>JAHLJS010000004.1:17268932-17724439 GCA_038502445.1 Eremochloa ophiuroides | reverse complement strand
CAACGACTTGAAGGGTTATGAGGTAATGGGGTGCATTATCAGCAGGTTCTTCAGTTAATGGGGTGTCTAGAATATCTTCCTTTTTCTCAGCCCTGAGAAAAATTCTCAGGTTGCGGATCCAATCCGCATAGTTTTTCCATTCAACTTATCTTTCTCAAGAATTGAACGCAAAGTAAATGGTTGATTGCTAGGCGCTATTAATCTACAACAAAAGTAATGCAAAATACTAAGACAGTGTATCCAAGATGGAGTAAAAATATTAAACTTTTAAAAATCTACTCCCACTAAAATCAATATCCCTCTATTGAAACTTAGTGATTCAAGACCCACAACTAACAAGTCTACTAGTGAGCTTTAGCATTACCGTTAGAAGACATGGTAGATCGCTAAGCAACTCTTTGCTAATCATATCACATATGACTCTTGTTGTTGGGCAGCATCTCTATGCTGTGGCACCCAACTCCTCATGCTCCAGGGTCCCTAACCATTAGGATGACCTTGTTCAAGTAACCAACCCTTCTGCAGTAAGTGTCCGGTACGAACCTGTCTAGCCAAGGAAAACCGGTGGCACCCTAATTTCATAGACCCACCACCGATTGTACAAGACTCGTGACAGTGCAAGGTTTGGGGGAGCATTTGAACTTAAACATTGCCGAGGGATCTTTCTATTTCACTACCGCATGTAGACAAAAAACATTATTGCAGTGAAAATAGAACATAGTAATAACGGTATTAACACAGATATGACTTGGTATAGCCCATTGTTCCTTTTGGGGATCTCCATCTCCATCAATCCATTCATCATGATGATCTCCATCTCCATGATTCAGGTATGCCATCCTCCAGTGATGAGTCCACCAAGACTAGCTATCACCAACGCAAGGTAGTGAAGTAAAATTACATAGTCACGGATAGGATCATCACAATGTGACATGCAGGCCATTACATCAAAAGTGACAATATCTATGTGGCTCCAGTCATATTGTCATACTCATGACATGAAAGCCATGAATTAATTACATACATGCATCACATACACATAAGGGCTTATATACCAGTCATAAAATCCAGCAAAACAGAGTTAACCGATTTCGACGTCTAAAATTAAAGCGCCGAAAACATCATTTTCCGGGCTGTTTTTCTCAAATCTAATTCAGCGACACCGCCGTTGGCCCTCTCTCCTCAAAATTTTCTGTAGATACACAAATCGATATATTATGGGTCTCTAGCCGAATCCGTATGCAAAAGTTACGGCCTTACCGAAGCAACGCATACCAACGGCACCCATCGGTGCCCGACAGCAAGTCCAACCTGCCGCCGCCGCACATCACATGCGCTCGGCGCTTCACCTAGGTTTGATGCGATCAATCTGATTGATCTCTAACTCACCATGACTGGTTTTACATGTATCACTTAACTCGGATGGCGGAATTCTGACCGGTACGAGTAGATCGTACAGAGCAATTCAGGAAGATTACAAACCATAGTCAAAGATTCATCTACAACTGCGCATATCATCATATGCACACAACCGTACCTATAACAATGCAGTAACCTGGCTCCGATACCACTGAAGGGTTATGAGGATGCTACGTTAGCCGGAAAACAAAATTTTAACCTCATAAACCAGGATCAACTGCTAGGTATAGATCACGGAATTACCACTAGACGCGTAGGTGCCGCGGAAGACGTCTCGATGTAGACTTACGCGTCGTAGCAGTGCCGTGCAGTTGCGTGATCGTCCGTCCGCCCGTCCCTCTCGTGCGGTTCTTACTTGTGCTCCAAATGCAGCATCTCCAAGGTATCCACACGTACAGGGAGGAGGAAGCGTTGTGCCTCCGGATTGCTAGGTCCGCGAGGAGCAATAGGCGCGAGCGCGGAAGGGCAACGACAGCTGCCAAAAGGCATGGATTAAGCTGGCCTCACCCCACCCCTTGCTTATATAGGCATCCCTAATATGCTTCCGAGTTGGAGGCCCATTAGAAACCCTAAGCCTAGTCTAATTCGGATCTAATCCGAATTAGGATTTTAGCCCCTTAAGCTTGTGACCCTATGGGTTCTCGCACACATAGACATGGCCCGAGTACTCCTACTCGCCCAATAGTTGACAGCGGCCTGTAGCAAGGCGTGACAACTCCTATGCGCACGCAAAGATCATATCACACGAACCACCACAAACCACATACATGTTATTCCCTTGCCACACGATATATGGTCCAACTCGTGGGTTAACACTTAACCCAAGAATGGCCATGCATTTGTTGATCCAATCATTCGAGTGATCCAGTGATATCTCTCTCACATAGAGAGGGGCAAGTTCCATCTTGATTGTCTATGTCTCACAGTTTGTTTCCCGACAAACCCAAAAGCCACCTTTCCAACTACCTTGTAACGGAGTAGCGTTTGATAGCCCCTGAGCAATTCGTTTGACATCTTGAATACATACAACAATCTCAGGTCTAAAGACATAACATACATGATGTGAATAGAGACAATAAAAATATATCACGTTGGGTCAGTCTAGCCCCATGTCATACATGTGCCCACATTGTTAGTTTAACATCTCCATGTTCATGACTTGTGAAACATAGTCATCAACTCATAATGTGCTGATCTAGTATTCATTTGTGTCCTTACACAAACTTTGATCAGAGACAACTTTTAGAATAACCATACAGATAAAAGAGATTCACAAACAATTCACATAATCGCCAATTAATACAAGTTATCTTTTATGGAAATTCAATGAACTCATAATATATCATGGATACAAGGCAATACAATCATCTCTATGATTTTCTCTAGGGCATACTCCGAACACAACTAGATAGAAGGAAAGGGAGAAGAGGGAGACATGAAGAAGAAAGGGGGCAAAATGGACATTTCACAGCTTTTCTCTCACCTCCTAAGCTATAAATAAATATTTTAATACTAGTGTCCACCGGCAAAATTTATAAATAGCAGAGTGTCCACCAGTAAATCGCTCTATGTTTGGTTTTCAGCCACCAAATGGAGACCACTTTCAGTGTACAGGAGCAAATTTTCTCGAAATCTAAGGATACTAATCTGTTGTCATTAATCTTGATGGTTTTTTAAGAATTCGGTGAGAGTTTAAAAATCAATTTAAGACACCTCTAGAAATTTATTTATTTAGCGAAAGGAGAGTACTTGTAATACTATATATAAATCCCTTATCAAATATCATGTAGAAAATTTTGTGGCATTGGAAAAAGCAGACTTCGGTCCCGCTAGTTTGGCCTTGTTTGGGTAAGAGTATCCACGCTGCTAGTGTGGCATGAAATATTGGCTATGCAACACCGTTTCACTCAGCTAGTACACAAAAGCTCTATGTTGACATCATAGATTTATTTTTACAGGTGGATTTAATAAACGTGCGTCACTAGAAATAAAACGGTGCGGACAGATTTAGAACCGCCTTTAGAAATCGATTTCTACAGGCAGTTCTTTAAGAAAACCGCCTGTAGAAATGGAGGCATTTCTATAGGCGGTTCCTTAAGAAAACCGCCTATAGAATTCTACAAGCGGTTCCTTAAGAAAACCGCCTGTAGAAATCGATGCCAATTTTAAACATTCAATTTTTCAAATGACTTCAAATGTAAAAACTGTCTACACGAAAGTTGTAGATCTCGAAAAGTTATGAAACTTTCTAGTTGAAAATATTTTCATTTGAAATCATTTTTTTAAATAAGGGGAGGCAGAGAAAAATCGGGCTAAAAAAAGAGAAAAATAGAAATCGGGCTAAAAAATAGAAGTCGAGGCATTTTCACGTAAAATTCGCGCGCTACGTGGCCGGTGGGATTCGAACCTGCAACGTTTGCTTCGCGCGTACCCCTCTAACCACTCCACCCATAGTTCACTTGTATTTGAATAGTATTAGGTTCGCCACATGTTGTTACGTAACCGATAGAAAACTGATTGTTTAAGGTCCTAAACGAAGTCGAATAAAAAAATTGTCAACTACAAAGTTGCATAACTTTTCGAGATCTACAACTTTCATGTAGACAGTTTTTTCATTCGAGGCTTTTTTCAAAAAGTCAAAATTCAAATTTCAAACTTTGACCGTATTTTACGTCAATAAGATGATTTCAAATAAAAAAATTTCAACTATAAAGTTTCATAACATTTCGAGATCTACAACTTTTATGTAGACGGTTTTTTCATTTGAAGTCATTTGAAAAAATCAAATATTTAAAATTGGCAACGATTTGTACAGGCGGTTCACTTAAGAAACCGCCTGTAGAAATCGATTTCTACAGGCGGTTTTCTTAACAAAACCGCCTGTAGAAATGCAGGTTTTGTTTAGAAAACCGCCTGTAGAAATCGATTTCTACCGGCGGTTTTAGATTTGGGCCCATTATTTGATTTCCAGTGACGTCCGATAATCAAAACCGCCTGTAGAAATAAAAGCGTGGCGCCTGCGTAGGGCTTTTGTGTACTAGTGCTGGCTTTATTAATTAAGTTAATCTTATCTGATCTACCTGTAGATAGCTCAGTTTAGCTTAGTAATTTGGACGGCTCCATGCAATATTCTTATCCAAATTATGGTCTAGAGATATTGTTTATGTGAAGGTATATCATATACAAACAATATTCAATAAAATTTGTTGGATCCCCATGTACTTCATTTTATATATTAAAAAGGACAAGGTAGTATAGCATGCAGCAGACACAAAAGTAGAGACGTCACAAATACTTCCCATTTATTCTATTATATCTCGGTTGTTGCATGTCGTACCTGAATACACACAAGAGTATCCAAAATGCATATATATAACCCTATCTTCATACAATGATGTGAGTCTCAATTTATTTAGTTGTGGTTGTTCTCCCAGAATTGAGCTTGAAGCCAGTCAACTGTTCCCTTTTGCACCTGGAATGCCTTGGCCAAGACATCGTCCGAGATTGGTGGTTTTGATCCAAAGACTGCATTGGCAATGGTAATAACCCCAGGGTTCTGGCTGCTTAGTGCAGCGATTGCGACAGCTGGCTTGTCATGGACTGGGTTGAATTGGAAGTGTATGAGCCCTTGGGGGAATACAAACACGTCACCCTTGTTGAGAACCTTGGTGAATAGCTTGTTGTCTGGGTTGGACGTGACAAATCCAACATAGAGTGTACCCTCGAGCACGGTGAGGATCTCTGTGGCACGTGGGTGGGTGTGCGGCGGATTCTGACCTAATGGTGCGTAGTCAATGCGAGCCAGCGAGATGCCAAGGGTGTTGAGTCCAGGCAACTGCATGACATTGATCAAAGTGACGTTGGATCCGACCTTGCTTTTCATGGTGTCCCTAGGCTTGTCAAGGTTTGCTGCCTTGAAAAAGTCATCTGCGTTGACGGCCATGGGGTCCTTGCAAACAAATCCATTCACCTTCACTGCATATACAAAGACCAAAGAAAATAGGTACACATAGGTCAGGAAACAATAGGACACACAATGTTTGTTGTGCAAAATGATTATTATTTGGTCCGCAATTTATTACAAGAAAGCATAGCATTATTTTAAGTAACTGCATGCATACCTGGAGAGTGCATGTCGGCTACACAGAAGTCCTGCAGCGGGCTAGGGTCCGAAGCAATGGCCTGAGAAGTGGCCAATGCTAGAAAAGAAACAAGGAGAAAGTAGGTGGCGGCAGCCATCTGGTTTAATTCTCGGATCGCTTTTATGTTTGTGCTCTGCGAACTCGGATATAGAGAGGTTCTTGTTGAGTTTGTCTCTCTGCTCGTTGATGCTTTGGGCATGGGGATTGTGTGTTTATATAGGTTTGCCGCAGAGGCAATTGTGGTGCCGTGAACGTTTTGATGACTGAAAAAGTCCGATGCAAGTTCAACCTACCAACTAAGAATAAGTCTCCAGCTGCGCAAGAACCTGCTGATGAAACACCACAATTATATCGTACTAGGTACTGTACCAAACTTCTCATACCTGCGTTGATTTTAATATTTTCATTTCACAACGTGATCTCTTTGGAATACGTATTCTTTCTTTTCTTTTGAGACGATTCTTTTTCTAATACATGCATCCGTACTAATATAAACAGGGAACTATAGTTGGGACTACTGTTGATATGGACAGTGATAGTTGGGGTAAACAAGAAAAATGGTTGAAAGGACCATTCTTGCTTGTGCTCACATACGTATAGAATTTAGAAAGAGTCAACCCTTCGCTAACAAAAAGATAGAAAGAGTCAACAATGCTTCCCTCTCACTAATATATTTAATCTTTCTGCACCTCGATTATTTAACAGTCACCATGTTGTCATTCGTGACCACTTGAGTCATGCAGAGCAGATTCATGTTTGCAATGTTTACTTGGTCACCATTTCTTCGGGAGCTAACATGCATGAATTGGTCGAGTGGAATACTTCCGTACCAACTACAAAGGCGAGGAGGAACTGGTAGAAGCCTAAAAGGGTAGCTACCGCACACGCTTTACTTTTGAGTTAATCAGGTGAAACTTCTATCTATCAGTACAAGACCAAACCATCATTTGTCTTTCATGCTTTAGCCATTTTGGCATCCCATAAGCCTGCAGCCTGCTATTGCCGCGAGATTAGCAAAATGTTATTTTTCTGTTCACCTTAATTTTTCCTATGATATCCATACTTGATTAACGTGCTGCTCATCTGATAGTGGCTTTTCATTTTGGATCGATCAAGCATTTGGGGGCTCACTATACCCTATAACCAGAAATCACTGCTTGGCCGAAATTAACTTTCGCAGCTGGATTGAGTAACCGAAGTTGTTGACACTGGCATTTCGGTCGTGAAACCCCAACTTTGAGTGCCTGATAATAGGTCCGGAATTTGTCACTCTGATTGAGTTGCTTCTTTCGATTTCATGTATGTGTTCTTCATTTTGCAGACATGGATTAATTAGTCCTCTCAGCGAGGTGAACCGAATTGTGACACGGTTGACAAGTAGCAGTCCTGGTGCTACGGTTGCAGGGTTCGAGACTTTTGATCTGATGCCGGATCGGTGTGTTATGTTCTAACCGAAAAAGAGTTAGGTTCAACTGATACATCGAAGATGAGGATCCCTATCCCCGTCATAGGAGCAAAACGAGCAATGCGATGCTCCCACGGTTTCCCTTTGTCCGTTGTCGCCTTCCAAGGTCGGGAACCCCACGAGTCAGTTCGAGCCTCCGGGCGTGGTGGGTGACTGGGTTCCTCAGACAACATTTCATGGGCTAGGACCTTTGACCCATTGTCCCACGAATTGGGATCATCATGCCCTAATTAGTTCCGAAAGTGACTGAGCACGACGGGTTTAGCCACACGAGCTCCTTGTTGATTAGGAGAATCAATTAGAGTGTCAGTCTCACTATCACGACGCAAATTTGAGAGTTTAGGTTCGAGGCCACCAGTGTAAACAAGGCACATGCATTCGAGGTGCATTTTCAAAGGGTGAGGAGAGATATATGCCATTCATAGCCGATCATACGTCCATCGCCCATCTAGGACTTTCTCGACTCAAGCCTATAATAGGCCCCATTGGAGGAGAACTCACTTTCCGTTAGTTTGATGCATAAGTCAATCCATGAATGATAGAATATGTAAGGAAGATGTGACACTGTCATTCATGGTATTACAAGCAAAGCTTATTATTCAAATGTCCACATAGAGCAGTGCACCAAGCACCATGCACGTACAAAACAACAAACCCGACGTTGAAACATCTACAATTTTATTTTACCTCTTTTAGCATCAAAAGTAAAGACACATGTAGTCGTATTATTCCAAGTGCAGGTAAATGCAGCGGTCTTTCCATGTGATAAGCCATAAGTGATTTAGTTAGTAGTGGTTGTTCTCCCAGAATTGAGCCTGGAGCCAATCAATCGTGCCTTTCTCCACTTGGAAAGCCTTGGCCAAGACATCATCTGAAATCGGTGGCTTTGATCCAAAGACTGCATTGGCAATGGTAATAACCCCTGGGTTCTGGCTGCTGAGCGCCGCAATAGCAACGGCTGGCTTGTCGTGGACCGGGTTGAATTGAAAATGGATGAGGCCTTCAGGGAATACAAACACGTCACCCTTGTTGAGCACTTTGGCAAAGAGCTTGTTTGGGTTTGAGGTGACAAACCCGACGTACAGGGTCCCCTCGAGAACAGTGAGGATCTCAGTGGCACGTGGGTGGGTGTGCGGCGGGTTCTCACCCAAGGGTGCGTAGTCGATGCGTGCCAGAGAGATGCCTAGAGTGTTGAGTCCAGGGAGCTGCATGACGTTGATCAAAGTGACATTGGACCCCACTTTGCTCTTCATGGTGTCCCTAGCCTTATCCAAGTTGGCTGCTTTGAAGAAGTCGTCTGCGTTCACGGCCATGGGGTCCTTGCAAACAAATCCATTCACCTTCACTGTACACATAGACGAAGAAAAATTACAGTTTGCTTAGGAATTAGGCAGCATATATAAATTCTTGTGGTAGAAAGATGTGCGCTCGTAACATTCATTACTGATTACGAGTTCACTAGACTGCTAACAAAGATGAATCTAAGTGCATACATACCAGGAGACTGCATCTCAGCAACGCAGAAGTCTTGGAGCGGGCTAGGATCAGAAGCCCTGGCATGAGAAGCGACCACTGCTAGAAAAGCAGCAAGGAGGAAGTACGAGGAGGCAGCCATTTCTTTTCTTCTCTTGGTTTTATGTTGGCACTCTGTGCAGTAGGCTAATCACCAGCTGCTTGTGTTTGCTTTGTTGATAATTTGGCCAAGCAGCGAGATGGATACTGCTTATATATAGCCGCAGCGTGAACTTAGCAACTGAACAAGTCAAGTTTTGAACCATCCAACCAGAGGAAGTAGTCTGTGGTTTCTAGATCAACCTGCTGATGAAAGAAGGTAACTATATGAGCCTTTCAAAACATTGTTGCTTTCAGTAGTTTTGCACAATACTACCAAATCCGATTGTGTCGTGTAGAATATCACACAAGTTGGTGACTCTAATATCAAACTAAAAAAATTAGTGATAAATATATATGGTTAAATTAATTTCCTATATCTATGATAATAATCGAGAAGGCCATAATCTGGTAAATGCTTTTTCACGAACACCAGTTAATCAATCCATACTGTCTACATATTTGCATACATGTTGCCGAGGGGAGAAGCCGCCTTTTTTTTGCTATAGTGGCAAAGCCACCTAAACCTGGCTTCTTAGATGAAGCCGTTAGCACGCAGGGCAAAAAAAAAAAGGAAACAAATCAAGGTGCGTGCACTCTTGTATTTATAGAAAATTTTTGAGATGTTTTAATGTCTGAAATGATCCGTCCTCACTTGCTGGTCGTCCTATATTCTTTTTACCGTATACTAGGAGTACATTGCTCGTGTTTACACTTTAGAAATATACTTATTAGGATCCACGTGTGACTATATAGATGATGGAAACCCCTCATACCGGCCGAACACAACAATACACATCTCTTTGTTTTAAATGATTACCTCACATAAGTATTTAACTATCTCAATGTTTGCATTTTTTTTCGGCAAATGCATTAAAGATGAAGATACTCGTATATACATATACACATACTCATATGTATGAACACATGCACAAACACCCTACTCTCAAGAGCACATCTGCAGAGCTGATAAATATCAAGATTAAGAGAAATACATGACACGTGTCTCGCTATCGAGTCGTGGCATGCCACGTGCTACTAAACGAATAGAGAGCGTGAACCTGAATAGATATGTTCTTGCATAAGAAATCTAATTAATATCCCGATGGCTGTCGCTCCCTTCTATGTTGGCATTTATGATCACCTAACAGGAAAGTTCGTAGAGGACAAATTTGTCCATTATTTTGACAAGGTCACCATTTTTGTTGACTCGTTATAATTGCAAGTTAAACAAGCAACGCCTCTACAACAACAGATCAGTAAATAGGTAGTCTGCCCAGTCAACTACTTGGCTTGTTCGTACCAAACCCAATCTTAATTACCTGCTCCTTATACACAAGCAGCTGCAGGAATATATGAATTTAATAACGTACATAAATGTGTTAGCACTGATAATACTTTATAACATTGCTTTACCAGATGAAAATAGGCTCTCTCCATCCCCAAATAAATCAATTCCTGGGATCCTTGCAAGTCAAACTACCTCAATTTTGAGTTGCTTTATAGAAAGTAATCACAACATTTATGACATAGCACGAGCACATTACGCAAATATATTTTATTGTTAATCTAAGGGAAAATTTTCTTCCACAATCTCAAAGTGACTTCCAATTGCTGGCGGACACTGAAAATAGAGCGATTTGCTGCTCGACACCACCACGGACACTGAGATATTAATTTTCGCTTGTGAAGATTAGAGTAGATAGGTGAAATGTCTTTTTTTGCCCTTGTCTCTTTCTTCTTCCTCTCTTCTTCCCTTTTTTTACTAGGTCAACGAGAAAGGTCGGTGCATGGTGCGCGCTTGCTCGTGGAGGCCAGGAGGGAGAAACAGCAGGTGGGGAAGCAAACGCGGGGTATGCTGCTGCCTCAGACACGTCAGGGTCGAGGGTAATGGCATCATTGTCTATGGGGGGCACCGTTTGGGCAAGAGGTAGGAGCGAACCTCCTGTGGTGGCTGTGGAAGAGGCGGGCCTCCATGGCTAGCTTAGGAAGGGAAAGGATCAGGGTGGCGCTATCACGGCCGGGGGCTTGGGTGGGGCTTTCGTGCGGTCACCGATGCTGTCGAGATGAGGTCGGAGGTGTGATCTTGGCACAGGTCACCGTGAGCAGGTACGCTCCGGCCCTGGTGGCCGTCTGTGTGAACGACGGCATTACTTGAGGGCACCTGAACGATGGTAGGGCGTGGGCCGCTGTACGCAGTGGATGGCATTTGCGTGACGACGAACGGTAGACCATGGCCGGTGGCGAAGCGACCAAGCGAGGCACCCTATGGGTGGGCACGGTGGAGGAATGGAACCGGCGGGTTCCGGTGTTAGGGGACCCAACGTGCGGTGTGCAGGAAGGAAAGACAGGATGTGCTTGGCGGCGACATCGGCAAGCTGTGACCTTGCGGCCATGACGGCGACAACGACTTGACGGGTTATGAGGTAATGGGGTGCATTATCAGCAGGTTCTTCAGTTAATGGGGTGTCTAGAATATCTTCCTTTTTCTCAGCCCTGAGAAAAATTCTCAGGTTGCGGATCCAATCCGCATAGTTTTTCCATTCAACTTATCTTTCTCAAGAATTGAACGCAAAGTAAATGGTTGATTGCTAGGCGCTATTAATCTACAACAAAAGTAATGCAAAATACTAAGACAGTGTATCCAAGATGGAGTAAAAATATTAAACTTTTAATAAAATCTACTCCCACTAAAATCAATATCCCTCTATTGAAACTTAGTGATTCAAGACCCACAACTAACAAGTCTACTAGTGAGCTTTAGCATTACCGTTAGAAGACATGGTAGATCGCTAAGCAACTCTTTGCTAATCATATCACATATGACTCTTGTTGTTGGGCAGCATCTCTATGCTGTGGCACCCAACTCCTCATGCTCCAGGGTCCCTAACCATTAGGATGACCTTGTTCAAGTAACCAACCCTTCTGCAGTAAGTGTCCGGTACGAACCTGTCTAGCCAAGGAAAACCGGTGGCACCCTAATTTCATAGACCCACCACCGATTGTACAAGACTCGTGACAGTGCAAGGTTTGGGGGAGCATTTGAACTTAAACATTGCCGAGGGATCTTTCTATTTCACTACCGCATGTAGACAAAAAACATTATTGCAGTGAAAATAGAACATAGTAATAACGGTATTAACACAGATATGACTTGGTATAGCCCATTGTTCCTTTTGGGGATCTCCATCTCCATCAATCCATTCATCATGATGATCTCCATCTCCATGATTCATGTATGCCATCCTCCAGTGATGAGTCCACCAAGACTAGCTATCACTAACGCAAGGTAGTGAAGTAAAATTACATAGTCACGGATAGGATCATCACAGTGTGACATGCAGGCCATTACATCAAAAGTGACAATATCTATGTGGCTCCAGTCATATTGTCATACTCATGACATGAAAGCCATGAATTAATTACATACATGCATCACATACACATAAGGGCTATATACCAGTCATAAAATCCAGCAAAACAGAGTTAACCGATTTCGACGTCTAAAATTAAAGCGCCGAAAACATCATTTTCTGGGCTGTTTTTCTCAAATCTAAATTCAGCGACACCGCCGTTGGCCCTCTCTCCTCAAAATTTTCTGTAGATACACAAATCGATATATTATGGGTCTCTAGCCGAATCCGTATGCAAAAGTTACGGCCTTACCGAAGCAACGCATACCAACGGCACCCATCGGTGCCCGACAGCAAGTCCAACCTGCCGCCGCCGCACATCACATGCGCTCGGCGCTTCACCTAGGTTTGATGCGATCAATCTGATTGATCTCTAACTCACCATGACTGGTTTTACATGTATCACTTAACTCGGATGGCGGAATTCTGACCGGTACGAGTAGATCGTTACAAGAGCAATTCAGGAAGATTACAAACCATAGTCAAAGATTCATCTACAACTGCGCATATCATCATATGCACACAACCGTACCTATAACAATGCAGTAACCTGGCTCCGATACCACTGAAGGGTTATGAGGATGCTACGCTAGCCGGAAAACAAAAATTTTAACCTCATAAACCAGGATCAACTGCTAGGTATAGATCACGGGATTTCCACTAGACGCGTAGGTGCAGCGGAAGACGTCTCGATGTAGACTTACGCGTCGTAGCAGTGCCGTGTAGTTGCGTGGTCGTCCGTCCGCCCGTCCCTCTCGTGCGGTTCTTACTTGTGCTCCAAATGCAGCATCTCCAAGGTATCCACACGTATAGGGAGGAAGCGTTGTGCCTCCGGATTGCTAGGTCTGCGAGGAGCAATAGGCGCGAGCGCGGAAGGGCGACAACAGCTGCCAAAAGGCGTGGATTAAGCTGGCCTCACCCCACCCCTTGCTTATATAGGCATCCCTAATATGCTTCCGAGTTGGAGGCCCATTAGAAACCCTAAGGCTAGTCTAATTCGGGTCTAATCCGAATTAGGATTTCAGCCCCTTAAGCATGTGACCCTATGGGTTCTCGCACACATAGACATGGCCCGAGTACTCCTACTCGTCCAATAGTTGACAGCGGCCTGTAGCAAGGCGTGACAACTCCTATGCGCACGCAAAGATCATATCACACGAACCACCACAAACCACATACATGTTATTCCCTTGCCACACGATATATGGTCCAACTCGTGGGTTAACACTTAACCCAAGAATGGCCATGCATTTGTTGATCCAATCATTCGAGTGATCCAGTGATATCTCTCTCACATAGAGAGGGGCAAGTTCCATCTTGATTGTCTATGTCTCACAGCTTGTTTCCCGACAAACCCAAAAGCCACCTTTCCAACTACCTTGTAACAGAGTAGCGTTTGATAGCCCCTGAGCAATTCGTTTGACATCTTGAATACATACAACAATCTCAGGTCTAAAGACATAACATACATGATGTGAATAGAGACAATAACAACATATCACGTTGGGTCAGTCCAGCCCCATGTCATACATGTGCCCACATTGTTAGTTTAACATCTCCATGTTCATGACTTGTGAAACATAGTCATCATCTCATAATGTGCTGATCTAGTATTCATTTGTGTCCTTACACAAACTTTGATCAGAGACAACTTTTAGAATAACCATACAGATAAAAGAGTTTCACAAACAATTCACATAATCGCCAATTAATACAAGTTATCTTTTATGGAAATTCAATGAACTCATAATATGTCATGGATACAAGGCAATACAATCATCTCTATGATTTTCTCTAGGGCATACTCCGAACACAACTAGATAGAAGGAAAGGGAGAAGAGGGAGACATGAAGAAGAAAGGGGGCAAAATGGACATTTCACAGCTTTTCTCTCACCTCCTATGCTATAAATAAATATTTTAATACTAGTGTCCACCGGCAAAATTTATAAATAGCAGAGTGTCCACCAGTAAATCGCTCTATGTTTGGTTTTCAGCCACCAAATGGAGACCACTTTCAGTGTACAGGAGCAAATTTTCTCGAAATCTAAGGATACTAATCTGTTGTCATTAATCTTGATGGTTTTTTAAGAATTCGGTGAGAGTTTAAAAATCAATTTAAGACACCTCTAGAAATTTATTTATTTAGCGAAAGGAGAGTACTTGTAATACTATATATAAATCCCTTATCAAATATCATGTGGAAAATTTTGTGGCATTGGAAAAAGCAGACTTCGGTCCCGCTAGTTTGGCCTTGTTTGGGTAAGAGTATCCACGCTGCTAGTGTGGCATGAAATATTGGCTATGCAACACCGTTTTGCTCAGCTAGTACACAAAAGCTCTATGTTGACATCATAGATTTATTTTTACAGGTGGATTTAATAAACGTGCGTCACTAGAAATAAAACGGTGCGGACAGATTTAGAACCACCTTTAGAAATCGATTTCTACAGGCAGTTCCTTAAGAAAACCGCCTGTAGAAATGGAGGCATTTCTATAGGCGGTTCCTTAAGAAAACCGCCTATAGAATTCTACAGGCGGTTCCTTAAGAAAACCGCCTGTAGAAATCGATGCCAATTTTAAAAATTCAATTTTTCAAATGACTTCAAATGTAAAAACTGTCTACACGAAAGTTGTAGATCTCGAAAAGTTATGAAACTTTCTAGTTGAAAATATTTTCATTTGAAATCATTTTTTTAAATAAGGGGAGGCAGAGAAAAATCGGGCTAAAAAAGAGAAAAATAGAAATCGGGCTAAAAAATAGAAGTCGAGGCATTTTCGCGTAAAATTCGCGCGCTACGTGGCCGGTGGGATTCGAACCTGCAACCTTTGCTTCGCGCGTACCCCCTCTAACCACTCCACCCATAGTTCATTTGTGTTTGAATAGTATTAGGTTCGCCACATGTTGCTACGTAACCGATAGAAAACTGATTGTTTAGGGTCCTAAACGAAGTCAAATAAAAAAATTGTCAACTACAAAGTTGCATAACTTTTTGAGATCTACAACTTTCATGTAGACAGCTTTTTCATCCGAGGCTTTTTTCAAAAAGTCAAAATTCAAATTTCAAACTTTGACCGTATTTTACGTCAATAAGATGATTTCAAATAAAAAAATTTCAACTACAAAGTTTCATAACATTTCGAGATCTACAACTTTTATGTAGACGGTTTTTTCATTTGAGGTCATTTGAAAAAATCAAATATTTAAAATTGGCAACGATTTGTACAGGCGGTTCACTTAAGAAACCGCTAGAAATGCAGGTTTTGTTTAGAAAACCGCCTGTAGAAATCGATTTCTACCGGCGGTTTTAGATTTGGGCCCATTATTTGATTTCCAGTGACGTCCGATAATCAAAACCGCCTGTAGAAATAAAAGCGTGGCGCCTGCGTAGAGCTTTTGTGTACTAGTGCTGGCTTTATTAATTAAGTTAATCTTATCTGATCTACCGGTAGATAGCTCAGTTTAGCTTAGTAATTTGGATGGCTCCATGCAATATTCTTATCCAAATTATGGTCTAGAGATATTATTTATGTGAAGGTATATCATATACAAACAATATTCAATAAAATTTGTTGGATCCCCATGTACTTCATTTTATATATTAAAAAAGGACAAGGTAGTATAGCATGCAGCAGACACAAAAGTAGAGACGTCACAAATACTTCCCATTCCATATTATATCTCGGTTGTAGCATGTCGTACCTGAATACACACAAGAGTATGCAAAATGCATATATATATAACCCTATCTTCATACAATGATGTGAGTCTCAATTTATTTAGTTGTGGTTGTTCTCCCAGAATTGAGCTTGAAGCCAGTCAATTGTTCCCTTTTGCACCTGGAATGCCTTGGCCAAGACATCGTCCGAGATTGGTGGTTTTGATCCAAAGACTGCATTGGCAATGGTAATAACCCCAGGGTTCTGGCTGCTTAGTGCAGCGATTGCGACAGCTGGCTTGTCATGGACTGGGTTGAATTGGAAGTGTATGAGCCCTTGGGGGAATACAAACACGTCACCCTTGTTGAGAACCTTGGTGAATAGCTTGTTGTCTGGGTTGGACGTGACAAATCCAACATAGAGTGTACCCTCGAGCACGGTGAGGATCTCTGTGGCACGTGGGTGGGTGTGCGGCGGATTCTGACCTAATGGTGCGTAGTCAATGCGAGCCAGCGAGATGCCAAGGGTGTTGAGTCCAGGCAACTGCATGACATTGATCAAAGTGACGTTGGATCCGACCTTGCTTTTCATGGTGTCCCTAGGCTTGTCAAGGTTTGCTGCCTTGAAAAAGTCATCTGCGTTGACGGCCATGGGGTCCTTGCAAACAAATCCATTCACCTTTCACTGCATATACAAAGACCAAAGAAAATAGGTACACATAGGTCAGGAAACAATAGGACACACAATGTTTGTTGTGCAAAATGATTATTATTTGGTCCGCAATTTATTACAAGAAAGCATAGCATTATTTTAAGTAACTGCATGCATACCTGGAGAGTGCATGTCGGCTACACAGAAGTCCTGCAGCGGGCTAGGGTCCGAAGCAATGGCCTGAGAAGTGGCCAATGCTAGAAAAGAAACAAGGAGAAAGTAGGTGGCGGCAGCCATCTGGTTTAATTCTCGGATCGCTTTTATGTTTGTGCTCTGCGAACTCGGATATAGAGAGGTTCTTGTTGAGTTTGTCTCTCTGCTCGTTGATGCTTTGGGCATGGGGATTGTGTGTTTATATAGGTTTGCCGCAGAGGCAATTGTGGTGCCGTGAACGTTTTGATGACTGAAAAAGTCCGATGCAAGTTCAACCTACCAACTAAGAATAAGTCTCCAGCTGCGCAAGAACCTGCTGATGAAACACCACAATTATATCGTACTAGGTACTGTACCAAACTTCTCATACCTGCGTTGATTTTAATATTTTCATTTCACAACGTGATCTCTTTGGAATTACGTATTCTTTCTTTTCTTTTGAGACGATTCTTTTTCTAATACATGCATCCGTACTAATATAAACAGGGAACTATAGTTGGGACTACTGTTGATATGGACAGTGATAGTTGGGGTAAACAAGAAAAATGGTTGAAAGGACCATTCTTGCTTGTGCTCACATACGTATAGAATTTAGAAAGAGTCAACCCTTCGCTAACAAAAAGATAGAAAGAGTCAACAATGCTTCCCTCTCACTAATATATTTAATCTTTCTGCACCTCGATTATTTAACAGTCACCATGTTGTCATTCGTGACCACTTGAGTCATGCAGAGCAGATTCATGTTTGCAATGTTTACTTGGTCACCATTTCTTCGGGAGCTAACATGCATGAATTGGTCGAGTGGAATACTTCCGTACCAACTACAAAGGCGAGGAGGAACTGGTAGAAGCCTAAAAGGGTAGCTACCGCACACGCTTTACTTTTGAGTTAATCAGGTGAAACTTCTATCTATCAGTACAAGACCAAACCATCATTTGTCTTTCATGCTTTAGCCATTTTGGCATCCCATAAGCCTGCAGCCTGCTATTGCCGCGAGATTAGCAAAATGTTATTTTTCTGTTCACCTTAATTTTTCCTATGATATCCATACTTGATTAACGTGCTGCTCATCTGATAGTGGCTTTTCATTTTGGATCGATCAAGCATTTGGGGGCTCACTATACCCTAATAACCAGAAATCACTGCTTGGCCGAAATTAACTTTCGCAGCTGGATTGAGTAACCGAAGTTGTTGACACTGGCATTTCGGTCGTGAAACCCCAACTTTGAGTGCCTGATAATAGGTCCGGAATTTGTCACTCTGATTGAGTTGCTTCTTTCGATTTCATGTATGTGTTCTTCATTTTGCAGACATGGATTAATTAGTCCTCTCAGCGAGGTGAACCGAATTGTGACACGGTTGACAAGTAGCAGTCCTGGTGCTACGGTTGCAGGGTTCGAGACTTTTGATCTGATGCCGGATCGGTGTGTTATGTTCTAACCGAAAAAGAGTTAGGTTCAACTGATACATCGAAGATGAGGATCCCTATCCCCGTCATAGGAGCAAAACGAGCAATGCGATGCTCCCACGGTTTCCCTTTGTCCGTTGTCGCCTTCCAAGGTCGGGAACCCCACGAGTCAGTTCGAGCCTCCGGGCTGTGGTGGGTGACTGGGTTCCTCAGACAACATTTCATGGGCTAGGACCTTTGACCCATTGTCCCACGAATTGGGATCATCATGCCCTAGTTAGTTCCGAAAGTGACTGAGCACGACGGGTTTAGCCACACGAGCTCCTTGTTGATTAGGAGAATCGATTAGAGTGTTAGTCTCACTATCACGACGCAAATTTGAGAGTTTAGGTTCGAGTCCACCAGTGTAAACAAGCGGTGTGAGGAGAGATATATGCCATTCATAGCCGATCATACGTCCATCGCCCATCTAGGACTTTCTCGACTCAAGCCTATAATAGGCCCCATTGGAGGAGAACTCACTTTCCGTTAGTTTGATGCATAAGTCAATCCATGAATGATAGAATATGTAAGGAAGATATGACACTGTCATTCATGGTACTACAAGCAAAGCTTATTATTCAAATGTCCACATAGAGCAGTGCACCAAGCACCATGCACGTACAAAACAACAAACCCGACGTTGAAACATCTACAATTTTATTTTACCTCTTTTAGCATCAAAAGTAAAGACACATGTAGTCGTATTATTCCAAGTGCAGGTAAATGCAGCGGTCTTTCCATGTGATAAGCCATAAGTGATTTAGTTAGTAGTGGTTGTTCTCCCAGAATTGAGCCTGGAGCCAATCAATCGTGCCTTTCTCCACTTGGAAAGCCTTGGCCAAGACATCATCTGAAATCGGTGGCTTTGATCCAAAGACTGCATTGGCAATGGTAATAACCCCTGGGTTCTGGCTGCTGAGCGCCGCAATAGCAACGGCTGGCTTGTCGTGGACCGGGTTGAATTGAAAATGGATGAGGCCTTCAGGGAATACAAACACGTCACCCTTGTTGAGCACTTTGGCAAAGAGCTTGTTTGGGTTTGAGGTGACAAACCCGACGTACAGGGTCCCCTCGAGAACAGTGAGGATCTCAGTGGCACGTGGGTGGGTGTGCGGCGGGTTCTCACCCAAGGGTGCGTAGTCGATGCGTGCCAGAGAGATGCCTAGAGTGTTGAGTCCAGGGAGCTGCATGACGTTGATCAAAGTGACATTGGACCCCACTTTGCTCTTCATGGTGTCCCTAGCCTTATCCAGGTTGGCTGCTTTGAAGAAGTCGTCTGCGTTCACGGCCATGGGGTCCTTGCAAACAAATCCATTCACCTTCACTGTACACATAGACGAAGAAAAATTACAGTTTGCTTAGGAATTAGGCAGCATATATAAATTCTTGTGGTAGAAAGATGTGCGCTCGTAACATTCATTACTGATTACGAGTTCACTAGACTGCTAACAAAGATGAATCTAAGTGCATACATACCAGGAGACTGCATCTCAGCAACGCAGAAGTCTTGGAGCGGGCTAGGATCAGAAGCCCTGGCATGAGAAGCGACCACTGCTAGAAAAGCAGCAAGGAGGAAGTACGAGGAGGCAGCCATTTCTTTTCTTCTCTTGGTTTTATGTTGGCACTCTGTGCAGTAGGCTAATCACCAGCTGCTTGTGTTTGCTTTGTTGATAATTTGGCCAAGCAGCGAGATGGATACTGCTTATATATAGCCGCAGCGTGAACTTAGCAACTGAACGAGTCAAGTTTTGAACCATCCAACCAGAAGAAGTAGTCTGTGGTTTCTAGATCAACCTGCTGATGAAAGAAGGTAACTATATGAGCCTTTCAAAACATTGTTGCTTTCAGTAGTTTTGCACAATACTACCAAATCCGATTGTGTCGTGTAGAATATCACACAAGTTGGTGACTCTAATATCAAACTAAAAAAATTAGTGATAAATATATATGGTTAAATTAATTTCCTATATCTATGATAATAATCGAGAAGGCCATAATCTGGTAAATGCTTTTTCACGAACACCAGTTAATCAATCCATACTGTCTACATATTTGCATACATGTTGCCGAGGGGAGAAGCCGCCTTTTTTTTTTGCTATAGTGGCAAAGCCACCTAAACCTGGCTTCTTAGATGAAGCCGTTAGCACGCAGGGCAAAAAAAAAAAAAGGAAACAAATCAAGGTGCGTGCACTCTTGTATTTATAGAAAATTTTTGAGATGTTTTAATGTCTGAAATGATCCGTCCTCACTTGCTGGTCGTCCTATATTCTTTTTACCGTATACTAGGAGTACATTGCTCGTGTTTACACTTTAGAAATATACTTATTAGGATCCACGTGTGACTATATAGATGATGGAAACCCCTCATACCGGCCGAACACAACAATACACATCTCTTTGTTTTAAATGATTACCTCACATAAGTATTTAACTATCTCAATGTTTGCATTTTTTTTCGGCAAATGCATTAAAGATGAAGATACTCGTATATACATATACACATACTCATATGTATGAACACATGCACAAACACCCTACTCTCAAGAGCACATCTGCAGAGCTGATAAATATCAAGATTAAGAGAAATACATGACACGTGTCTCGCTATCGAGTTGTGGCATGCCACGTGCTACTAAAAGAATAGAGAGCGTGAACCTGAATAGATATGTTCTTGCATAAGAAATCTAATTAATATCCCGATGGCTGTCGCTCCCTTCTATGTTGGCATTTATGATCACCTAACAGGAAAGTTCGTAGAGGACAAATTTGTCCATTATTTTGACAAGGTCACCATTTTTGTTGACTCGTTATAATTGCAAGTTAAACAAGCAACGCCTCTACAACAACAGATCAGTAAATAGGTAGTCTGCCCAGTCAACTACTTGGCTTGTTCGTACCAAACCCAATCTTAATTACCTGCTCCTTATACACAAGCAGCTGCAGGAATATATGAATTTAATAACGTACATAAATGTGTTAGCACTATGATAATACTTTATAACATTGCTTTACCAGATGAAAATAGGCTCTCTCCATCCCCAAATAAATCAATTCCTGGGATCCTTGCAAGTCAAACTACCTCAATTTTGAGTTGCTTTATAGAAAGTAATCACAACATTTATGACATAGCACAAGCACATTACGCAAATATATTTTATTGTTAATCTAAGGGAAAATTTTCTTCAACAATCTCAAAGTGACTTCCAATTGTTGGCGGACACTGAAAATAGAGCGATTTGCTGCTCGACACCACCACGGACACTGAGATATTAATTTTCGCTTGTGAAGATTAGAGTAGATAGGTGAAATGTCTTTTTTTGCCCTTGTCTCTTTCTTCTTCCTCTCTTCTTCCCTTTTTTTACTAGGTCAACGAGAAAGGTCGGTGCATGGTGCGCGCTTGCTCGTGGAGGCCAGGAGGGAGAAACAGCAGGTGGGGAAGCAAACGCGGGGTATGCTGCTGACTCGGACACGTCAGGGTCGAGGGTAATGGCATCATTGTCTATGGGGGGCACCGTTTGGGCAAGAGGTAGGAGCGAACCTCCTGTGGTGGCTGTGGAAGAGGCGGGCCTCCATGGCTAGCTTAGGAAGGGAAAGGATCAGGGTGGCGCTATCACGGCCGGGGGCTTGGGCGGGGCTTTCGTGCGGTCACCGATGCTGTCGAGATGAGGTCGGAGGTGTGATCTTGGCACAGGTCACCGTGAGCAGGTACGCTCCGGCCCTAGTGGCCGTCTGTGTGAACGACGGCATTACTTGAGGGCACCTGAACGATGGCAGGGCGTGGGCCGCTGTACGCAGTGGATGGCGTTTGCGTGACGACGAACGGTAGACCATGGCCGGTGGCGAAGCGACCAAGCGAGGCACCCTATGGGTGGGCACGGTGGAGGAATGGAACCGGCGGGTTCCGGTGTTAGGGGACCCAACGTGCGGTGTGCAGGAAGGAAAGACAGGATGTGCTTGGCGGCGACATCGGCAAGCTGTGACCTTGCGGCCATGACGGCGACAACGACTTGAAGGGTTATGAGGTAATGGGGTGCATTATCAGCAGGTTCTTCAGTTAATGGGGTGTCTAGAATATCTTCCTTTTTCTCAGCCCTGAGAAAAATTCTCAGGTTGCGGATCCAATCCGCATAGTTTTTCCATTCAACTTATCTTTCTCAAGAATTGAACGCAAAGTAAATGGTTGATTGCTAGGCGCTATTAATCTACAACAAAAGTAATGCAAAATACTAAGACAGTGTATCCAAGATGGAGTAAAAATATTAAACTTTTAATAAAATCTACTCCCACTAAAATCAATATCCCTCTATTGAAACTTAGTGATTCAAGACCCACAACTAACAAGTCTACTAGTGAGCTTTAGCATTACCGTTAGAAGACATGGTAGATCGCTAAGCAACTCTTTGCTAATCATATCACATATGACTCTTGTTGTTGGGCAGCATCTCTATGCTGTGGCACCCAACTCCTCATGCTCCAGGGTCCCTAACCATTAGGATGACCTTGTTCAAGTAACCAACCCTTCTGCAGTAAGTGTCCGGTACGAACCTGTCTAGCCAAGGAAAACCGGTGGCACCCTAATTTCATAGACCCACCACCGATTGTACAAGACTCGTGACAGTGCAAGGTTTGGGGGAGCATTTGAACTTAAACATTGCCGAGGGATCTTTCTATTTCACTACCGCATGTAGACAAAAAACATTATTGCAGTGAAAATAGAACATAGTAATAACGGTATTAACACAGATATGACTTGGTATAGCCCATTGTTCCTTTTGGGGATCTCCATCTCCATCAATCCATTCATCATGATGATCTCCATCTCCATGATTCATGTATGCCATCCTCCAGTGATGAGTCCACCAAGACTAGCTATCACTAACGCAAGGTAGTGAAGTAAAATTACATAGTCACGGATAGGATCATCACAGTGTGACATGCAGGCCATTACATCAAAAGTGACAATATCTATGTGGCTCCAGTCATATTGTCATACTCATGACATGAAAGCCATGAATTAATTACATACATGCATCACATACACATAAGGGCTATATACCAGTCATAAAATCTAGCAAAACAGAGTTAACCGATTTCGACGTCTAAAATTAAAGCGCCGAAAACATCATTTTCTGGGCTGTTTTTCTCAAATCTAAATTCAGCGACACCGCCGTTGGCCCTCTCTCCTCAAAATTTTCTGTAGATACACAAATCGATATATTATGGGTCTCTAGCCGAATCCGTATGCAAAAGTTACGGCCTTACCGAAGCAACGCATACCAACGGCACCCATCGGTGCCCGACAGCAAGTCCAACCTGCCGCCGCCGCACATCACATGCGCTCGGTGCTTCACCTAGGTTTGATGCGATCAATCTGATTGATCTCTAACTCACCATGACTGGTTTTACATGTATCACTTAACTCGGATGGCGGAATTCTGACCGGTACGAGTAGATCGTTACAAGAGCAATTCAGGAAGATTACAAACCATAGTCAAAGATTCATCTACAACTGCGCATATCATCATATGCACACAACCGTACCTATAACAATGCAGTAACCTGGCTCCGATACCACTGAAGGGTTATGAGGATGCTACGCTAGCCGGAAAACAAAAATTTTAACCTCATAAACCAGGATCAACTGCTAGGTATAGATCACGGGATTACCACTAGACGCGTAGGTGCAGCGGAAGACGTCCCGATGTAGACTTACGCGTCGTAGCAGTGTCGTGCAGTTGCGTGGTCGTCCGTCCGCCCGTCCCTCTCGTGCGGTTCTTACTTGTGCTCCAAATGCAGCATCTCCAAGGTATCCACACGTATAGGGAGGAAACGTTGTGCCTCCGGATTGCTAGGTCCGCGAGGAGCAATAGGCGCGAGCGCGGAAGGGCGACAACAGCTGCCAAAAGGCGTGGATTAAGCTGGCCTCACCCCACCCCTTGCTTATATAGGCATCCCTAATATGCTTCCGAGTTGGAGGCCCATTAGAAACCCTAAGCCTAGTCTAATTCGGGTCTAATCCGAATTAGGATTTCAGCCCCTTAAGCATGTGACCCTATGGGTTCTCGCACATATAGACATGGCCCGAGTACTCCTACTCGCCCAATAGTTGACAGCGGCCTGTAGCAAGGCGTGACAACTCCTATGCGCACGCAAAGATCATATCACACGAACCACCACAAACCACATACATGTTATTCCCTTGCCACACGATATATGGTCCAACTCGTGGGTTAACACTTAACCCAAGAATGGCCATGCATTTGTTGATCCAATCATTCGAGTGATCCAGTGATATCTCTCTCACATAGAGAGGGGCAAGTTCCATCTTGATTGTCTATGTCTCACAGTTTGTTTCCCGACAAACCCAAAAGCCACCTTTCCAACTACCTTGTAACGGAGTAGCGTTTGATAGCCCCTGAGCAATTCGTTTGACATCTTGAATACATACAACAATCTCAGGTCTAAAGACATAACATACATGATGTGAATAGAGACAATAAAAATATATCACGTTGGGTCAGTCTAGCCCCATGTCATACATGTGCCCACATTGTTAGTTTAACATCTCCATGTTCATGACTTGTGAAACATAGTCATCAACTCATAATGTGCTGATCTAGTATTGATTTGTGTCCTTACACAAACTTTGATCAGAGACAACTTTTAGAATAACCATACAGATAAAAGAGATTCACAAACAATTCACATAATCGCCAATTAATACAAGTTATCTTTTATGGAAATTCAATGAACTCATAATATATCATGGATACAAGGCAATACAATCATCTCTATGATTTTCTCTAGGGCATACTCCGAACACAACTAGATAGAAGGAAAGGGAGAAGAGGGAGACATGAAGAAGAAAGGGGGCAAAATAGACATTTCACAGCTTTTCTCTCACCTCCTAAGCTATAAATAAATATTTTAATACTAGTGTCCACCGGCAAAATTTATAAATAGCAGAGTGTCCACCAGTAAATCGCTCTATGTTTGGTTTTCAGCCACCAAATGGAGACCACTTTCAGTGTACAGGAGCAAATTTTCTCGAAATCTAAGGATACTAATCTGTTGTCATTAATCTTGATGGTTTTTTAAGAATTCGGTGAGAGTTTAAAAATCAATTTAAGACACCTCTAGAAATTTATTTATTTAGCGAAAGGAGAGTACTTGTAATACTATATATAAATCCCTTATCAAATATCATGTGGAAAATTTTGTGGCATTGGAAAAAGCAGACTTCGGTCCCGCTAGTTTGGCCTTGTTTGGGTAAGAGTATCCACGCTGCTAGTGTGGCATGAAATATTGGCTATGCAACACCGTTTCGCTCAGCTAGTACACAAAAGCTCTATGTTGACATCATAGATTTATTTTTACAGGTGGATTTAATAAACGTGCGTCACTAGAAATAAAACGGTGCGGACAGATTTAGAACCACCTTTAGAAATCGATTTCTATAGGCAGTTCCTTAAGAAAACCGCCTGTAGAAATGGAGGCATTTCTATAGGCGGTTCCTTAAGAAAACCGCCTATAGAATTCTACAGGCGGTTCCTTAAGAAAACCGCCTGTAGAAATCGATGCCAATTTTAAACATTCAATTTTTCAAATGACTTCAAATGTAAAAACTGTCTACACGAAAGTTGTAGATCTCGAAAAGTTATGAAACTTTCTAGTTGAAAATATTTTCATTTGAAATCATTTTTTTAAATAAGGGGAGGCAGAGAAAAATCGGGCTAAAAAAAGAGAAAAATAGAAATCGGGCTAAAAAATAGAAGTCGAGGCATTTTCACGTAAAATTCGCGCGCTACGTGGCCGGTGGGATTCGAACCTGCAACGTTTGCTTCGCGCGTACCCCTCTAACCACTCCACCCATAGTTCACTTGTATTTGAATAGTATTAGGTTCGCCACATGTTGTTACGTAACCGATAGAAAACTGATTGTTTAGGGTCCTAAACGAAGTCAAATAAAAAAATTGTCAACTACAAAGTTGCATAACTTTTCGAGATCTACAACTTTCATGTAGACAGTTTTTTCATTCGAGGCTTTTTTCAAAAAGTCAAAATTCAAATTTCAAACTTTGACCGTATTTTACGTCAATAAGATGATTTCAAATAAAAAAATTTCAACTACAAAGTTTCATAACATTTCGAGATCTACAACTTTTATGTAGACGGTTTTTTCATTTGAAGTCATTTGAAAAAATCAAATATTTAAAATTGGCAACGATTTGTACAGGCGGTTCACTTAAGAAACCGCCTGTAGAAATCGATTTCTACATGCGGTTTTCTTAACAAAACCGCCTGTAGAAATGCAGGTTTTGTTTAGAAAACCGCCTGTAGAAATCGATTTCTACCGGCGGTTTTAGATTTGGGCCCATTATTTGATTTCCAGTGACGTCCGATAATCAAAACCGCCTGTAGAAATAAAAGCGTGGCGCCTGCGTAGGGCTTTTGTGTACTAGTGCTGGCTTTATTAATTAAGTTAATCTTATCTGATCTACCTGTAGATAGCTCAGTTTAGCTTAGTAATTTGGACGGCTCCATGCAATATTCTTATCCAAATTATGGTCTAGAGATATTGTTTATGTGAAGGTATATCATATACAAACAATATTCAATAAAATTTGTTGGATCCCCATGTACTTCATTTTATATATTAAAAAAGGACAAGGTAGTATAGCATGCAGCAGACACAAAAGTAGAGACGTCACAAATACTTCCCATTTATTCTATTATATCTCGGTTGTTGCATGTCGTACCTGAATACACACAAGAGTATCCAAAATGCATATATAACCCTATCTTCATACAATGATGTGAGTCTCAATTTATTTAGTTGTGGTTGTTCTCCCAGAATTGAGCTTGAAGCCAGTCAACTGTTCCCTTTTGCACCTGGAATGCCTTGGCCAAGACATCGTCCGAGATTGGTGGTTTTGATCCAAAGACTGCATTGGCAATGGTAATAACCCCAGGGTTCTGGCTGCTTAGTGCAGCGATTGCGACAGCTGGCTTGTCATGGACTGGGTTGAATTGGAAGTGTATGAGCCCTTGGGGGAATACAAACACGTCACCCTTGTTGAGAACCTTGGTGAATAGCTTGTTGTCTGGGTTGGACGTGACAAATCCAACATAGAGTGTACCCTCGAGCACGGTGAGGATCTCTGTGGCACGTGGGTGGGTGTGCGGCGGATTCTGACCTAATGGTGCGTAGTCAATGCGAGCCAGCGAGATGCCAAGGGTGTTGAGTCCAGGCAACTGCATGACATTGATCAAAGTGACGTTGGATCCGACCTTGCTTTTCATGGTGTCCCTAGGCTTGTCAAGGTTTGCTGCCTTGAAAAAGTCATCTGCGTTGACGGCCATGGGGTCCTTGCAAACAAATCCATTCACCTTCACTGCATATACAAAGACCAAAGAAAATAGGTACACATAGGTCAGGAAACAATAGGACACACAATGTTTGTTGTGCAAAATGATTATTATTTGGTCCGCAATTTATTACAAGAAAGCATAGCATTATTTTAAGTAACTGCATGCATACCTGGAGAGTGCATGTCGGCTACACAGAAGTCCTGCAGCGGGCTAGGGTCCGAAGCAATGGCCTGAGAAGTGGCCAATGCTAGAAAAGAAACAAGGAGAAAGTAGGTGGCGGCAGCCATCTGGTTTAATTCTCGGATCGCTTTTATGTTTGTGCTCTGCGAACTCGGATATAGAGAGGTTCTTGTTGAGTTTGTCTCTCTGCTCGTTGATGCTTTGGGCATGGGGATTGTGTGTTTATATAGGTTTGCCGCAGAGGCAATTGTGGTGCCGTGAACGTTTTGATGACTGAAAAAGTCCGATGCAAGTTCAACCTACCAACTAAGAATAAGTCTCCAGCTGCGCAAGAACCTGCTGATGAAACACCACAATTATATCGTACTAGGTACTGTACCAAACTTCTCATACCTGCGTTGATTTTAATATTTTCATTTCACAACGTGATCTCTTTGGAATTCGTATTCTTTCTTTTCTTTTGAGACGATTCTTTTTCTAATACATGCATCCGTACTAATATAAACAGGGAACTATAGTTGGGACTACTGTTGATATGGACAGTGATAGTTGGGGTAAACAAGAAAAATGGTTGAAAGGACCATTCTTGCTTGTGCTCACATACGTATAGAATTTAGAAAGAGTCAACCCTTCGCTAACAAAAAGATAGAAAGAGTCAACAATGCTTCCCTCTCACTAATATATTTAATCTTTCTGCACCTCGATTATTTAACAGTCACCATGTTGTCATTCGTGACCACTTGAGTCATGCAGAGCAGATTCATGTTTGCAATGTTTACTTGGTCACCATTTCTTCGGGAGCTAACATGCATGAATTGGTCGAGTGGAATACTTCCGTACCAACTACAAAGGCGAGGAGGAACTGGTAGAAGCCTAAAAGGGTAGCTACCGCACACGCTTTACTTTTGAGTTAATCAGGTGAAACTTCTATCTATCAGTACAAGACCAAACCATCATTTGTCTTTCATGCTTTAGCCATTTTGGCATCCCATAAGCCTGCAGCCTGCTATTGCCGCGAGATTAGCAAAATGTTATTTTTCTGTTCACCTTAATTTTTCCTATGATATCCATACTTGATTAACGTGCTGCTCATCTGATAGTGGCTTTTCATTTTGGATCGATCAAGCATTTGGGGGCTCACTATACCCAATAACCAGAAATCACTGCTTGGCCGAAATTAACTTTCGCAGCTGGATTGAGTAACCGAAGTTGTTGACACTGGCATTTCGGTCGTGAAACCCCAACTTTGAGTGCCTGATAATAGGTCCGGAATTTGTCACTCTGATTGAGTTGCTTCTTTCGATTTCATGTATGTGTTCTTCATTTTGCAGACATGGATTAATTAGTCCTCTCAGCGAGGTGAACCGAATTGTGACACGGTTGACAAGTAGCAGTCCTGGTGCTACGGTTGCAGGGTTCGAGACTTTTGATCTGATGCCGGATCGGTGTGTTATGTTCTAACCGAAAAAGAGTTAGGTTCAACTGATACATCGAAGATGAGGATCCCTATCCCCGTCATAGGAGCAAAACGAGCAATGCGATGCTCCCACGGTTTCCCTTTGTCCGTTGTCGCCTTCCAAGGTCGGGAACCCCACGAGTCAGTTCGAGCCTCCGGGCGTGGTGGGTGACTGGGTTCCTCAGACAACATTTCATGGGCTAGGACCTTTGACCCATTGTCCCACGAATTGGGATCATCATGCCCTAGTTAGTTCCGAAAGTGACTGAGCACGACGGGTTTAGCCACACGAGCTCCTTGTTGATTAGGAGAATCGATTAGAGTGTTAGTCTCACTATCACGACGCAAATTTGAGAGTTTAGGTTCGAGTCCACCAGTGTAAACAAGGGTGAGGAGAGATATATGCCATTCATAGCCGATCATACGTCCATCGCCCATCTAGGACTTTCTCGACTCAAGCCTATAATAGGCCCCATTGGAGGAGAACTCACTTTCCGTTAGTTTGATGCATAAGTCAATCCATGAATGATAGAATATGTAAGGAAGATGTGACACTGTCATTCATGGTACTACAAGCAAAGCTTATTATTCAAATGTCCACATAGAGCAGTGCACCAAGCACCATGCACGTACAAAACAACAAACCCGACGTTGAAACATCTACAATTTTATTTTACCTCTTTTAGCATCAAAAGTAAAGACACATGTAGTCGTATTATTCCAAGTGCAGGTAAATGCAGCGGTCTTTCCATGTGATAAGCCATAAGTGATTTAGTTAGTAGTGGTTGTTCTCCCAGAATTGAGCCTGGAGCCAATCAATCGTGCCTTTCTCCACTTGGAAAGCCTTGGCCAAGACATCATCTGAAATCGGTGGCTTTGATCCAAAGACTGCATTGGCAATGGTAATAACCCCTGGGTTCTGGCTGCTGAGCGCCGCAATAGCAACGGCTGGCTTGTCGTGGACCGGGTTGAATTGAAAATGGATGAGGCCTTCAGGGAATACAAACACGTCACCCTTGTTGAGCACTTTGGCAAAGAGCTTGTTTGGGTTTGAGGTGACAAACCCGACGTACAGGGTCCCCTCGAGAACAGTGAGGATCTCAGTGGCACGTGGGTGGGTGTGCGGCGGGCTCTCACCCAAGGGTGCGTAGTCGATGCGTGCCAGAGAGATGCCTAGAGTGTTGAGTCCAGGGAGCTGCATGACGTTGATCAAAGTGACATTGGACCCCACTTTGCTCTTCATGGTGTCCCTAGCCTTATCTAGGTTGGCTGCTTTGAAGAAGTCGTCTGCGTTCATGGCCATGGGGTCCTTGCAAACAAATCCATTCACCTTCACTGTACACATAGACGAAGAAAAATTACAGTTTGCTTAGGAATTAGGCAGCATATATAAATTCTTGTGGTAGAAAGATGTGCGCTCGTAACATTCATTACTGATTACGAGTTCACTAGACTGCTAACAAAGATGAATCTAAGTGCATACATACCAGGAGACTGCATGTCAGCGACGCAGAAGTCTTGGAGCGGGCTAGGATCAGAAGCCATGGCATGAGAAGCGACCACTGCTAGAAAAGCAGCAAGGAGGAAGTACGAGGAGGCAGCCATTTCTTTTCTTCTCTTGGTTTTATGTTGGCACTCTGTGCAGTAGGCTAATCACCAGCTGCTTGTGTTTGCTTTGTTGATAATTTGGCCAAGCAGGGAGATGGATACTGCTTATATATAGCCGCAGCGTGAACTTAGCAACTGAACAAGTCAAGTTTTGAACCATCCAACCAGAAGAAGTAGTCTGTGGTTTCTAGATCAACCTGCTGATGAAAGAAGGTAACTATATGAGCCTTTCAAAACATTGTTGCTTTCAGTAGTTTTGCACAATACTACCAAATCCGATTGTGTCGTGTAGAATATCACACAAGTTGGTGACTCTAATATCAAACTAAAAAAAATTAGTGATAAATATATATGGTTAAATTAATTTCCTATATCTATGATAATAATCGAGAAGGCCATAATCTGGTAAATGCTTTTTCACGAACACCAGTTAATCAATCCATACTGTCTAGATATTTGCATACATGTTGCCGAGGGGAGAAGCCGCCTTTTTTTTTTGCTATAATGGCAAAGCCACCTAAACCTGGCTTCTTAGATGAAGCCGTTAGCACGCAGGGCAAAAAAAAAAAAACAAAAAAAAAGAGGAAACACATCAAGGTGCGTGCACTCTTGTATTTATAGAAAATTTTTGAGATGTTTTAATGTCTGAAATGATCCGTCCTAACTTGCTGGTCGTCCTATATTCTTTTTACCGTATACTAGGAGTACATTGCTCGTGTTTACACTTTAGAAATATACTTATTACGATCCACGTGTGACTATATAGATGATGGAAACCCCTCATACCGGCCGAACACAACAATACACATCTCTTTGTTTTAAATGATTACCTCACACAAGTATTTAACTATCTCAATGTTTGCATTTTTTTCGGCAAATGCATTAAAGATGAAGATACTCGTATATACATATACACATACTCATATGTATGAACACATGCACAAACACCCTACTCTCAAGAGCACATCTGCAGAGCTGATAAATATAAAGATTAAGACAAATACATGAGACGTGTCTCGCTATCGAGTCGTGGCATGCCACGTGCTACAAGAAGAATAGAGCTTGAACCTGAATAGATATGTTCTTGCATAAGAAATCGAATATCCCGATGGCTGTGGCTCCCTTCTATGTTGGCATTTATGATCACCTAACAGGAAAGTTCGTAGAGGACAAATTTGTCCATTATTTTGACACGGTCACCATTTTTGTTGACTCGTTATAATTGCAAGTTAAACAAGCAACGCCTCTACAACAACAGATCAGTAAATAGGTAGTCTGCCCAGTCAACTACTTGGCTTGTTCGTACCAAACCCAATCTTAATTACCTGCTCCTTATACACAAGCAGCTGCAGGAATATATGAATTTAATAACGTACATAAATGTGTTAGCACTTTGATAATACTTTATAACATTGCTTTACCAGATGAAAATAGGCTCTCTCCATCCCCAAATAAATCAATTCCTGGGATCCTTGCAAGTCAAACTACCTCAATTTTGAGTTGCTTTATAGAAAGTAATCACAACATTTATGACATAGCACGAGCACATTACGCAAATCTATTTTATTGTTAATCTAAGGGAAAACTTTCTTCCACAATCTCAAAGTGACTTCCATTTGTTGGCGGACACTGAAAATAGAGCGATTTGCTGGTCGACACCACCGCGGACACTGAGATATTAATTTTCGCTTGTGAAGATTAGAGAAGACAGGTGAAATGTCTTTTTTTGCCCTTGTCTCTTTCTTCTTCCTCTCTTCTTCCCTTTTTTACTAGGTCAACGAGAAAGGTCAGTGCATGGTGCGCGCTTGCTCGTGGAGGCCAGGAGGGAGAAACAGCAGGTGGGGAAGCAAACACGGGGTATGCTGCTGCCTCGGACACATCAGGGTCGAGGGTAATGGCATCATTGGCTATGGGGGGCACCGTTTGGGCAAGAGGTAGGAGTGGACCTCCTGTGGTGGCTGTGGAAGAGGCGGGCCTCCATGGCTAGCTTAGGAAGGGAAAGGATCAGGGTGGCGCTATCACGGCCGGGGGCATGGGCGGGGCTTTCGTGCGGTCACCGATGCTGTCGAGATGAGGTCAGAGGTGTGATCTTGGCACAGGTCACCGTGAGCAGGTACGCTCCGGCCCTGGTGGATGTCTGTGTGAACGACGGCTTGGCACCTGAACAACTGCAGGGCGTGGGCCGCTCTACGCGGTGGATGGTGTTTGCGTGACGGCGAACGGTAGACCATGGCCGGTGGCGAAGCGACCAAGCGAGGCACCCTGTGGGTGGGTGTTGGCAGTCCTTCTGGATCATTTCTATGCTGCCAACTTAGACTAAAAAGAAGAAAGACAATCATATTTTAGCACATATGCCTTTACTACTAACAAGTTCCACTTGTTCTCCTAGTATTCATGGTTTGCAGGTTTAATGGTGTAACAAGTGGTAATGCACAAACATCATGAAGAAAGCGCAAAAGCCAAAGACGTATTCAGCAAATGCACAAACCAAGAATAATAAGAAAGCCTACCTCAAAAAGCTAAATAGGATCCATCCGTAACCACAAGAGAGGCCCACGCCCAGAGTGCAACTGACCACCAGAAGACGGTGGCCAGATGGCACATCCAGGGGACCGACCGCCCCCAGGTGCGGCCGCCCCCTGGTGAGGCCTCCCGGGCCCAGTCTTCGAAGGCGGTGCTCTAGGCGGTTTCCCAAGGGCGGTTTCACCTCCTTCCAAACTTAGAGACGCCAAACCGCCCTACTCTAACTATAAATAGATGGTGCTCCTTCATCATTCAACACACATCATTTTGGAGTCATCTACCTCACACCTCTCACTTGTATCCTTAGAGTAGTATTAGTAGTTTGTGAGAAAGGCAAGAGCTATCAAGGAGAGCTTGTCTACTTGGAAGAAAAGGATCATCTTGGTATGAATACAATTCGGTCTTCTTCCATCAGCAAGTTCTTATCATATTTATATGATCATGCATATGAACTAGAGCAAAGTTATGATCTTGTTATGAGCATAATATATAGACTAGAATATAGTTTATGTGTCATGTTCTTGACTTGTTCATCATCGTTCTTCATTGTTCATCGAATTAGTATGAATAGAGGAAGAACTAGGAATGAGGTGATGGTTCGTCGTTCCTTCTTGGTTGCTCTTACCCTAGCCTGTCAATCCGAAGGGTTGGGGTCCGCGAAGGTTAGGAGTTGTTTCCAAATACGTGAGCATGGTGCTCTGGTATGCGGAGATCAGCGAATATGTCGGTATCCCAAGGGAAGAGGGGTAGGTGGGCAGGTGGTGACAGCCCTGTCCATCCCTAACACTCCCCCACGTTCGGATATTGAAGTAGGAGTTTGTAAAGTCTCTATCGGCTGGCAGACGAGCTGCGGGGATCTCCCTATCACCCTAGACTTAGTTCTGATACTGGAATTACTAATTAGATGTGTTGCTAGCAGTTCTTTGCATAATTATATATGACCAATGCCTGCTCAGTTAGTTATATTCTTTTATTCTTTATTTTTCCTTTTTATCCTTGAGGTTGACCCAGATATGTGTCCACTATTTTGAAATCATGTTTTATTCCTGTTTACTCTATGCCTACCATTGCACTCAATAAGTGATCATGTTTACACCACGCTTGATGCATATTGCCCTCCTACAGAAAATTATAAATACGACACCCTTGAATACTCACGGGTTGAAATGCTACAATGATAGTTCTGTGCGCTTGCAGAGTAATCTTATTTCTTACTGAGCTATCGATTGGTGTACCTAAGTACCATTACATAAGGATTGTAATTCTTGTGCACCCCACGGCGTTATGTCACAGTTTTGCATATCGTAAGTAATGACGGTTAGGAAGGCCAATCCGGTACTTATAACTACTTTTACCAGACTGCATTACCTAGGCCGGCGTCTTTAAGGGCCAAGGGTTACCTTTCTGAAGTAATGGTGGTTGGGGATGTCAACTTTTGTTTTTAGTATTATTATTAAGGGCGGACTTATAGTCTATCTTTAGTAGTGATGCTAAGAAACGCCAACAAGCATTTCTGGTGCCGTTGCCAGGGATGGACTTTTAGTCTATCTTTTGTAACGACGTTAAGAAATGCCAACAAGCGTTTCTGGCGCCGTTGCCGGGGAGGGCAAAAACATCTAAGTTGGCATAGATATCGATTGCATAATAAAGCATTGGTAGACATAGTTTAAACAGGCTAACTTCGCTGTTTTCTTCCTCTTTTTATTGGAATGAAAACAGGATAGTGTATGAGCGGTTTTGCTCTGCCGAACAATTTCACCAGTAATCCGGAAGCACTCCTAAGGAAGAAAAGGTCTCGTACCGCTTTTTCCTCTACTGCCCCATCGGTAGACGAACCGGTCACTCTCGCACCATCCGCCACTACCGCTATGGCCAAGACACTCCGTGACTACTCCACTCCCGTTGTAGCCAACGTGCCCGTTGGGCCCGCTGTCAATGTGGGAGATGGAAATTTGGAGATCCGTACGGGCCTTATTTCGATGGTGCAGGCGATTCAGTTCTGTGGCTTGCCAAGTGAGGACGCAAATGCTCACCTGCAACACTTCCTTGAGCTGTGCGACACCATTGTCATCAAGAATGTCACACAGGACAGCATCAGACTCCACTTGTTTCCTTTCTCCCTCACGGGGAAAGCGAAGCAATGGTTCTATCAAAACAAGGAAGCTGTTAACACGTGGGACAAATGTTGCACGACGTTCCTCGCCAAGTTCTTCCCCATGAGCAAGACCAGCGCTCTGAGGGGAAAGATTTCAAACTTCCAGCAATCTTCGCTAGAGTCCATCCCCGAAGCATGGGAAAATCTTCAGGAATACATCCGAGCCTGTCCTCATCATGGAATGGAAGATTGGCTCGTGCTCCAAAACTTCTATGAAGGCCTCACGGCCATGTCAAAAGGGCACGTAGATGCCGCAGCTGGAGGTGCATTCCTCTCTCTCACCATCGCGGATGCAACTGCACTCATTAAGAAGATGGTCGCCAAGCAGAGTTGGGGAGAAGGAAGGATAACACAAAAAGACACGCATACCGTGAAGGAGACGGACTTGCTAGCCGCAAAAATAGACTTGCTAATGCAGAAGCTGGACGATCGTACCACCAACCCTACCATGAGTACCGTTCAGGCCATGGACTCACACATGACGTGTGAAGTCTGTGGGAACGTTGGCCACTCGGGGAACAACTGCCCCGAAACCCAAGAAGAAGCTTCGTACGTCAACAATGGGTTTCGCCAACCTCAGTAAGGTAATAATGGGTGGAACAACCAACACCGCCCGCAAGGTATTAATTTTAATTCAAATTATAATTCAAATCAACCTTCCTTAAAAGACCTCATGTTAGGACAAGCTAAGATCAATGAAAACCTAGCCAAAAAGCTGTCCTTCAACGATAAAATGTTTGGAAATATAAATGCAAAGCTTGAAACTCTGTCTTCTTCTATTCAAAATCAAGCAAGCTTTAACAAAATGATAGAAATCCAAATGGCTCAAATACCTGCTTCTATCCCTGTCAACAATACGGGAAAAATCCTAGGGCAACACGAGGCTTCTCCCGAGTTTGTTCATGCAGCTGCAGAGCAATAAAGGAAGAAGAGTCTTGCCAACGGAGTGTAAACGTTGAGTCCTTGCCGAAGGTCATCGGCAGTTATCTAAAAATAAATAAATATAAAATAATAAATAAATATCTGAAGGAGCCCACACCATCTTTCAAGCTTGGGGGAGGTGTCCCCACTTAGGTATTGTATCTTATCCTTTTGAAAAAAATATATATATATACTTACATAATTTATATATGTTTCATAAAATTATTTTCATGCATTTAAAAAAAAGAGTTTCCCTCTTTCTAGTTTTATAAGACTCTATTTCTAGTCCAAAATAAAATTTTATCCAAAAATTTTATAAAAATCATTTTCTGAAAGTTTAGATTTTGTTATATCTAAATCTAATTTTTTATTAATTTTTGAAAACCAAAAAGTTTCAAACAAATTTGTGGAAAATCAAAATCTGGGGCAAAATTCCGAATGGGAGTCATTCGTAACCGGCTACATCTTGGGGGTAGCCGTTAGAGGGAGCTGTAAAAAGACGGGACAGAACCGGCCCCGCCAGGGGACCGGCCGGTCCCAGGGGCGACCGCCCGCTGCCCAACGGTTCTGCGGCGCGGCCTTTTGCTAACAGCTACTAGCCGTTGCAAGCTACATTCCTCCGCCTGCGATCAAGTCTATAAATACCAGGATCTTGGGTAGCGCTTCTCACCCCTCTCACACTCATATTCTTTCACTCCCTCCATCACTCTCTTGCTCCACCACTCTCCAAATACTTTCCACAAAGTTCAAGTGCAAGAAAATTCTACAAGAAGCTCTTACATTTTCCACCACAAAGCAAGCTCTCGTGCTAAGCTCACTCACCATGAGTGGGATCAGAGGTCGGATTTCTGGCATGTTCCAGAAAGGCCGTCGCTCTCGTGGGGAGTCTAGCCAAGACCCCCCGCAAGTGAAGGGAACCCGCTGCATGAAGAAGAGGAGGCGCCAAGAGGCCACGCCATCGACTAGGCCGACTCCCCCTTCATCGACTTGGAGAGCGAGCGGGAGATACAAGCATACAACCTCCTCAAGGGACGCGAGTTCCTGCATACACCGGCCTTCGACCCACACTTTCTCTAGCAGACAGGTATGAATGTCGAATTTAATACCATTTTCGAAAATGTTGGTTGGAGCCGAGTTGCCCCTGTACACGAACTTGGATCTCATCTTTTGACCATCCAAGTCTTGGGCACTCTATAAATTGTCGATTATGGTATTACTTTCCACTGCTTTGGAAAAGAGCATAGTCTTTATTGGAAGGATTTTGCTACCCACTTAGGCTTTCATGAGCGATGCTCTGTTGACCTGGGTTTTTCTCTCTCGGGTTATCATCGTCATACTTTTTGGCACTTGATAACCGGACAAAATATGACTGGAAAATTCCAACCTAATATCAACAACATCCATCACCCTACTTTAAGGTTTATGCTTAAGTGGATTGCTAATTCCTTCTTTCCTAGAGAAGACACGCATCATGCTTATGATATTGAGTTGAAGATGCTTTATGCCGTACTTAAAAAGATTAAAGTCGCTCCTGTCTATGATATTGTTAAGCACTGGTTAAACTCTTTCAAAACTTCTACACCTATCATGTGCACTTCACTCATCACTCGTCTTGCCGCTAGTATTGATCCTCATGGTGCTAATACTATTGTTTATTTATCCACTCCTTGCATTATGCTCAATGAGTTTTATTTCGTACATGCCCACACTCTAAAACATGACGAAGCAGGACAGAATTTGGTATTCTATTTTCCGGGATATATAAACGAGATACCGTTACCTAACCCGGATCTCGCTTTATATAAATCCCCATCTCTCACCTTCGACCTTGTTGAGAAGGAAGAAGCAAGCAGGAGTTCTGTTTCCCGCAGGAGATCACGAAGGAGAGGAGTACAGGAGGAGGAGTCTGCACCATCCGTACAGCCTACACCACCGGCCATGTCCACCATGACACCAGGAATGGGATGGTCTCCTGTCATGTCTACACCCGGGTTCACCTCTGGGTATGGATATGGTATGGGACACATTCCTCACCCTCACGGGGCTGGAGGGTTAGGGTGGCAACACTCACTCAAGGTAGGAGGATCAAGGCAGCAAGAGCATGTGCATTCCTCAGATTCTGAAGGCATTCCACCTCCACTTCACCCATAGCCAGTCACACTAGAGATTCTCAACACACGCATGGGAGGACTAGAACTGCAAAACAGGCAGATCCAAGGTACGCTCAACGCTCACATCCAAACTGCCACTCAATGGCATGAGCAGTACCGAGGCACAGATGGCCTACCTTCGGTCTATGGGAGAATTCCCGGGACCTAGGCCTTGAATTAACTTGGGGGAGGAGACCCCACAGAGGTAACATGTATCTTTAAATTTCTTGCCCTTTATTTCTCGCACTTTTAAATTCTGCAATTTTATTTCCTTATTAAAAAAAATATATATATTAATAATAATAATAAATAAGATAAAATATTCTACTCCCATATGTGCTAATATATGTTAGTTTCTCTTCTGTTGAAATGATGAATAGTTGCTCTGTCTATAATTCGTTTGTGTCTAAAGTTATAACTTAGTATTCCTCAAGATTTAACTTTGTTGGCTAAACATGTCTCATTCTGAGAACTTGAAATCTTGTGGGTTGCAATTGCAAGATCCTTTTCTAAGTTGTTGCAAGATATGAGATGGTACAAATAGACTTTGCTATGACTTTGTTCTAAGAGAAACTTGGCATCCGGAGTTTTCTTTTCAAAATTCAAAAATCAAAAGTTCCCCAATGATTATGAAATACCTACCAAGGCAATATGACATGCTCTACTTTTGCAAAACCTTAGTCATATGCTGCTTACGGAACTTTGAGTCGAGTCAAAAAACTGAGACCTAGTGAGATTATAGTCATGCACCCATGATTGAGATTCACATACACCCACCAAATAAAACCAACTCTCACCCTAAGAGTTGCGCACAACATGCACCCTTCTATCCACAAAAATAAGAATATAAGCCAACTCTTACCCTGAGAGTCGCGCACCCTTCGTACAAAATTTTCACTCCTTGCATTCGCCATCATGACATCTCTCCATCCATAAGTTCCCATACGTCAATAAAAAGATATGGGCTATGTAAAAAAAACCAAGGGGCATGAGAAAACAAACAGGAAAGAAAGTCCAAATACCTGTTCAGAAAAAAGTGGATGATCTTTCTATAGCCCATATCTCTCCAAAAGACTTTGTTCCATCCAATAAAAGAGAGTCATGATGTATGGAGTGCCAAAAAAATTAATTAGAGATAGGTTTCCACCATACTTATATTCCACACACTCGCACATCTCAATCAAAGTGTATGACTTGTATCTCCTTATGGTCCGGTCTTTGACTCAGCAACACAGGTGATGTAAGTATGCCCACATACCTACCTAAGAACTCCACTCTCAGCCTTAGTGGTAGGATTTTAAGGCAACACTACAATGCCTTTGGTGAGGTAATCATACACATTGAGCGATTAAGAGAATCATTTGAGGAACTTGTTTTATCTTAAAAAAATTCATAAAACCACCGGATAGAAGGTCTATCAAAGAATGAATGATTAGTGAATCTGTTATAACCATTCTGTCTTGCAACCGCTCAAGAAATTGGAGAAGCCACAAGCCCCATGAGAAATCAAGGTAAAGAGTGGATACAATGCCAACCTATTTAAATTACGAAAGAATACTTTGTTAAAGGCATGGCACTTATGAATTATATCAGCATCGTAGCAACTCCTGATCAACAACCATACTTAGCTATTTGCTCGGGATGAGCAAAGGTTAAGCTTGGGGGTCTTGTTGGCAGTCCTTATGAATCATTTCTATGCTGCCAACTTAGACTAAAAAGAAGAAAGACAATCATATTCTAGCACATACGCCTTTACTACTAACAAGTTCCACTTGTTCCCCTAGTATTCATGTTTTATAGGTTTAATGGTGTAACAAGTGGAAATGCACAAACATCATGAAGAAAGCGCAAAAGCCAACGACGTATTCAGCAAATGCGCAAACCAAGAATAATAAGAAAGCCTACCTCAAAAGCTGAATAGGATCCATCCGCAACCACAAGAGAGGCCCAGGCCCAGAATGCAACCGACCACCAGAAGACGGTGGCCAGATGGCACATCCAGGGGACCGACCGCCCCCAGGTGCGGCCGCCCCCTGGTGAGGCCTCCCGGGCCCAGTCTTCGGAGGCGGTGCTCTAGGCGGTTTCCCAAGGGCGGTTTCACCTCCTTCCAAACTTAGAGACGCCAAACTACCCTACTCTAGCTATAAATAGATGGTGCTCCTTCATCATTCAACACACATCTTTTTGGAGTCATCTACCTCACACCTCTCACTTGTATCTTTAGAGTAGTATTAGTAGTTTGTGAGCAAGGCAAGAGCTATCAAGGAGAGCTTGTCTCCTTGGAAGAAAAGGATCATCTTGGTATGAATACAATTCGGTCTTCTTCCATCAGCAAGTTCTTATCATATTTATATGATCATGCATATGAACTAGAGCAAAGTTATGATCTTGTTATGAGCATAATATATAGACTAGAATATAGTTTATGTGTCATATTCTTGACTTGTTCATCATCATTCTTCATTGTTCATCGAATTAGTATGAATAGAGGAAGAACTAGGAATGAGGTGATGGTTCGTCGTGCCTTCTTGGTTGCTCTTAACCTAGCCTGTCAATCCGAAGGGTTGGGGTCCGTGGAGGTTAGGAGTTGTTTCCAAATACGTGAGCATGGTGCTCAAGTATGTGGAGATCGGTGAATATTTCGGTATCCCAAGGGCAGAGGGGTTGGTGGGAAGGTGGTGACAGCCCTGTCCATCCCTAGCACTCCGGCACATTCGGATATTGAAGTAGGAGTTCGTAAAGTCTCTATCGGCTGGCAGACCAGCTGCGGGGATCTCCCTATCACCCCAGACTTAGTCCTGATACTGGAATTACTAATTAGATGTGTTGCTAGCAGTTCTTTGCATAATTATATATGACCAATGCCTGCTCAGTTAGTTATATTCTTTTATTCTTTATTTTCCCTTTTTATCCTTGAGGTTGACCCAGATGTGTGTCCACTATTTTGAAATCATGTTTTATTCCTGTTTACTCTATGCCTACCATTGCACTCAATAAGTGATCATGTTTACACCATGCTTGATGCATATTGCCCTCCTACAGAAAATTATAAATACGACACCCTTGAATACTCATGGGTTGAAATGCTACACTGATAGTTCTGTGCGCTAGTAGAGTAATCTTATTTCTTACTGAGTTATCGATTGGCGTACCTAAGTACCATTACTTAAGAATTGTAATTCTTGTGCACCCCATGGCGCCGTGTCACAGTTTTGCATATCGTAAGTAATGACGGTTAGGGAGGCCAATCCGGCACTTCTAACTGCTATTACCAGACTGCATTACCTAAGCCGGCGCCTTTAAGGGCCAAGGGTTACCATTCTGAAGTAATGGTGGTTGGGGATGTCAACTTTCATTTTTAGTATTATTATTAAGGGCGGACTTATAGTCTATCTTTAGTAGTGATGCTAAGAAACGCCAACAAGCATTTCTGGCGCCGTTGCCGAGGATGGACTTTTAGTCTATCTTTTGTAACGACGTTGAGGAATGGAACCGGCGGGTTCCAGTGTTGGGGGACCCAACATGCGGTGTGCAGGAAGGAAAGAGACTCAGGATGTGCTTGGTGGCGACATCGGCAAGCTGTGACCTTGCGGCCATGACGGCGACAACGACTTGAAGGGTTATGATGTAATGGGGTGCAATATCAGCAGGTTCTTCAGTTAATGGGGTGTCTAGAATATCTTCCTTTTTCTCAGCCCTGAGAATAATTCTCGGGTTGCGGATCCAATCCGCATAGTTTTTCCATTCAACTTATATTTCACAAGAATTGAACGCAAAGTAAATGGTTGATTGCTAGGCACCATTAATCTACAACAAAAGTAATGCAAAATACTAAGACAATGTATCCAAGATGGAGTAAAAATATTAAACTTTTAATAAAATCTACTCCCACTAAAATCAATATCCCTCTATTGAAACTTAGTGATTCAAGACCCACAACTAACAAGTCTACTAGTGAGCTTTAGCATTACCGTTAGAAGACATGGTAGATCGGTAAGCAACTCTTTGCTAATCATATCACATATGACTCTTGTTGTTGGGCAGCATCTCTATGCTGTGGCACCCAACTCCTCATGGTCCAAGGTCCCTAACCATTAGGATGACCTTGTTCAAGTAACCAACCCTTCTGCAGTAAGTATCCGATACGAATCTGTCTAGCCAAGGAAAACCGGTGGCACCCTAATTTCATAGACCCACCACCGATTGTACAAGACTCGTGACAGTGCAAGGTTTGGGGGAGCATTTGAACTTATACATTGCCGAGGGATCGTTCTATTTCACTACCGCATGTAGACAAAAAACATTATCGCAGTGAAAATAGAACATAGTAAGAATGACATTAACACAGATATGATTTGGTATAGCCCATTATTCCTTTTGGGGATCTCCATCTCCATCAATCCATTCATCATGATGATCTCCATCTCCATGATCCATGTATGCCATCCTCCAGTGATGAGTCCACCAAGACTAGCTATCATTAACGCAAGGTAGTGAAGTAAAATTACATAGTCGCGGATAGGATCATCACAGTTTGACATGCAGGCCATTACATCAAAAGTGACAATATCTATATGGCTCCAGCCATATTGTCATACTCATGACTTGAAAGCCATGAATTAATTACATACATGCATCACATACACATAAGGGCTACATACCAGTCATAAAATCCTGCAAAACAGAGTTAACCGATTTCGACGTCTAAAAGCGCCGAAAACAACATTTTCTGGGCTGTTTTTCTCAAATCTAAATTCAGCGACACCGCCGTTGGCAGTTTTGTCTCTCCTCAAAATTTTCTGTAGATACACAAATCGATATATTATGGGTCTCTAGCCGAATCCGTATGCAAAAGTTACGGCCTTATCGAAGCAACGCATGCCAACGGCACCCATCAGCGCCCGACAGCAGGTCCAACCTACCGCCGCCGCGCATCACATGCGCTCGGCGCTTGACCTAGGTTTGATGCGATCAATCTGATTGATCTCTAACTCACCATGACTGGATTTACATATATCACTTAACTTGGATGGCAAAATTCTGACCGGTACGAGTAGATCGTTACAAGAGCAATTCAGCAAGATTACAAACCATAGTCAAAGATTCATCTACAATTGCGCATATCATCATATGCACACAACCGTACCTATAACAATGCAGTAACCTGGCTCTGATACCACTGAAGGGTTATGAGGATGCTACGCTAGCCGGAAAAAAAAAATTTTAACCTCATAAACCAGGATCAATTGCTTGGTATAGATCACGGGATTACCACTAGACGCGTAGGTGCAGCGGAAGACGTCTCCATGTAGACTTACGCATCGTAGCAGTGCCGTGCAGTTGCGTGGTCATCCGTCTGCCCGTCCCTCTCGTGCGGTTCTTACTTGTGATCCAAATGCAGCACCTCCGAGGTATCCACACGTACAGGGAGGAAGCGTTGCACCTTCGGAATGCTAGGTCCACGAGGAGCAATAGGCGCGGGCGCGGGAGGGCGACAACAGCTGCCAAAAGGCGTGGATTAAGCTGGCCTCACCCCACCCCTAGCTTATATAGGCATTCCTAATATGCTTCCAAGTTGGAGGCCCATTAGAAACCCTAAGCCTAGTCTAATTCGGGGCTAATCCGAATTAGGATTTTAGCCCCTTAAGCATGTGACCCTATGGGTTCTCGCACACATAGACATGGCCTGAGTACTCCTACTCGCCCAATAGTTGACAGTGGCCTCTAGCAAGGCGTGACAACTCCTATGCGCACGCAAAAATCATATCACACGAACCACCACAAACCACATACATGTTATTCCCTTGCCACACGATATATGGTACCACTCGTGGGTTAACACTTAACCCAAGAACGGCCATGCATTTGTTGATCCAATCATTCGAGTGATCTAGTGATATCTCTCTCACATAGAGAGGGGCAAGTTCCATCTTGATTGTCTATGTCTCACAGCATGTTTCCCGACAAACCCGAAAGCCACCTTTCCAACTACCTTGTAACGGAGTAGCGTTTGATAGCCCCTGAGCAATTCGTTTGACATCTTGAATACATACAACAATCTCAGGTCTAAGGACATAACATACATGATGTGAATAGAGACAATAACAACATATCACGTTGGGTTAGTCCAGCCCCATGTCATACATGTGCCCACATTGTTAGTTTAACATCTCTATGTTCATAACTTGTGAACCATAGTCACCAACTCATAATGTGTTGATCTAGTTTTCATTTGTGTCCTTACACAAACTTTGATCAGGGACAACTTTTAAAATAACCATACAAATAAAAGAGTTTCACAAACAATTCACATAATCGCCAATTAATACAAGTTATCTTTTATGGAAATTCAATGAACTCATAATATATCATGGATACAAGGCAATACAATCATCTCTATGATTTTCTCTAGGGCATACTCCGAACACAACTAGATAGAAGGAAAGGGAGAAGAGGGAGACATGAAGAAGAAAGGGGGCAAAATGGACATTTCACAGCTTTTCTCTCACCTCCTAAGATATAAATAAATATTTTAATACCTACTGTCCACGGCAAAATTTACAAATAGCAGAGTGTCCACCACTAAATCGCCCTATGTTTGGTCTTCAACCACCAAATGGAGACCACTTTCCGTGTACAGGAGCAAATTTTCTCTAAATCTAAGGATACTAATCTGTTGTCATTAATCTTGATGGTTTTTTAAGAATTCAGTGAGAGTTTAAAAATCAAATTAAGACACCTCTAGAAATTTATTTATTTAACGAAAGGAGAGTACTTGTAATACTATATATAAATCCCTTATTAAATATCATGTGGAAAATTTTCTTGCATTGGAAAAAGCAGACTTCGGTCCCGCTAGTTTGGCCTTGTTTGGGTAAGAGTATCCACGCTGCTAGTGTGGCATGAAATATTGGCTATGCAACACTGTTTCGCTCAGCTAGTACACAAAAGCTCTATGTTGACACCATGGATTTATTTTTACAGGCGGATTTAATTAACGTGCGTCACTAGAAATAAAACGGTGCGGACAGATTTAGAACCGCCTTTAGAAATCGATTTCTATAGGCAGTTGCTTAAGAAAACCGCTTATAGAAGTGGAGGCATTTCTACAGGCGGTTCCTTAAGAAAATCGTCTAAAGAATTCTACAGGTGGTTCCTTAAAGAAAACCGCCTATAGAAATCGATGTCAATTTTAAAAATTCAATTTTTCAAATGACTTTAAATGGAAAAACCATTTACATGAAAGTTGTAGATCTTGAAAAGTTATGAAACTTTCTAGTTGAAAATATTTTCATTTGAAATCATCTTGTTAACGTAAAATACAGCCAAAATTTGAAATTTGAATTTTGACTTTTTGAAAAAGGCCTCGGATGGGAAAACTTCCAACATAAAAGTTGTAGACCTTGAAAAGTTATGCAAGTTCATAGTTGATAACTTTTTCATTTGACTTTGTTTAGTGCCTCAAACAGTCATTTTTCTATCGGTTGCGTAACAATATGTGGTGAACCTAATACAACTTGGACACATGTGATTGTTGGGTGGAGTGGTTAGAAGAGGTCACGCGTGAGGCCGAGGTTGCAGGTTCGAATCCCACCGGCCGCATAGCGCGCGAATTTTGCGCGAAAAAATGACGCGACTTACTATTTTAAAACCAGGTTTCCCGAAAAAGATTAGTGCAGGCGGATCTTTATGTGAACCACCAGTACAAATCATATTTCTACTGGTGGTTTATAAGAAATCGCTCGTAGAAATGGCTGATTTGTACAGGCCCTTAGCGCTGGCGGTTCGAAAAAACGCCTGTAGAAATGGCTCTAGAACGCCTATATCGAACTTTTCTGTACTATAGCATGAAAATGACGCAAAAACTATAATTTCACCTTTACCTGGCCGTGGATGTGAGGAGCCACCTTGAAGCGTTTGGCATGCCGTCATATACTGGCAAAAATATGATTATAGTTGTGCGCAAACGGGCTGTTAGTGTAGTTACCAAGAAGTATTTTTGGATTGTCATTATATTTTTTCTGAGCTAGAATGTTTATCTTAGTAATTGGTGGTAGGTGTTGCCGGGCAGGTTGGCACAGAGTTGATTGTTGAAAATGTCTATTATCTCAGCAAATTTGCGTACATACATCGTATGATAGATATAAGGCATAGATGCAGGTTGATTGTTATGAAATTTGAGATGCATCAGTCAAACAATTAATGTGTTAGCAGTAAGAGTGTCAGATATCTTATTTCCTCCAATGCATAGTAAGGCATGCATATGTGAACACATTGGAAGGCACCACATCTACCTATATACTGCTCTTGGGAGCAAATCCAGTAGGCATCCCCACCCTTGTTGAGGCGGCGTGTAATAAGGAAATGGGGATATAACATCCACACACAACGTCACCACCATATGACAACTAACGGAGGAGACAAATGATCCAGATAGTCACATAGTTCGCACCTCACTTTCAGACCGTCATAGCATCGTCGTAGATTTCGGATGGCATGATAGTTTTAGAGACGGTCACCTGGATACCGTCATGTATCAATAGAATAAAATTCTTGTATTACCTACTACTGGGTCGATTAGTTAAGTTAATCTTAACAGAACTACGTAATGGCTGGCTTCATTAATTAAGTTAATCTTATCTGATCTACGGGTAGATAGCTCAGTTTAGCTTAGTAATTTGGATGGCTCCATGCAATATTCATATCCAAATTATGGTCTAGAGATATTGTTTATGTGACGGCATATCATATACAAACAATATTCAATAAAATTTGTTGGATCCCCATGTACTTCATTTTATATATTAAAAAAGAACAAGGTAGTATAGCATGCAGCTGACACAAAAGTAGAGACTGGTCACAAATAGTTCCATTTTATTCTATTATATCTCGGTTGTAGCATGTCGTAACTGAATACACACAAGAGTATGCAAAATGCATATATATAGCCCTATCTTCATACAATGATGTGACTCTCAATTTATTTAGTTGTGGTTGTTCTCCCAGAATTGAGCTTGAAGCCACTCAATTGTTCCCTTTTGCACCTGGAATGCCTTGGCCAAGACATCGTCCGAGATTGGTGGTTTTGATCCAAAGACTGCATTGGCAATGGTAATAACCCCAGGGTTCTGGCTGCTTAGTGCAGCGATTGCGACAGCTGGCTTGTCATGGACTGGGTTGAATTGGAAGTGTATGAGCCCTTGGGGGAATACAAACACGTCACCCTTGTTGAGAACCTTGGTGAATAGCTTGTTGTCTGGGTTGGACGTGACAAATCCAACATAGAGTGTACCCTCAAGCACGGTGAGGATCTCTGTGGCACGTGGGTGGGTGTGCGGCGGATTCTGACCTAATGGTGCGTAGTCAATGCGAGCCAGCGAGATGCCAAGGGTGTTGAGTCCAGGCAACTGCATGACATTGATCAAAGTGACGTTGGATCCGACCTTGCTTTTCATGGTGTCCCTAGGCTTGTCAAGATATGCTGCCTTGAAAAAGTCATCTGCGTTGACAGCCATGGGGTCCTTGCAAACAAATCCATTCACCTTCACTGCATATACAAAGACCAAAGAAAATAGGTACACATAGGTCAGGAAACAATCGGACACACAATGTTTGTTGTGCAAAATGATTATTATTTGGTCTGCAATTTATTACAAGAAAGCATAGCATTATTTTAAGTAACTGCATGCATACCTGGAGAGTGCATGTCGGCTACACAGAAGTCCTGCAGCGGGCTAGGGTCCGAAGCAATGGCCTGAGAAGTGGCCAATGCTAGAAAAGAAACAAGGAGAAAGTAGGGGGCGGCAGCCATCTGGTTTAATTCTCGGATCGCTTTTATGTTTGTGCTCTGCGAACTCGGATATAGAGAGGTTCTTGTTGAGTTTGTCTCTCTGCTCGTTGATGCTTTGGGCATGGGGATTGTGTGTTTATATAGGTTTGCCGCAGAGGCAATTGTGGTGCCGTGAACGTTTTGATGACTGAAAAAGTCCGATGCAAGTTCAACCTACCAACTAAGAATAAGTCTCCAGCTGCGCAAGAACCTGCTGATGAAACAACACAATTATATCGTACTAGGTACTGTACCAAACTTCTCATACCTACGTTGATTTTAATATTTTCATTTCACAACGTGATCTCTTTGGAATACGTATTCTTTCTTTTCTTTTGAGACGATTCTTTTTCTAATACAGGCATCCGTAATAATATAAACAGGGAACTATAGTTGGGACTACTGTTGATATGGACAGTGATAGTTGGGTAAACAAGAAAAATGGTTGAAAGGACCATTCTTGCTTGTGCTCACATACGTATAGAATTTAGAAGGAGTCGACCCTTCGCTAACAAAAAGATAGAAAGAGTCAACAATGCTTCCCTCTCACTAATATATTTAATCTTTCTGTACCTCCATTATTTAACAGTCACCATGTTGTCATTCGTGACCACTTGAGTCATGCAGAGCAGATTCATGTTTGCAATGTTTACTTGGTCACCATTTCTTCGGGAGCTAACATGCATGAATTGGTCGAGTGGAATACTTCCGTACCAACTACAAAGGCGAGGAGGAACTGGTAGAAGCCTAAAAGGGTAGCTACCGCACACGCTTTACTTTTGAGTTAATCAGGTGAAACTTCTATCTATCAGTACAAGACCAAACCATCATTTGTCTTTCATGCTTTAGCCATTTTGGCATCCCATAAGCCTGCAGCCTGCTATTGCCGCGAGATTAGCAAAATGTTATTTTTCAGTTCACCTTAATTTTTCCTATGATATCCATACTTGATTAACGTGCTGCTCATCTGATAGTGGCTTTTCATTTTGGATCGATCAAGCATTTGGGGGCTCACTATACCCTATAACCAGAAATCACTGCTTGGCCGAAATTAACTTTCGCAGCTGGATTGAGTAACCGAAGTTGTTGACACTGGCATTTCGGTCATGAAACCCCAACTTTGAGTGCCTGATAATAGGTCCGGAATTTGTCACTCTGATTGAGTTGCTTCTTTCGATTTCATGTATGTGTTCTTCATTTTGCAGACATGGATTAATTTGTCCTCTCAGTGAGGTGAACCGAATTGTGACACGGTTGACAAGTAGCAGTCCTGGTGCTACGGTTGCGGGGTTCGAGACTTTTGATCTGATGCCGGATTGGTGTGTTATGTTCTAACCGAAAAAGAGTTAGGTTCAACTGATACATTGAAGATGAGGATCCCTGTCCCCGTCATAGGAGCAAAACGAGCAATGCGATGCTCCCACGGTTTCCCTTTGTCCGTTGTCGCCTTCCAAGGTCAGGAACCCCACGAGTCAGTTCGAGCCTCCGGGCGTGGTGGGTGACTGGGTTCCTCAGACAACATTTCATGGGCTAGGACCTTTGACCCATTGTCCCACGAATTGGGATCATCATGCCCTAATTAGTTCCGAAAGTGACTGCGCACGACGGGTTTAGCCACATGAGCTCCTTGTTGATTAGGAGAATCAATTAGAGTGTTAGTCTCACTATCACGATGCAAATTTGAGAGTTTAGGTTCGAGGCCACCAGTGTAAACAAGGCACATGCATTCGAGGTGCATTTTCAAAGGGTGAGGAGAGATATATGCCATTCATAGCCGATCATACGTCCATCGCCCATCTAGGACTTTCTCGACTCAAGCCTATAATAGGCCGCATTGGAGGAGAACTCACTTTCCGTTAGTTTGATGCATAAGTCAATCCATGCATGATAGAATATGTAAGGAAGATGTGACACTGTCATTCATGGTACTACAAGCAAAGCTTATTATTCAAATGTCCACATAGAGCAGTGCACCAAGGACCATGCACGTACAAAACAACAAACCCGACATTGAAACATGTATGTTGACGCCGAAACGGGACAACACACAGCAAGGTGCTAGATCGCACGGTCGCGCATGAAACGAAACAGCACGGAGCAGCATGCCCGCGAAACCTGTCCTGGCTAGTTTCAGAACCCAGCCGAGCCGCCTACTCGGCCTAGCTGACTTTGATAGTCGGCTGAGCGAGTTTCCTCGGGTAAGTGTATTCACGCCGAAACGGGATAACACACAGCAAGGTGCTAGATCGCACGGTCGCGGTCGAAACAAAACAGCACGAAGCAGCACGCCCGCGAAACCCGGCCTGGCTGGTTTCAGAACCCGGCCAAGCCGCCTACCCGACCTGGCCGACTTTTATAGTCTGCTGAGCCGGTTTCCTCGGGTTCGTCGAGGAAGTTAGGGTTCCGGTCTTCTGGTCGTCAGGACGACCGTCTTCAGCAGCAGAGAACGTTTTGTGGTCGATGTAGCGCCCGTCCTTCGCCGGAGACTCCCGAACACCCCTCAGAAAGATCCATCCAAGAGATGCACGTAGAGGTTGCCCTAGGGATCGCGGAGATCACCTAGAACGCCGACTAAACTCGCGGAGAGTTGAGCCGAACAGCAGGATAGAGATGAACCACCGCGATAATCTACTTGGTAGATGTGTTTTGACGATTGGATGGTTAAAATCTCAATCGGCCATGATCCTCCATATATATAGAGGGGGTGGTCTTATCCCAGTGGGAAACCGCTCCAAGACTTACTCTCCAAGTTTCCCACGTTAAAATATTGCCAAAAACCGATTAGATCTATTAATCGGATCGGACTCGACCAAATCCGGCCAAGCCGGGTCCAAACCCGGCCAAGCCGGGTTTCACAGGGCCTCTTGTGATGACACATGGAATGCTGCCGGGGCCCGGCACAGGGGCCAAACCCGGCCTAGCCTATTCTGTCGGAAGTTCCGGCGCCTGTCGGAACTTCCGGAGGGTCAGAACTTCCGACTTAGGTCGGAACTCCCGACACGTCGGAAGTTGTGTCGGAAGTTTGGTCGGAACTTCCGACGTGACGACCTATTCGTGAGGGCGTAACTCCTTCGTCCGGACACTGAACGATGCAAACCATATATGTTTTTTCAATCAGCTTGACGAGACGAACGCAATGGTGATGTCCATTTCACATTTTTACAACTTCATAAAATGGATATATTTTGGTTGTCAACATATGCCCCTCTGTTTTCAGGTGAATCAATGTTCATGAACCTGAAAACATAAATAAAACCAAACAGCAACGATACTTAACCCAACGGCTGTTTAGTGACTAAGGGCGATGTATACATTGGCCATTTTTTGTTCTAAGGGCGATACATGTACCGGCCATTGCTTGGAGAGCTTTAGAATTTACACTATGCCCCCCGAGCGACATTGAGCTCGGCGCGTGGCGGCGTCGGCTCATAGTCAACCATCTCTTCATCTTCCTCTGCATCTTGAGAATCTACAACAGCAGAGGAAACGGTAGTAGGGACTACCTCCACCGAAACAGCATCGGCAGCGGCATCAGCAGGCGAAGTCGCAAGACCTGGCCGAGCCGCCCCAAACCTGGCCTGGCCGGTTTCTGGGAGACCCGGCTCAGCCGGTTCTGACCCGGCCTGGCCGGTTTCTGCATCTTGTGCGGGTCTCGTTTCTGAAAGCTCCCGATCTCCAGGAACCTTCTCCATGGATTTTGCAAAGCACGCTGGATAACTTCCTTTCTGCGTTTGTGAAAAAATTGGATGTGAAGCGTTGAAGTTCTCCTCCCTCATTTTCTCCAATTTTTCCTGCTTTTGCTGGGTTTGGCGCCCTCATTGCAACTTCCGCTACTGCGTCTTGGTCAATCCCGGCGGGCACCACTTCGGTTGCAAGTATTTGGGATCTATTGGTTTCTTCTCCACAACCTTGGCGACGACCTCTGGGGCGGTGGAAGGTGGACACTCAATCCTTATTGGCTCGTCGTTGTCAACGATAGGCACCTCTTGAGAGCCGATAAAAATTGTTGCCGAAGGTGCTTCCTTCGGCGGCGGTGCAGTAGGAGCAATAGGAACAATGGGAGACTCTACGACCCTCTTAGGCACATAGACTTGTCACGGTGGAGCCTTCTCTCTTCCATCACCAATCACCAACCTCGCTGGCGGCGGCGGGAGCGACGCCCCTTGGCCGCCGTAGCCCGATTGACCGTAGCCCAATCGGCTAAACACTGATAATGAAAACGCTCCGTTCATCGGCTGCTGCTACATGAGGAAGGGATATGGCACAAAAACTCCGTTGGGACCCCAATGCGGCTGAGGAGGAGGTGGAGGACCCCAACGAGAAACACGAGGGCGAACAACCTCTTGTGCCGGGGACGTCGCCGAAGTCACTGTCATCTTCTTCGGTTGCTCATCTCGCTTCGGCGGTGTAGAGTCTCTTTTTTTAAATGGCTGATTCCGAGAATCGGCCTTTTGCTGCCGGTATCTTTTCATGAGCCGGTCAAATGTGTAAAGCTTCTTGGGAACGAATTTCCCTTTGTTTGAATTTGTGTTCGTCCTCCAAGTGCCAATTTCTGGACGCTTTGGGACGAACGTCTTGATTGCCTGAACGCCACTAGCGCTAGCGACCTTGGGAACTCCAGAGGAGGACGGGACGCCGCCCTCGACAGAACCGGCCGAGCTGGCTCCTGGACCCGGCCTGGATGGGTTGGAGCCATAACCGGCCTGGCCGGCTCCTGTAATCGGCTGGGCCGGGTTGCCGGCTGGGCCGGTTCCTGGAACCGGCCTGGCCGGACTCTGCTGTGCCACCGTGGACTTCCAGCGCCGCTGTAGGGACAGGTACTGCGACGATCCTGCAGAAATTGTCAGCTTGGTCTTGCCGTCTTCATCTTTCTCTAGCACCACTTGACGCCCCGAAACTTGTTTCGATGCCTCCCGTGGTTCGCCGATAATCACGTTCTTGCCTTGCGTGGTGTCGGCTTGCTCCGGACGAATCAAAATAGCCGGCTCTCCTTTCTCAGTGATATTCATCGGAAAAGGAGCTTTATCAACCATCATTTCAGCTAATTTCAATCATCCTTCATTAAGGGCCGATTGTATCTGCCGACGAAAATAATTGCAATCATTAGTGGCATGACTATGAGAATTATGATATTTGCAATAAGCCCTTTTCTTTAGCTCATCACTAGATGGCAACGTATGAGTAATTCTTATGTTACCGGTTCTAAGCAATTCATGAAAGATCCGATCACATTTAGAAACATCAAAAGTAAATTTAATTTCTTCTTGCCGATTTTTAGAAATCGGCTTAAGAGATGGGCAAGAAATTCCCTTCTTATCTGGAGACCATATAAATTCAGTAGAATTGCATTCTAGAGTCTCATCGTCCGAGGCATCGGAATGCCCTTCTCCCATAACTGTCCGATAAGACTTTCTAGATTCATTTGCCAAACGAGATTCTACAGCAATAGCCTTTTGCAATAATTGATTTATGCCATAGAATTCATAATGCTCTAATTTTTCTCTAATATTAGAGTTCATACCATTAAGGAACAGATCTGCCAAGTCTCTATCGGAAATATTTAAATTAAAGCATCGGTTCTTAACATCTCTGAAACGCTTAGCATAATCAAGAACAAGATCACGTCCTTGACAAACCGATGTGAGATGAGATAGCTTAGTTTCTTGCACACCAGTAAAGAAATAATCATGAAATTTCTCCTCCAAATCATTCCAGGTGTTAATCGAATAAGGAGGCAATGATGAAAACCATGCAAAAGCTGTACCCGATAGAGATAAAGGAAAATATCTAATTTTCATGTAATTATGAGCACTAGCTTCTCCTAATTGAGCAAGGTATATGCCAACATGTTCAATCATGGTTTTGCTGTCATCACCACTAAACTTTCGGAAATCGGGCATCTTCCATTCAGGGGGTGCCCGCAGAACATCATAGGTAGAGGGATATGGCTTCTGGTATGAACTCTGAATAGGTTTAATGGTTATCCCTAAATTCCTCTCGATTGATTTAGTCATCTCAGTCTTAAATCGATTTACGATAGCGTCTACATCGGTTTAAGAGGAATCAGGGGCCACATTATTAGCCATTGGAATCTGACTAGGTGACGGCGGGGGATTAGGTAAAATGGTGTTACGACCTGCCGATTGCCTATTCGGATTCGCCTGTCTAGATGATGAGCCAACCAAACCGCGATCGGTTCTATCGGTTTCATGTGCCGAATGACCCGATTGAAGCTGGCTAGCTGTAGCATAATCAAGTTGATTTTCATAAAAATCAAAAGGAATACCAAATTCAGGTTGATTATCATGATCTGAAAAACCAACTAATTTTTCCTCTATTTTGGATATGCGCCTACCAATTTTAGTTTCAGATGCATCGATATAATTTTTAATTTGTTTACCGATGCCTTCAACTAAGTAAGCCAAACCATCATGGGAAGCAGAGGAGGGGATTTCATCATCATTCACCTTTGCCTTGAGCTTTTCCTCCTCCTTGGAAGCCTTCTCCGCTTTGGTCTTCCCGCCTCCTCTGCCGGATGAAGAAGACGAGTCGCCGAAGTTAGGCTCAGAGACTTGGGTGACCTTATTGCGCCGGTCCTTAGTACAGCTATCCAGGAAGGCTTGGGTATTGGCAGCAAGCTTGGCCTGCAGCTTTTTCCGGAGCTCCTCAAGGAGCTCGTCGATAGTCTTGGGGCGGACGACGTTGTCTTCATTGACGTTCTTGTCAGTCTTCTTTCCGTCGTCGGCCGCCATGCCGCTAGTAGATTGGATTTGAGATTGAGCTTTCTTCCCCAGCGGAGTCTCCAAAAAGTGTGTTGACGCCGAAACGGGACAACACACAGCAAGGTGCTAGATCGCACGGTCGTGCTCGAAACGAAACAGCACGCCCGCAAAACCCGGCCTGGCCAACTTTGATAGTCGGCTGAGCCGGTTTCCTCGGGTTCGCCGAGGAAGCTAGGGTTCCGGTCTTCTGGTCATCGGGACGACCGTGTTCAGCAGCAGAGGACGTTTGGTGGTCGATGTAGCGCCCATCCTTCGCCGGAGACTCCCGAACACCCCTCGGAAAGATCCGTCGTAGAGATGCACATAGAGGTTGCCCTAGGGATCGCGGAGATCACCTAGAACGCCGACTAAACTCGCGGAGAGTTGAGCCGAACAGCAGGATAGAGATGAACCACCGCGAGAATCTACTTGGTAGATGTGTTTTGACGATTGGATGGTTAAGATCTCAATCGGCCATGATCCTCCATATATATAGAGGTGGGTGGTCTTATCCCAGTAGGAAACCGCTCCAAGACTTACTCTCCAAGTTTCCCACGTTAAAATATTGCCAAAAACCGATTAGATCTATTAATCGGATCGGACTCGACCAAATCCGGCCAAGCCGGGTCCAAACCCGGCCAAACCGGGTTTCACAGGGCCTCTTGTGATGACACGTGGCATGCTGCCGGGGCCCGGCACAGGGGCCAAACCCGGCCTAGCCTATTCTGTCGGAAGTTCCGGCGCCTGTCGGAACTTCCGGAGGGTCGGAACTTCTGACTTAGGTCGGAACTCCCGACACGTCGGAAGTTGCGTCAGAAGTTTGGTCAGAACTTCCGACGTGACGGCATATTCGTGAGGGCGTAACTCCTTCGTCCGGACATCGAACGATGCAAACCACTTATGTTTTTTCAATCAGCTTGACGAGACGGACGCAATGGTGATGTCCATTTCACATTTTGACAACTTCATAAAATGGATATATATCGGTTGTCAACAATCTACAATTTTATGTCACCACTTTTAGCATCAAAACTAGAGACACATGTAGTTGTATTATTCCAAGTGCATGTAAATGCAGCGGTCTTTCCATGCGATAAGCCATAAGTGATTTAGTTAGTAGTGGTTGTTCTCCCAGAATTAAGCCTGGAGCCAATCAATCGTGCCTTTCTCCACTTGGAAAGCCTTGGCCAAGACATCATCTGTAATCGGTGGCTTTGATCCAAAGACTGCATTGGCAATGGTAATAACCCCTGGGTTCTGGCTGCTGAGTGCCGCAATAGCAACGGCTGGCTTGTCGTGGACCGGGTTGAATTGAAAATGGATGAGGCCTTCGGGGAATACAAACACATCACCCTTGTTGAGCACTTTGGCAAAGAGCTTGTTTGGGTTTGAGGTGACAAACCCGACGTACAGGGTCCCCTCGAGAACAGTGAGGATCTCAGTGGCACGTGGGTGGGTGTGCGGCGGGTTCTCACCCAAGGGTGCGTAGTCGATGCGTGCCAGAGAGATGCCTAGAGTGTTGAGTCCAGGGAGCTGCATGACATTGATCAAAGTGACATTGGACCCAACTTTGCTCTTCTTGGTGTCCCTAGCCTTATCTAGGTTGGCTGCTTTGAAGAAGTCGTCTGCGTTCACGGCCATGGGGTCACGGCCATGGGGTCCTTGCAAACAAATCCATTCACCTTCACTGTACACATAGACGAAGAAAAATTACAGTTTGCTTAGGGATTAGGCAGCATATATAAATTCTTGTGGTAGAAAGATGTGCGCTCGAAACATTCATTACTGATTACGAGTTCACTAGATTGCTAACAAAGATGAATCTAAGTGCATACATACCAGGAGAGTGCATGTCCGCAACGCAGAAGTCTTGGAGCGGGCTAGGATCAGAAGCCATGGCATGAGAAGCGACCACTGCTAGAAAAGCAGCAAGGAGGAAGTACGAGGAGGCAGCCATTTCTTTTCTTCTCTTGGTTTTATGTTGGCACTCTGTGCAGTAGGCTAATCACCAGCTGCTTGTGTTTGCTTTGTTGATAATTTGGCCAAGCAGGGAGATGGATGCTGCTTATATATAGCCGCAGCGTGAACTTAGCAACTGAACAAGTCAAGTTTTGAACCATCCAACCAGAAGAACTAGTCTGTGGTTTCTAGATCAACCTGCTGATGAAAGAAGGTAACTATATGAGCCTTTCAAAACATTGTGTCGTGTAGATTATCACATAAGTTGGTGACTCCAATATCAAACTAAAAAAATTAGTGATAAATATATATGGTTAAATTAATTTCCTATATCTATGATAATAATCGAGAAGGCCATAATCTGGTAAATGCTTTTGCACACTACTACCAAATCCGATTGTGTCGTGTAGAATATCACATAAGTTGTTGACTCTAATATCAAACTAAAAAAATTAGTGATAAATATATATGGTTAAATTAATTTCCTATATCTATGATAATAATCGAGAAGGCCATAATCTATTAATTGCTTTTTCACGAACACCAGTTAATCAATCCATAATGTCTACATATTTGCATACATGTTGCCGAGGGGAGAAGCCGCCTTTTTTTTTGCTATAACGGCAAAGCCACCTAAACCTGGCTTCTTAGATGAAGCCGTTAGCACACAGGGCAAAAAAAAAAAAAAAAAAGGAAACAAATCAAGGTGCGTGCACTCTTGTATTTATAAAAAAATTTTGAGATGTTTTAATGTCTGAAATGATCCGTCCTAACTTGCTAGTCGTCCTATATTCTTTTTACGGTATACTAGGAGTACATTGCTCGTGTTTACACTTTAGAAATATACTTATTACGATCCATGTGTGACTATATAGATGATGGAAACCCCTCATACCGGCCAAACAAAACAATACACATCTCTTTGTTTTAAATGATTACCTCACACAAGTATTTAACTATCTCAATGTTTGCATTTTTTTTGGCAAATGCACTAAAGATGAAGATACTCGTATATACATATACACATACTCATACGTATGAACACATGCACAAACACCCTACTCTCAAGAGCACATCTGCAGAGCTGATAAATATCAAGATTAAGAGAAATACACGACACGTGTCTCGCTATGGAGTCGTGGCATGCCACGTGCTACTAAAAGAAAAGAGAGCTTGAACCTGAATAGATATGTTCTTGCATAAGAAATCTAATATCCCGATGGCTGTGGCTCCCTTCTATGTTGGCATTTATGATCACCTAACAGGAAAGTTCGCAGAGGACAAATTTGTCCATTATTTTGACGCGGTCACCATTTTTGTTGACTCGTTATAATTGCAAGTTAAACAAGCAATGCCTCTACAACAACAGATCAGTAAATAGGTAGTCTGCCCAGTCAACTACTTGGCTTGTTCATACCAAACCCAATCTTAATTACCTGCTCCTTATACACAAGCAGCTGCAGGACTATATGAATTTAATAACGTACATAAATGTGTTAGCACTATGATAATACTTTATAACATTGCTTTACCAGATGAAAATAGGCTCTCTCCATCCCCAAATAAATCAATTCCAGGGATCCTTGCAAGTCAAACTACCTCAGTTTTGAGTCGCCTTATAGAAAGTAGTCACAACATTTATGACATAGCATGAGCACATTACCCAAATATATTTTATTGTTAATCTAAGGGAAAATTTTCTTCCACAATCTCAAAGTGACTTCCATTTGTTGGCGGACACTGAAAATAGATCGATTTGCTAGTCGACACCACCGCGGACATTGAAATATTAATTTTCGACTTTGAAGATTAGAGAAGATAGGTGAAATGTCTTTTTTGCCCTTGTCTCTTTCTTCTTCCTCTCTTCTTCCCTTTTTTCACTAGGTCAACGAGAACGGTCGGTGCATGGTGCGCGCTTGCTCGTGGAGGCCAGGAGGGAGAAATAGCAGGTGGGGAAGCAAACGCGGGGTATGCTGCTACCTCGGACACGTCAGGGTCGAGGGTAATGGCAACATTGGCTATGGGAGGGCACCGTTTGGGCAAGAGGTAGGAGCAGACCTCCTGTGGTGGCTGTGGAAGAGGCGGGCCTCCATGGCTAGCTTAGGAAGGGAAAGGATCAGGGTGGCGCCATCACGGCCGGGGGCATGGGCGGGGCTTTCGTGCGGTCACCGATGCTGTCGAGATGAGGTCGAGGTGTGATCTTGGCACAGGTCACCGTGAGCAGGTACGCTCCGGCCCTGTGGACGTCTGTGTGAACGACGGCATTACTTGAGGGCACCTGAATGAAGGCAGGGCATGGGCCGCTGTACGCAGTGGATGGCGTTTGCGTGACGATGAACGGTAGACCATGGCCGGTGGCGAAGCGACCAAGCGAGGCACCCTATGGGTGGGCACGGTGGAGGAATGGAACCGACGGATTCCGGTGTTCGGGGACCCAACGTGCGGTGTGCACGAAGGAAAGAGACTCAGGATGTGCTTGGCGGCGACATCGGCAAGCTGTGACCTTGCGGCCATTACGGCGACAACAACTTGAAGGGTTACGAGGTAATGGGGTGCATTATCAGCAGGTTCTTCAGTTAATGGGGTGTCTAGAATATCTTCCTTTTTCTCAGTCCTGAGAACAATTCTCAGGTTGCGGATCCAATCCGCAAAGTTTGTTCCATTCAACTTATCTTTCTCAAGAATTGAACGCAAAGTAAATGGTTGATTGCTGGGCGCCATTAATCTACAACATAAGTAATGCAAAATACTAAGACAATGTCTCCAAGATGGAGTAAAAATATTAAACTTTTAATAAAATCTAGTCCCACTAAAATCAATATCCCTCTATTGAAACTTAGTGATTCAAGACCCACAACTAACAAGTCTACTAGTGAGCTTTAGCATTACCGTTAGAAGACATGGTAGATAGGTTAGCAACTCTTTGCTAATCATATCACATATGACTCTTGTTTTTTGGCAGCATCTCTGTGCTGTGGCACCCAACTCCTCATGCTCCAGGGTCCCTAACCGTTAGGATGACCTTGTTCAAGTAACCAACCCTTCTGCAGCAAGTATCTGATACGAACCTATCTAGCCAAGGAAAACCGGTGGCACCCTAATTTCATAGACCCACCACCGATTGTACAAGACTCGTGACAGTGCAAGGTTTGGGGGAGCATTTGAACTTAAACATTGCCGAGGGATCATTCTATTTCACTACCGCATGTAGACAAAAAACATTATCGCAGTGAAAATAGAACATAGTAAGAACGACATTAACACAGATATGACTTGGTATAGCCCAATGTTCCTTTAGGGGATCTCCATCTCCATCAATCCATTCATCATGATGATCTCCATCTCCATGATCCATGTATGCCATCATCCAGTGATGAGTCCACCAAGACTAGCTATCACTAACGCAAGGCAGTGAAGTAAAATTACATAGTCGCAGATAGGATCATCATAGTTTGACATACAGGCCATTACATCAAAAGTGACAATATCTATGTGGCTCCAGCCATATTGTCATACTCATGACATGAAAGCCATGAATTAATTACATACATACATCACATGCACATAAGGGCTATATACCAGTCATAAAATCCTGCAAAACAGAGTTAACCGATTTCGACGTCTAAACTGAAACCGCCGAAAGCAACATTTTCCGGGCTGTTTTTCTCAAATCTAAATTCAGCGACACCGCCATTGGCAGTTCTCTCTCTCTTCAATATTTTCTGTAGATACACAAATCGATATATTATGGGTCTCTAGCCGAATCCGTATGCAAAAGTTACGGCCTTACCGAAGCAACGCATACCAACGGCACCCATCGGCGCCCGACAGCAGGTCCAACCTGCCGCCGCCGCGCATCACATGCGCTCGGCGCTTGACCTAGGTTTGATGCGATCAATCTGATTGATCTCTAACTCACCATGACTGGATTTACATGTATCACTTAACTCGGATGGCGGAATTCTGACCGGTACGAGTAGATCGTTACAAGACCAATTCAGCAAGATTACAAACCATAGTCAAAGATTCATCTACAATTGCGCATATCATCATATGCACACAACCGAACCTATAACAATGCAGTAACCTGGCTCCGATACCACTGAAGGGTTATGAGGATGCTACGCTAGCCGGAAAACAAAAATTTTAACCTCATAAAACAGGATCAACTGCTAGGTATAGATCATGGGATTACCACTAGACGCGCAGGTGCAGCGGAAGACGTCTCGATGTAGACGTACGCGTCGCAGCAGTGCCGTGCAGTTGCATGGTCGTCCGCCCGTCCCTCTCGTGCGGTTCGTACTTGTGCTCCAAATGCAGCATCTCCGAGGTATCCACACGTACTGGGAGAAAGCGTTGCGCCTCCAGACTGCTAGGTCCGCGAGGAGCAATAGGCGCGAGCGCGGGAGGGCGACGACAGCTGCCAAAAGGCGTGGATTAAGCTGGCCTCAACCCACCCTTGCTTATATAGGCGTCCCTAATATGCTTCCGAGTTAGAGGCCCATTAGAAACCCTAAGCCTAGTCTAATTCGGGCTAATCTGAATTACGATTTCAGCCCCTTAAGCATGTGACCCTATGGGTTCTCGCACACATAGACATGGCCCGAGTACTCCTACTCGCCCAATAGTTGACAGTGGCCTCTAGCAACGCGTGACAACTCCTATGCTCATGCAAAGACCATACCACACGAACCACCACAAACCACATACATGTTATTCCCTTGCCACACGATATATGGTCCAACTCGTGGGTTAACACTTAACCCAAGAACGGCCATGCATTTGTTGATCCAATCATTCGAGTGATCCAGTGATATCTCTCTCACATAGAGAGGGGCAAGTTCCATCTTGATTGTCTATGTCTCACAGCATGTTTTCCGACAAACCCGAAAGCCACCTTTATAACTATCTTGTAACGGAGTAGCGTTTGATAGCCCCTGAGCAATTCGTTTGACATCTTGAATACATACAACAATCTCAGGTCTAAGGACATAACGTACATGATGTGAATAGAGACAATAACAACATATCACGTTGGGTCAGTCCAGCCCCATGTCATACATGTGCCCACATTGTTAGTTTAACATCTCCATGTTCATGACTTGTGAAACATAGTCATCAACTCATAATGTGCTGATCTAGTATGAATTTGTGTCCTTACACAAACTTTGATCAGGGACAACTTTTAGAATAACCATACAATAAAAGAGCTGTTTACACCAAAATTTGGGCTGAGTATATATAGCTGATACCGAGAGCAGAGGCAGTCGATTTTCGAGAAGCAGAGCCTTCTATGCGAAGATTTGAGAATAGCCGAACGGGTCCTGGATCAATTGTTGGGCCGTTGAGAAGACGGCGCGGCTGAAGATAAGAGTCGATTGATGACGTCAGCGCGAACCTCCAGCGCCGAGGAGCGGTCACGTTCGGAGTCCGTTTTTAGAAAGGGAAGATTGGGCTCCAAGTTACCTTTAGATTACGAAAGTTTGTTAGTTTCCATATCTATTTCGAATTGTAATTCGACTAGGACTCTATCTTGTCGAGCCCAGGGTATGAACCCTCGGCCATTGTAATACACACACATCAATACAACACACCTTTCGGCTCCGCCAAACCTTAGGAGTAGGAGTAACGTAGATCTTGGTGAGTTCTTCAATCGGGCTGAGTGTCATCCGGTGGACGCAGGCTTGCTTGTAAGTACCGTCATGCCTCGCTAAGCTTTGTTCTTTAATGTCATCTGGTGGACATGGAAGCATCGTAGATCGGGGTTGGTTCTTATTTGATATAAGTTTAGCGTCATCCGGTGGACGAGGGCTTAGATCAAATAAGGATTAGTTATCAATTCATGTTTGTCTTCTTGTTTAATCTATGTTTAGTGTCATCCGGTGGACGAAGGCTTAGGTTAAGATTGATTATGTGCATGGATTAGTTATCGGCTCTAACTAATTTGTCATCTTAATTAGATTCTTTAAGTTATCAAGATGTTATCTATCATTTATTGTTTATTTGTTAATATAACATCTCTTTGCCCAATCAAGACTGCATAGTATTGGATTTAGACCTACATGAAAGACGTTTATTTATGTTTCGCTCATGTTTATACTTTGTTACGATAACTGCTTGATTCAGCCAGTACTATCGCAGTCTTGCTCGTACATGATGAGAAGGCTTGGCAAGAGCCGATTTGTACGGATACAGAACCACCGGCCTTTAGACCAGTTCCGTATTCTTATAGATCGACTTGTGGCTGTTGCTACCGCCATGTTTTCTATTTCACGGACCCTGAATCGGCTAATTAGCCGATGCAGTTATGCTTTCACGAGAAAAAATCAGTTAACCGATCGTGTTCTGCCAAATCGGCTAAATAGCCGATTTCTGTCTGTTTGACATTCAGACAATCTGAATTGAATGACTTGACCTGTTTACAATAGTCAATTATGCCTTGATCTGTTATAACTATCTGCATAGATTTGTTTAATGTAGATTGTCATGTCTGGTTACACATATTAATCGATTATGTGTCAGTTCAATAATTATTTCTTGTGGCAAAACATGCATATATGCCGGAATCGACTCTTTAGTCGATTTCCGATTATATCGGCTCTCAGAGCCACATAGTTGGAACTACCTGGACCCACCGGTTAGTTCCACCTTATGATTACTGATTATTATCTTTTTCTTATCAATTGCAGGTCAAATTGACTGGCACACCTGAGGGTTATCGGTACTCTCTGATCGGATTTGAAGCTAGCTGGATCTTGGAAGCTCTGACACTCTTGAGATCATATCCGGCTTTGCTGGTGTGTTGAGCGCGAGGAACCACATTTTGTGCCAACACACTTTTTGGCACACCCGTTGGGACAGTTTCACTCATGACTAAGGGAAAAGCTCCGGAGACTGTGGCTCCCAGGGACGACGGCGTCATCAGAGTCAAGCGTGAGGAGATCGATCCTGAGGATGCTGTGGTGCTGGAGCAGATCATTGAAGAGTTCACTGATGCCTGTCTCCTGTCGTTTGCTAAAAATCGCGATGGCCGCGTGTTCAAGAAGAACCCCTACCCAAGGTGGGTCATGCCTGGCCACACCGATAAGGAGGAGCAAGAGTTCAAGGAAATCATCCAGAGCGCCATCTGGAACGCTTCGCATCAGGCAGTCGGGCATCATCACAACGTTTTTCTGCAGACATTCTACAGCATCATGGAGACCATCATCAAGAAACAGGATTGGGAATCATTAGGCCCAACGTACTTCAATATCCCCCCAGAAGATGCCAACTCAGATGCAGCGGCCGGAACATCCAATCCTCCGCCGCAACAGCCGAAACCGTCAAAGTCGTCTGTTCAACATCCCAATATGACGACAGATTCGGCTCCAAAAATAGCTCCGCAGCCTAAGCTATACAGAGACTACTCTCCCGAGCAGATTGCTGCTTATATGCGTACAACTAGGAACGTGCCGACCGGGAACGTGCGACTGGAAACATGCCTTCAACAACTCCAAACTTTCACATCGGGCACACTTATGATGAGCTCACGTCGGCGCCACATCCCGGTTATGCTCAATCGCCACAAGACGAGTTAGTAGACAAGATGAGTGCAATGCTCAGGGACCGATTCGGCTTGCAGCCAAAGGCGGGGGTGTCGATCAGATACAGGCGCCCCTACCCTGAATGGTTTGATCGCGTGGCATTACCTCCAAGGTATCGCATGCCGGACTTCACCAAGTTCAGCGGTCAAGACGACGTATCCACCATAGAGCACATCAGTCGTTACCTGACTCTGCTCGGTGAGGCGTCGTATGAGGATGCTCACAGGGTCTGTTTCTTCTCACAATCATTGACAGGGCCGGCTTTCAGTTGGTTCACCACTCTGGAGCCCGGGTCAATTCAAAACTGGCCAGATCTGGAAGGCAAGTTTCACAGCTATTTCTTCTCTGGCACTGGGGATAAAACTATTATTGATTTGACCAGCATGCGCCAGAAGAGTAGCGAGACCGGATCGACCTTCATCAAGCGTTTCAGGGAAATGAGGAACATATGCTATTCACTGCACCTATCTGACAAGCAGCTCGCTCACTTGGTCGTTGGTGGAATGCTCCTGCACATTTAAGAAAAGCTGGTGGGCATTGACCTTGATAGCGTTAGCCAGGTGTTGCAGAGAGTGACGGCCATGGAGCTACAAGCTCAGACCTTCCGTAAGGAGGGGAAGTACAAACAGACGGCGTTCATCAGTAATTCAGACTTGGAGGATGAAGATGAAGATGAAATCGCCGCTATCGAGCTGAGGTGGGGCAAGAAGCCCATGCCCGTGCCCAAGAATTACAGCGCAGAGGATCAGTATGATTTCGATACAGATAAGCTGGACAAATTATTCGATCTACTGGTCAGTGCTGGGCAGATTACCTTCCCTGCCAATTATGTAAGACCCTCTCCTGAAGACTTGAAGGGGAAGACGTTCTGCCAGTACCACGGCCTCACCTCACACGACACCAACAGATGTCGCACATTCAAAACTCAGATACAGAGGGCTATCTCCCGCGGCTTATTGAAGTTTGACAGTCCTGCTAAGGGGAAAATGAAGATTGATAAGTTCCCGTTCCCGAAGGGCCAGAATATGGTCGAGGTGTCGGCCCCTGCAGGCAAGATGAAATTTCTGACCTCCAACCAACCTAGAAGGAATGCATCAGTCGATCTTGATATGCAGATATCGACTGAGGAGCTAGCGATGATCAAGAGATGGCGAGAGCAGAACCCGAGCCAATATGAAAAGGGGGAGTTCAGCGGCACCAAGAAGACCAGGCCTACTTCCCGCAATCTGACGAACAAATGACGTCGGGAGAAGGAGAAGACCCACCGGAGGCAGCTCGAAGAGGAAGAGTACCGGAGATGGGCTCGTGATGAAGAAGAGGCCCACTACCAGGAAGAGCTGGCTCGCCGCCGGGAGGAAGAAGAAAGCCACTGGTATTGCCCATTCTTCAGACATTGCTGGAATGAAGGTCCGAGATTACCGACTCTGCGCAATTGCCCAGAGTGCAGCGATCAATACCGAGAGTACAGGCATTCTCAGACCAACCACTGGTCTGTGCATGAGAGGCTCGGATGCCTACATGACATGCAGGATCGGCGCGAAAAAAGGGACCTGTGCGATCGGCTCAATGAAGCGGCAGTTGATCACCAAGAGATGGTCTGGCAGGAGAATCAGTGGTGCCCTAGGAACTTGACCAAGAGCCAGAGACGCCACGTGCAGCGCCTCAGGAACAGGGAGCTCAAAGCAGAAGGCCGCCCAAAGCAAATCTGGCGGGAGAATCTTCCTCAGGACAAAGGGAAGGCAACAACCGATGCGCAGATGGTGTTTGTGCTTCCTGCTGAGTTTAGGGCACCCCGAGCCAAGAAGATTGAAGTTCTCTCTGATTCTGATGAGTTAGAGTCTAAGCAAGCCATCGCCAAGCTGGTTTTCGCGCAGCAAGCTGCCTTTGACAAGCCACCCAAGCACCGGCACCTGAAGGCCCTGTATCTCAAAGGATATGTTGATGGGATGCCCATGACCAAGATGCTAGTCGATGGTGGTGCCACTATCAATCTCATGCCCTACACCACCTTTCGCAAGCTGGTCAAGGGCCCTGATGATTTGATCGAGACCGACATGATCCTCAAAGATTTCGGGGGCAACTCTTCAAATACCCGGGGGGTAATCAATGTCGAGCTAACAGTCGGGAAGATCTAGAAGACGCTGCTCACCACCTTCTTCGTGATTGACAGCAAGGGTTCTTACAGTCTGCTACTTGGGCGTGATTGGATTCATGCTAACTGCTGCGTACCGTCAACCATGCACCAATGTGTGATGCAGTGGCATGGTGATGAGGTTGAGGTGGTCCCAGCCGATGACTCGGTGAGTATAGCCGCAGCAGATGCTGCCTACTGTGAAGCTGGGGATCAAGACTGTTTCTCTGGCAAGACTTGGGAAGAAGGCTCCATCAAGGTTAGCGATGAGAGTCAACAGCCGATCAGGGCAATCCGCTCTGAGTCTTTTTATTAATGGACAACCTAATCGATGGCACCGAGGGCAAGCTTGGACAGGGTTTTACTTCGGCCGATAAACTTGAAGAAGTGGATATCGGATCTGGTGACAGACCAAGGCCAACATATATTGCCGCCAATCTTGACCCTGAGTTCAGGCGGGAGTTGATTGACTTATTGAAAGAATACAAAGACTGCTTCGCCTAGGAGTACTACGAGATGCCTGGCTTGGACAAATCGATTGTCGAGCACAGATTGCCTATCAAGCCTGGATTTCGTCCGTTCAAGTAGCCGCCCTGACGATTCAAGCAGGATTCATTACCTGACATCAAGGCTGAGATTGAGAGGTTGCTGGAAGCCAAGTTCATTTGAGCTTGCCGATACACCGAGTGGGTATCGAATATTGTCCCTGTATACAAGAAGAATGGCAAGTTGCGGGTCTGCATCGATCTCAGGGATTTGAACAGAGCTACCCCGATGCCGATAGCCGATATGTTAGTCGATTCGGCTGCGGGGCACCAGGTCATCAGCTTCATGGATGGTAATGCTGGCTACAATCAAATTTTTATGGCTAATGAAGATATTCCTAAGACTGCTTTCAGGTGTCCTGGTGCTATCGGTTTGTTCGAGTGGGTTGTAATGACGTTCGATTTGAAAAATGCCGGTGCAACTTATCAAAGGGCTATGAATTATATTTTTCATAAGTTGATCGGCAAGATTGTAGAAATTTACATCGACGATGTAGTTGTGAAGTCCAAAAGCTACAAGGAGCACTTAGCCGATTTGAAGGCTACCCTGGAATGTACTCGGAAGCATGGCTTGAAGATGAATCCTAATAAATATGCTTTTGGTGTGTTAGCTGGCGAGTTTCTGGGTTTCATGGTACGTCGCAAGGGAATCGAGGTTGGCAGCAAGAGCAGGAAGGCCATCGATCAGCTTGTGCCGCCAACTAACAAGAAGGAATTGCAGTCCTTACTTGGCAAGATTAATTTCATCAGAAGATTCATTGCAAATCTGTCAGAGAAGGTGCTGCCGTTCTCGCCACTGTTGAAGCTGAAGGACACTCAGGAATTCAAATGGGGTGATGTACAGCAAAAGGCTTTCGATGAAATCAAGGAATATATGAAGTCTCCACCTGTTCTGATACCTCCACAGGCAGGCAAGCCATTCAAGCTGTACGCGACAGCCGAAGACCATGCAATTGGATCAGCCCTTTTTCAGGAATTTGAAGGAAAAGAGAGGGCAGTTTTCTATCTGAGCAGAAGACTATTGGATCCCGAGATAAGATACACGCCAACTGAGAAGCTGTGCTTATGCTTATTCTACTCATGCACCAAGCTAAGGCACTATTTGCTATCGGCCGAAAGTGTAGTAGTTTCCAAGGCCGATGTGATCAAGCATATGTTGTCAATGCCTATCCTGAACGGACGGATCGAGAAGTGGATCTTGTCTCTCTCTAAGTTTGACTTAAGGTTCGAATCGGCTAAGGCAGTCAAAGGTCAGGCAATAGCTGATTTCATCACCCAGCATCATGAGGGCGCCGTCAGTATAGTTGATGTGGCACCGTGGATTATATTCTTTGATGGATCATCTTGCAAGCAAGGCGGAGGTGCTGGGGTAATACTAATATCACCTCGAGGTCAACGATTTGAGTACGCTTTCCAGATCGGGCCGACAGTGACAAATAACCAGGCTGAATATGAGGCGATTTGGAAGGGATTTCAGCTTCTGCATGAAGCAAAGGCCGACGTAGTTGAGGTTTTTGGAGATTCACAACAAATCATCAACCAATTGCTCGGCCTATGTGAATGTAAAGACGACGTACTCAGAGGCTATTATGATCAGTGCCAAGCTTTGATCAGAGGGTTCTTAGCAGTTTCACTATATCATATTCCCAGAGCCCAGAATCAAGAGGCTAACCGGCTAGCGCAGAGCGCTTCGGGTTACAGATCGATGCAGGAAATCCTCAATACCGAGCAATCAGCTGATGACTGGCGGGGCGAGATAGTAAGTTACCTTGCAAATCCTTCACAGAAAGTTGGTAGAAAGCTGAGGTACAAAGCTATCAAGTACGTGCTGCTGGACGGTCAGTTGTATTATAAGACTGTCGAAGGGGTGCTGCTGAGATGCCTCGGGGTAGAATAGTCGATGAAGCTGATGAGTGAGGTTCATGAAGGAGTCTGCGGTGCTCACCAATCGGCTCATAAGATGAAATGGATTATCAGAAGGACTGGTTATTATTGGCCAACAATACTCGAAGATTGTTTCAGGTATTACAAGGGCTGCGAAGAGTGCCAGAGATTCGGAAATGTGCAAAAATCTCCTGCCTCAGCTATGAATCCTATCATTAAGCCATGGCCATTCAGAGGTTGGGGAATCGATCTGATCGGTCAAATCTATCCACCATCCAGTAAAGGTCACAAATGGATTTTGGTTGCAACAGACTACTTTACTAAGTGGGTAGAAGCTGTTTCTTTGAAGAACGCCACATCTGGAGATATAGTCGAGTTTATAAAGGAACATATCATTTACAGATTTGGTATACCACAGACTATCATGACAGATCAAAGGACTATGTTCACTTCAGATGAGTTTTTGACCTTTGCTGACGACATGGGCATTAAAGTGTATAATTCATCACCTTATTATGCCGAAGCCAATGGTTAGGCTGAAGTGTCAAATCAAATTTTAATCAAGATTATCAAGAAGAAGATTGAGCAGACTCCTAGGAGGTGGTACTTGACGCTGAGTAAAGCTCTGTGGGCATACCAGATGGCTCAGCATGGATCAACTAAAGCTACGCCGTCTGAGTTGGTCTATGGGCACGCTGCTATCCTTCCTTGGGAAATTCAGTCCGAGACACGGCCTGTCAAGTTACAGAACGAACTTACAGCCAGTGAGTACAAGGATATCGTGATGGACAGTCCTGAAGATTTACATTGTCATCGGCTCAAAGCCCTGGAGTGTATCGAAGCTAAAAAGATATGGGTGGCCAAGTATTACAACACTAAAGTAAGAGGAAAGAGCTTTGCCAAATCAAAGCTGGTATGGAAGACTATCCTACCTGTCGGAACCAAAGATAGCCGATTCGGCAAGTGGTCGCCAAATTAGGAAGGCCTGTATCGAGTTGTTGAATGTGCGCCTGGCAATGCCTATATGCTCGAAGATATGGAAGGAAGGAGATTTGCCAGGGCGATCAAATGAGAATATCTGAAGAAATACTATCCTAGTATTCCAATTGGGGGATGATAGCTGATCAATGCAAGATCTGACTCATACAGCCGATTCTATGTAGTGGATCGCCTTCAGAACAAAAATAAGAGTCTGTAATAGCCGATTTCGTTTTAACGAATCGCCTTTAGCACAAAAATGAAACACCCCCGATGGAGTGTAACAGCCGATGTGATTGCATCGCCTTTAGACCAAAAAAATAAAAAATAAATATATGTATACAGACACATGGAGATCAGATTGGTGATTATAAACAAAATCTTTATTTCTGATCATGTTTACAGGAGCCCTATTACATTCTAATTCGGATTATGGGTGGCTCTATCTATGATGTCCTGGGTGTCGGTGACAGCCGCAACCCCGTCCACATGGGGAAAGAAGTTCGCTAGTTGGGCGCTGGCCTCCTCCATGTCCTGGCCCTCTGGGAATCCGGGCTCGACGGCCTCCAGGGCTATGCCGGAGCGGAGTCGTGCGGCCGTGAGAGCCCCGGTGGCGCCGTGATGAACGCCGGCCATTGCCACCTGGAGGACGCGGTGGTGAACATCCAGGAGCCGCTCCGCCTGCGTGTTGCCGCGGGCATTGACGCCATTGGCGGCGGTCTCGGCAGCCACGCGCAACTCTTCCAGCTGCGCGGTCAGGGCTGCAAGAAGAAAGAAGGGTCAGCACGAAGATGATCACCAGTACATCACGAAGCAACTTCAAGGCATTACCTGCCACCACGGTGTCCGACTCGGCAAGCTGGGCATGCACCCTAGCCACCTCGGCCTCGGCGGCGGCAAGGATAGCGGTTTGGGCTTCATTGACGCCCTGTAGCCGGCCATTTCCTTCGTAGCCTCTGAATAGAGGTTACGATACTCCACAATCTGATCGTGGAAGCGGCGTCCGTCAGCGGCGGTGTAGGACCCATCATAGTCCGTGGAGGACTCCGAATCGGATTCCCCACGAGAACCAGCGCTCGGGGTCGGGTCTTGAGGAGGGTCTTGAGGAGGCGCAGTTCGGCGATGACGGGTGTCCAGACCAATCGGCGCACCCGGAGGGAAAGGAATCAGGCGGGCCTGACTGAAAAATGGCAAAGAAGCAGATGTATCAGGGTCAAAAAAGATCAACGCCCTGGATGCAAACCGTTTTACCTGCTATAAATGGCCAACTGCCGGGGCGTCACCCAACGGTGACGGCCGCGAGACAGGCCTGCGGTAGCATCCGCACCAGGGGTGGCTCCAGCGGCCGCAAGGGTGGCCTGAGATGGCCCGTCGGCAGTTCCCGAGCCTCCGGCCCTGGTGGTTTCCGCATCACTACGCAAGAGGTCAATGGTCGGATTAGATCAGATGGATATATCAAGAAGTGAACAGTAGCCTTACCCTAGCCAGGCTCGCAGACGATGCCTCCGTTCACCCACGGCCCGCAGGCTCCAGCTAAAGTTGTTGCCTTCAGCTGAATCCGAAGCCGACCGCTTGCCACGGTCTCCGTCGCCGGCCATGGGTTGGTTTTGAAGATTTGCTTTTCTCTGTTTGAGGAGAAGAGGCGAAGAGCAAAGGCCGGGTGAGCAAAGGCTATGGTGTCTGCGGTTGCTCGCTCAGACCGGACGTCTATTTATAAAGACGGAGACACCAAGGCGGTTTTCCTCTCGGGAGACGAGACGACACGGCGGATTTTATGCTGGAGTTTACCCACGTTTCTTGAATCTGAAACCGACGCTGCGCGTGGGAGGTGGAACGTCTTGATCGGCTACTTTGGTCGGTTGCCTAGAATCGGTTAATCAGGCTGTTTGCTCGGGATCGGCTAAGTGGGTCAGTTACTTGGATCGACTAAATAGCCGATTTCTTTGACAAATACTGAGGATCAGGATGAGTAGCCGATTCAAAGACAGAACAAGAAGAAGGCCGATTTTAGTCTGGCCAATGTACTTTATATGTTTCACAGAAGAGGTTAAACATCAGTTACAAGCCCAACAAGGACCGAATGGAAGAAATACATTCAACATGAAGAGCATGGCCGGTCTACAGAGATTCTTGGCCTTCATTAGCTGCTGAATTGAGGATGTTCAGGTGCTGGATGATCTGCTTGCCTTCAATAACCCTGGTGCTGACCTGTTTTCTCTTCTTGGCCATGTCAATGGTGCTTGTTGATACAGAGGTCTCATGCTGAGTAATGGCCGAGTTTACTTCCTCAAGCTCATTCATCAACTGCTCGCGCCTGGTCTTTAGAGTATTCAGCTCTGACTCAGCCGAGACGATGGTGTTCTTCAGTAGTTTGACTTGATCTACCAATCCGTGGGCCTCTTTTTGTTGATCAACTTGTTATTTCTCAGCTGTTCAAGCTCGGTCAGGTTTATATGGGCATTGTTGATCATTGGAGTGGCACTTTTAAGCTTGGCAAGCTGCTTCAGGAGGTTGAGAGTTTGCGGGCGTGTATGTTGTTGAATCAGCTCAATTACCTGGTCAATTGTTTCAGGATGCCGGACTAGGTCGGCAAGGTCTATTTCCAGCTGAGGCAAGAGCTCATTTAGCCGATTCTTGAAATCTGGCTCTGGCAGCGTTGTAGACTTGGAGCTTAGTTCATCTTCATCACAGCACTCTTCTAGGTCGAAGGAGTAGCTAGGAGTCAAAGGCTGCAGAACCTGCATTCAAATGTTAGGAGATGGTAGCATAAATAATGAGGTCGGTTAGCGGATGAGTGCTTCACCTGAACTAAGCTTGGATGAAGTGGAGCTGCTGAAGTGCCTGGTTGATTCGTCATGGCAATGGAGATAGCCTCAGCATGTGTTTCTGTGATCAGTTGAAGCCCTGTAGAAATAAAAGAAAGTAAGAAACAAAGCAAGCACAATGGTGTTAACAGCTGGAGAGCCTTACCTGGGTGTTCAGGAGATGGTGTTTTCTCCTCCTCAAGTTGGTTCCACGAAGGAGGGCTGTTCGGCTGCATTTTTAGAAAGAATCAGAAAATATTCAGCAAAGGTGGGATAGTATGCTTACAAGTTTGGTTGATGCCTGAGTTCTTGCTCCTTCTTGCTGGATGGCGATGGTTTCATCCATTCCCAGAAACCTTCAGCAGTATCTTGGCGGCCTGTGGTTTTTGGAGGGACTTCGGCCTGAATACTTTCAGAGAATGCCTGAATCGGCTGAGTGCTCACCTATTATATAGCCGATTCAGTCAGGTAAGCTGAGTAAATGATACAGAGAATATTCCAAGACATCTGGATACCTGGGCAGGCTTCCTCTCAGATCTCTTTTTCTTGGTGTTCGTCTTCTGGATGCTTGATGAAGCCTTTCTCTTTAGAGCTGGAGCAGTTATCATGCTGACAGGGGCTGCATTATTTGCTTCACTGACGGAGCCTGGGAGCCCAGCCTGGTAATTGGGAATGGAGGATAGTAATCGATCTGTACTGGCGGTTCAAACTCTGGATCCTACATTGTCAAGGAGTTAGAATGTATATAACGGCCGATTGTAATGAAATCAGTTACCAGTGCTTACTGCTGTTGCAGAGTTGAAACTTGGGTCCAAGGTTTGGCATTTGTCATGAATCTTCTGACAGAATAGATGAGCATGCCACTGTTGCCACCATTGATCAAAGCTTTCATTAGTCATTGATATCTGATTCCATTGCTCCATGGTATAATGTGGCAGATCTGTCCCCAGGTTTAAAACTCTGTCGGCTTCTAAGTTTATAGTGAGCTCATCTCTAGGTCTCAGGAGATGTAGGAATGGAAGCTTGGGGGGCAGTTGGCCAAAGCTCAGTTGTCTACCTGCTACGTTGGGGTGGTAAAATTCATATGAAGGCCAGCTGGGTTCAGTTTTGCTGGAGCTTCGAAGATGCTTGAAGTCAGTTAGTCATATGCAGGGTTTTATCATTACATTAAGGATCTCAGTTGCTCCTGCGTCAGAACACCCTGTGCTGAATTTGAAACTAGAAGGCATTGGGAATTCCTCATCTTCTGTGTAGGGGAACCAATTCAGAATTTCTGGTCCCAGGCCTCTGTAAAGTGTTTCAAGCAGCTGGCCTCGACTGACATTGATGTTTATGGCTGAAGCAGCCTTGCCAAAACTCTGGCAACCTCGGGTGACCTTATGTTGATCTTCTGCATATTCTATAGAAGGGTAGCCGAGGTTTCTCAAGTTTGGTCTGACCATCTTGTGCAAATTTAGGTTTAGCCATAATTACATCAGCCACCAGGGCCCTGTTGTAAATTGAACTTCTTCGTCTTTGAGCAGATAGCCGGCAACTTGGCTCATTAGTCTGTAAGCAGAGCCCAGCAGAAGTTTTCCAAGAGGGATTGATTGACCTTGGGCTAATTGCTCTGCAAGAAATTTGAAAGGATAGGCTGGTCCAAGAGAAAAGCCACAGAAGACGAACCTCTCCAGCCACAGAATCAAGAATGCTATATATTCCCTTTTGTTGACGCTGGAGGTTGTCATGTGGTGGGTATCAATATAGTTTGTCCAGCCTTTATACTCAGTTAGTTTGGGGACCTCTTCTCGCCCGTGGATAGTAAATTCCAATACTGGTAAGTTCCTGTAATTTGGAGGCCGGTGAGCATGTGGATGTCACCAAGGGTGATGGTCATCGGCCTGTCTCCGAATATGAAAGCATTCAGGTAATTTGACCAGAAATAGCTAGCGGTGATGAGAAGCGGTTCATTCTTCTTCATCTCGCAGAGAGATAAATTGAGGCATTGGCTCAGGCTGCGCAGCTCCCAATCTACTCGTTTCTTCTCAGAAACGCGACGGAACCAGTTCCTCCATCCTGTGGGTATGTTAGGCCAGTTCCGGAAGGAATTCCTTGTCCATGAGGATCCATTCACTGGGGAAGCCCTGAAGGGGATTTGGTTGGTCTCCATGCTGATGAGTTCCGTAGGGTCAAAATCGCCCATTGGGTCGAGGAAGAAGGCGGTCGGCGCGTCCGACAGTGGAATCAAGATCTCGTTCTTCAAAATCTGAAGGCGGGTGATATATGTGACCAATAGAACAAACATTCATGGATAGAAAGCAGATTGACGGGATCCATACCTCGGGTATTTCAGAAGGAGTCACCATTTGCTTGAGCTGATTAAAGGCGGCGGACTGAAACTTGAGGAGGAATGTGACGGGAACCTTCTTGGTTAGGGTTTCGTTTTGGTGCGAAGTTTTGAAGTGCTAAGCGGGAGATTGCGGTTCGGCTGCATTTTGAGGATGGAAATCGATTAAGACTCAGTGCTAATTTTGGAACAAAACAAGTTTATCCCAAAATTGGGGCATGTGTTTACACCAAAATTTGGGCTGAGTATATATAGCCGATACCGAGAGCAGAGACAGTCGATTTTCGGAAAGCAGAGCCTTCTATGCGAAGATTTGAGAATAGCTGATCGGGGCCTCGATTGATTGTTTGGCCGAAGAGAAGATGGCGTGGCTGAAGATAAGAGTCGATTGATGACGTCAGCGCGAACCTCTAGCGCCGAGGAGCGGTCACGTTCGGAGTCCGTTTTTAGAAAGGAAAGATTGAGCTCCAAGTTACCTTTAGATTAGGAAAGTTTGTTAGTTTCCATATCTATTTTGAGTTGTAATTCAACTAGTACTCTATCTTGTCGAGCCCAGGGTATAAATATAAACCCCCGGCTATTGTAATACACACACATCAATACAACACACCTTTCGGCTCCGGCCAAACCTTAAGAGTAGGAGTAACGTAGATCTCGACGAGTTCTTCAATCAGGCTGAGTGTCAGCCGGTAGACGCAGGCTTGCTTGTAAGTACCGTCATGCCTCGCTAAGCTTTGTTTCTTTAATGTCATCCGGTGGACATGGGAGCATCGTAGATCGGGGTTGCTTCTTGTTTGATATAAGTTTAGCGTCATCCGGTGGACGAGGGCTTAGATCAAATAAGGATTAGTTATCGATTCATGTTTGTCTTATTGTTTAATCTATGTTTAGCGTCATCCGGTGGACGAAGGCTTAGGTTAAGCTTGATTATGTGCATGGATTAGTTATCGGCACTAACTAATTTGGTATCTTAATTAGATTCATTAAGTTATCGAGATGTTATCTGTCATTTATTGTTTATTTGTTAATATAACATCTCTTTGCCCGATCAAGATTGCATAGTATTAGCTTTAGATCTACATGAAAGACGTTTATTAATGTTTCGCTCATGTTTACACTTTGTTACGATAATTGCTTGATTCAGCCAGTACTATCGCAGTCTTGCTCGTACGTGATTAGAAGGCATGGCAAGAGCCGATTTGTACGGATACAGAACCGCCAGCCTTTAGACCAGTTCCGTATTCTTATAGATCGACTTGTGGCTGTTGCTACCGCCAAGTTTTCTGTTTCACGGACCCTGAATCGGCTAATTAGCCGATGCAGTTATGCTTTCACGAGAAAAAACCAATTAACCGATCATGTTGTGACAAATCGGCAAAATAGCCGATTTCTGTCTGTTTGACATTCAGACAGTTTGAATTGAATGACTTGACCTGTTTACAATAGTCGATTATGCCTTGATCTGTTATAACTATCTGCATATAGTTGTTTAATGTAGATTGTCATGTCTGGTTACACCTATTAATCGATTATGTATCAGTTCAATAATTATTTCCTGTGGCAAAACATGCATACATGCCGGAATTGACTCTTTAGTCGATTTCCGATTATATCGGCTCTCAGAGCCACATAGTTGGAACTACCTAGACCCACCGGTTAGTTCCGCCTTATGATTACTGATTATTATACTTTTCTTGTCAATTGCAGGTCAAATTGACTGGCACGCCTGAGGATTATCGATACTCTCTGACTGGGTTTGAAGCTAGCTGGATCTTGAAAGTTCTGACGCTCTTGAGATCATATCCGGCTTCGCTGGTGTGTTGAGCGCGAGGAACCACATTTTGTGCCAACAAGAGTTTCAGAAACAATTCACATAATCGCCAATTAATACAAGTTATCTTTTATGGAAATTCAATGAACTCATAATATATCATGGATACAAGGCAATACAATCATCTCTATGATTATCTTTAGGGCATACTCCCAACACAACTAGATAGAAGGAAAGGGAGAAGAAGGAGACATGAAGAAGAAAGGGGGCAAAATGGACATTTCACAGCTTTTCTCTCACCTCCTAAGCTATAAATAAATATTTTAATACCTAGTGTCCACTGGCAAAATTTACAAATAGCAGAGTGTCCACCAGTAAATCGCTCTATGTTTGGTTTTCAGCCACCAAATGGAGGCCACTTTCCGTGTACAGGAGAAAATTTTCTCTAAATCTAAGGATACTAATCTGTTGTCATTAATCTTGATGGTTTTTTAAGAATTCGGTGAGAGTTTAAAAATCAATTTAAGACAACTCTAGAGATTTATTTATTTAACGAAAGGAGAGTACTTGTAATACTATATATAAATCCCTTATTAAATATCATGTGGAAAATTTTGTTGCATTGGAAAAAGCAGACTTCAGTCCCGCTAGTTTGGTCTTGTTTGGGTAAGAGTATTCACGCTGCTAGTGTGGCATGAAATATTGGCTATGCAACACCGTTTCGCTCTGCTAGTACACAAAAGCTCTATGTTGACATCATGGATTTATTTTTACAGGTGGATTTAATTAACGTGCGTCACTAGAAATAAAACGGTACGGATAGATTTAGAACCGCCTGTACAAATCGATTTCTACAGGCGGTTCCTTAATAAAACCGACTGTAGAAATAGAGCCATTTCTATAGGCGGTTCCTTAAGAAAACCGCCTATAGAAATCTATTTCTACATGCGGTTCTCTTAAGAAACCGCCTGTAGAAATCGATGCCAATTTTAAAAATTCAATCTTTCAAATGACTTCAAATGGAAAAATTGTCTACATGAAAGTTGTAGATCTCGAAAAGTTATGAAAATACGGTCAATCTTTCAAATGACTTTCTAGTTGAAAATATTTTCATTTAAAATCATCTTGTTGACGTAAAATACGGTCAAAGTTTAAAATTTGAATTTTGTCTTTTTGAAAATAAGCCTCGGTTGGGAAAACTTCCAACATAAAAGTTGTAGATCTTGAAACGTTATGCAAGTTTGTAGTTGATAACTTTTTCATTTGACTTTGTTTAGTGCCTCAAACCGTCATTTTTCTATCGGTTACGTAACAATATGTGGTGAACCTAATACAACTTGGATACATGTGAGTGTTGGGTGGAGTGATTAGAAAAGGTCACGCGCGAGGCCGAGGTTGCAGGCTCGAATCCCACCGGCCGCGTAGCGCGTGAATTTTGCGTGAAAAATGACGCGACTTGCTATTTTAAAACCAGGTTTTCGGAAAAAGATTAGTGAGTACAAATCCTATTTCTACTGGCGGTTTATAAGAAACCGCCCGCAGAAATAGCTGATTTGTACATGCTCTTAGTGCTGGCGGTTCGAAAAAATGCCTGTAGAAATGGCTCTAGAACCGCCTGTATTGAGCTTTTCTGTACTAGTGACATGAAAATGATGCAAAAACTACAGTTTCACCTTTACCTGGCCATGGAAGTGAGGAGCCACCTTGAAGCGTTTGGCATGCCGTCATGTACTGGCAAAAATATGATTATAGTTGTGCGCAACGGGCTGATAGTGTAGTTACCAAGAAGTATTTTTGGATTGTCATTATATTTTTTCTGAGCTAGAATGTTTATCTTAGTAAATGGTGGTAAGTGTTGCCGGTCAGGTTGGCACAGAGTTGATTGTTGAAAATGTCTATTATCTCGGCAAATTTGCGTACATACATCGTACGATAGATATAAGGTATAGATTCAGGTTGATTGTTATGAAATTTGAGATGCATCAGTCAAACAATTAATGTGTTAGCAGTAAGAGTGTCAGATATCTTATTTCCTCCAATGCATAGTAAGGCATGCATATGTGAACACATTGGAAGGCACTACATCTACCTATATACTGCTCTTGGGAGAAAATCCAGTAGGCATCCCCACCTTGTTGAGGCGGCCTGTAATAAGGAAATGGGGATATAACATCCACACACAACGTCACCACCATATGACAACTAATGGAGGAGACAAATGATCCAGATAGTCACATAGCTCGCACCAACGGGTAGATAGCTCAGTTTAGCTTAGTAATTTGGACGGCTCCATGCAATATTCATATCCAAATTATGGTCTAGAGATATTGTTTATGTGACCGTATATCATATACAAACAATATTCAATAAAATTTGTTGGATCCCCATGTACTTCATTTTATATATTAAAAAAGAACAAGGTAGTATAGCATGTAGCAGACACAAAAGTAGAGACTGGTTACAAATGCTTTCCATTTATTCTATTATATCTCGGTTGTACCATGTCGTTACTGAATACACACAAGAGTATGCAAAATGCATATATATAACCCTATCTTCATACAATGATGTGAGTCTCAATTTATTTAGTTGTGGTTGTTCTCCCAGAATTGAGCTTGAAGCCAGTCAATTGTTCCCTTTTGCACCTGGAATGCCTTGGCCAAGACATCGTCCGAGATTGGTGGTTTTGATCCAAAGACTGCATTGGCAATGGTAATAACCCCAGGGTTCTGGCTGCTTAGTGCAGCGATTGCGACAGCTGGCTTGTCATGGACTGGGTTGAATTGGAAGTGTATGAGCCCTTGGGGGAATACAAACACGTCACCCTTGTTGAGAACCATGGTGAATAGCTTGTTGTCTGGGTTGGACGTGACAAATCCAACATAGAGTGTACCCTCGAGCACGGTGAGGATCTCTGTGGCACGTGGGTGGGTGTGCGGCGGATTCTGACCTAATGGTGCGTAGTCAATGCGAGCCAGCGAGATGCCAAGGGTGTTGAGTCCTGGCAACTTCATGACATTGATCAAAGTGACGTTGGATCCGACCTTGCTTTTCATGGTGTCCCTAGGCTTGTCAAGGTTTGCTGCCTTGAAAAAGTCATCTGCGTTGACGGCCATGGGGTCCTTGCAAACAAATCCATTCACCTTCACTGCATATACAAAGACCAAAGAAAATAGGTACACATAGGTTAGGAAACAATAGGACACACAATGTTTGTTGTGCAAAATGATTATTATTTGGTCCGCAATTTATTACAAGAAAGCATAGCATTATTTTAAGTAACTGCATGCATACCTGGAGAGTGCATGTCGGCTACACAGAAGTCCTGCAGCGGGCTAGGGTCCGAAGCAATGGACTGAGAAGTGGCCAATGCTAGAAAAGAAACAAGGAGAAAGTAGGTGGCGGCAGCCATCTGGTTTAATTCTCGGATCGCTTTTATGTTTGTGCTCTGCGAACTCGTATATAGAGAGGTTCTTGTTGAGTTTGTCTCTCTGCTCGTTGATGCTTTGGGCATGGGGATTGTTTGTTTATATAGGTTTGCCGCAGAGGCAATTGTGGTGCCGTGAACGTTTTGATGACTGAAAAAGTCCGATGCAAGTTCGACCTACCAACTAAGAATAAGTCTACAGCTGCGCAAGAACCTGCTGATGAAACAACACAATTATATCGTACTTGGTATTGTACCAAACTTCTCATACCTACGTTGATTTTAATATTTTCATTTCACAACGTGACTCTTTGGAATACGTATTCTTTCTTTTCTTTTGAGACGATTCTTTTTCTAATACATGCATCCGTACTAATATAAACATGGAACTATAGTTGGGACTACTGTTGATATGGACAGTGATAGTTGGGTAAACAAGAAAAATGGTTGAAAGGACCATTCTTGCTTGTGCTCACATACGTATAGAATTTAGAAAGAGTCAACCCTTCGCTAACAAAAAGATAGAAAGAGTCAACAATGCTTCCCTCTCACTAATATATTTAATCTTTCTGCACCTCGATTATTTAACAGTCACCATGTTGTCATTCGTGACCACTTGAGTCATGCAGAGCAGATTCATGTTTGCAATGTTTACTTGGTCACCATTTCTTCGGGAGCTAACATGCAAGAATTGGTCGAGTGGAATACTTCCGTACCAACTACAAAGGCGAGGAGGAACTGGTAGAAGCCTAAAAGGGTAGCTACCGCACACGCTTTACTTTTGAGTTAATCAGGTGAAACTTCTATCTATCAGTACAAGACCAAACCATCTTTTGTCTTTCATGCTTTAGCCGTTTTGGCATCCCATAAGCCTGCAGCCTGCTATTGCCCCGAGAATAGCAAAATGTTATTTTTCTGTTCACCTTAATTTTTCCTATAATATCCATACTTGATTAACGTGCTGCTCATCTGATAGTGGCTTTTCATTTTGGATCCATCAAGAATTTGGGGGCTCACTATACCCTATAACCAGAAATCACTGCTTGGCCGAAATTAGCTTTCGCAGCTGGATTGAGTAACTGAAGTTGTTGACACTGGCATTTCGGTCGTGAAACCCCAACTTTGAGTGCCTGATAATAGGTCCGGAATTTGTCACTCTGATTGAGTTGCTTCTTTCGATTTCATGTATGTGTTCTTCATTTTGCAGACATGGATTAATTAGTCCTCTCAGCGAGGTGAACCGAATTGTGACACGGTTGACAAGTAGCAGTCCTGGTGCTACGGTTGCAGGGTTCGAGACTTTTGATCTGATGCCGGATCGGTGTGTTATGTTCTAACCGAAAAAGAGTTATGTTCAACTGATACATCGAAGATGAGGATCCCTGTCCCCGTCATAGGAGCAAAACGAGCAATGCGATGCTCCCACGGTTTCCCTTTGTCCGTTGTCGCCTTCCAAGGTCGGGAATCCCACGAATCAGTTTGAGCCTCCGGGCGTGGCGGGTGACTGGGTTCCTCAGACAACATTTCATGGGCTAGGACCTTTGACCCATTGTCCCACGAATTGGGATCATCATGCCCTAATCAGTTCCGAAAGTGACTGCGCACGACGGGTTTAGCCACACGAGCTCCTTGTTGATTAGGAGAATCAATTAGAGTGTTAGTCTCACTATCACGACGCAAATTTGAGAGTTTAGGTAACCCTTATTTTAGGTACCCTATAGAAGCCACGAAGCCCCTCACAGCCCCTCAAGGCATCTCCAGGATGGCAGCGAGGGGATCTCCCTTCTTTCTCAACCACTCGTTCGACCAAGATAAGGCTCTTGTTTTGGGTTTGCTTGTCCGTCTAATGGTTATGGTATCCTTTGGTGAGCTCAAATCAGTCAGGCCTGATGGAAAGAGGTGGACAGGCAAGACAATCAATCCCTCCAAGGACAACGGGCTAGGCAAAGATGAGGTGCCCTCTTACGTAGCCTGTCGTTAGTCGAATAAGTTGGATTGGTACCATCGTGTCGCTCGATTTGGCACCCCTCGCTGAGGGGTTCGGCGGCAACTTCACTAGCTCAGGCTACACATCACACCATAGGCACAGCGTGTCGCACACCCGTGGCATCTCGTAGTGACCATCGCCCATTGCTCTCATATTACCCTGGCCCAGAGGCATCCACGTATCATTCGCTAGTTGGCCTTTGAACTGTTATGCTAGGGGTAGGAGTCTCTGGGACCACTATGGAGCTCCTGGTCAGCGTGCACGGCTTTCACACGTGTTTCACCCGTGGGCATGGATTCTTTTGATAGTCCCAACTCTCACCCAGCTCTGGAGTTAATGCGGGGCCGCTTGCTATGCTCTATGCAGAAGAGTTGTTCCTTTTCTCGGTATCAGTCTACACTGTCCGTGGGAATGGCTCAGATCTGAGCCGCCCAGCCTATCATGGAGGATTTGAGGATGTCCTCATCCTGAATCCATTGGGGTGCAGGATACAGAGTGGGACACGATGATTGAGGGTTGTCTCATCAGATTAACAATTACAACAAATGCAACCTGAGCTCTACTGGAGGTTCGAGGCCACCAGTGTAAACAAGGCACATGCATTTGAGGTGCATTTTCAAAGGGTGAGGAGAGATATATGCCATTCATAGCCGATCATATGTCCATCGCCCATCTAGGACTTTCTCGACTCAAGCCTATAATAGGCCCCATTGGAGGAGAACTCACTTTCTGTTAGTTTGATGCATAAGTCAATCCATACATGATAGAATATGTAAGGAAGATGTGACACTGTCATTCATGGTACTACAAGCAAAGCTTATTATTCAAATTTCCACATAGAGCAGTGCACCAAGCACCATGCACGTACAAAACAACAAACCCAGCGTTGGAATATCTACCATTTTATTTTACCTCTTTTAGCATCAAAACTAAAAGCACATGTAGTTGTATTATTCCAAGTGCAGGTAAATGCAGCGGTCTTTCCATGCGATAAGTCCTGGCTGGTAAGTTCAAGCGAACAGAGTGCATAAGTTATTTAGTTACTAGTGTTGTTCTCCCAGAATTGAGCCTGGAGCCAATCAATCGTGCCCTTCTCCACCTGGAAAGCCTTGGCCAAGACATCATCTGAAATCGGTGGCTTTGATCCAAAGACCGCATTGGCGATGGTAATAACCCCTGGGTTCTGGCTGCTGAGCGCCGCAATAGCAACGGCTGGCTTGTCGTGGACCGGGTTGAATTGAAAATGGATGAGGCCTTCGGGGAATACAAACACGTCACCCTTGTTGAGCACTTTGGCAAGGAGCTTGTTTGGGTTTGAGGTGACAAACCCGACGTACAGGGTCCCCTCGAGAACAGTGAGGATCTCAGTGGCACGTGGGTGGGTGTGCGGCGGGTTCTCACCCAAGGGTGCGTAGTCGATGCGTGCCAGAGAGATGCCTAGAGTGTTGAGGCCAGGGAGCTGCATGACGTTGATCAAAGTGACATTGGACCCCACTTTGCTCTTCATGGTGTCACTAGCCTTATCTAGGTTGGCTGCTTTGAAGAAATCATCTGCGTTCACGGCCATGGGGTCCTTGCAAACAAATCCATTCACCTTCACTGTACACATAGATGTAGAAAAATTACAGTTTGCTTAGAAATTAGGCAGCATATACAAATTCTTGTGGTACAAAGATGTGCGCTCGAAACATTCATCACTGATTACGACTTCACTAGATTGCTAACAAAGATGAATCTAAGTGCGTACATACCAGAAGAGTGCATGTCAGCAACGCAGGAGTCTTGGAGCGGGCTAGGATCATAAGCCATGGCATGAGAAGCGACCACTGCTAGAAAAGCAGCAAGGAGGAAGTACGAGGACGCAGCCATTTCTTTTCTTCCCTTGGTTTTATGTTGGCACTCTGTGCAGTAGGCTAATCACCAGCTTCTTGTGTTTGCTTTGTTGATAATTTGGCCAAGCAGGGAGACGGATGCAGCTTATATATAGCCGCAGCGTGAACTTAGCAAATGAACAAGTAAAGTTTTGAACCATCCAACCAGAAGAACTAGTCAGTGGTTTCTAGATCAACCTGCTGATGAAAGAAGCACTACTACAAAAATCTTTACCGTGGCGGTCAAAATAGATTAACGGAGGCGGTTTTTCCAACCTCCTCCGATGGAAGGTCACGGGAAATGGAAATATTAACCGAGGCGTTTTTCTGCCAGCCGCGGTTAATGAAATGAAAAAAAGCAAAAAAAAAAAAGAAAAAATCCAGGGAGAGGCCCGCAGAGCCCGTCCAGACCTGCCAAGCCCATCCACCGCCGCCGCCGCCATGGGCGGATCCGGCCACCACGGCCGCGGATCTAGCGGCCACGGGCGGATGCAGCCACCACAGCAGCGGATCCGGCCACTACGGCCGTTGGTCCGGCAGCCACGGGCGGATCCAGCCACCACGGTCATGGATCCGGCGGCCACGGGCCACTAGGGAAGGAGAGCGCCGCTAGCCAGGCCGCCGCGCCAGCAGCACGCACCACCCGAGAGCGCCACTGGCCGGGCCGCCACGCCGGCAGCACGCGCCACCCGCGAGCTCTGCTGGCCGGACCGCCGCGCGCGCCGCCCGCAAGCGCCGCTGGATCCACCACAGCAGCGGATCCAGCCACCATGGCCGCAGATTCAGCAACCACGGCCACGGGCCACGAGGGAAGGAGAGTGCCTCTGGCCCGGCCGCCGGGTCGCCGCGCCGGCAGCACGCGCCGCTGGCCGCGCCGCCGGGCCATCAACAGAGGGAGAGAGAAGAGAGGGAGGAGGAGGAGGAGGAGACGGAGGAGGCCAGGGGCGCTGAGGGAGGAGGCTGAGGTAGAGGAAGTGAGAAACCCTAGGGTTGGTTTTGCTATATAAACCCGGAGCGATTTATCAGGCCAGATTGGGCTTTTGTAGAATAGAATGGGGTTGGCCTTTTAACCGAGGCGGGCCTGTTACGAATAACCGCCTCCATTAATAGCTCTATTTTCCGAGGCGGTTACGTTAGGTTGTCCGCCTCAATAAATGGATTTTGCGAGGCGGTTTTTTCTAACCGCCTCGGTTAATAAAAAATAACCGTCTCGGTTAAGGCGGTTATCCTTCCTAACCGCCACAGAAAATAAAAGGCAAACGCCTTGCAAAATTTTTTTTTAGTAGTGAAGGTAACTATATGAACATTTCAAAACATTGTTGCTTTCAGTAGTTTTGCACACTACTACCAAATCCGATTGTGTTGTGTAGAATATCACACAAGTTGGTGACTCTAATCTAATATAAAACTAAAAAAATTATTGATAAATATATACGGTTAAATTAATTTCCTATATCTATGATAATAATCGAGAAGGCCATAATCTGGTAAATGCTTTTTCACGAACACCAGTCAATCAATCCATACTGTCTACATATTTGCATACATGTGGTTAAGTGTAGAAGACATTAGGATAAGCTCATAGGTGGCAGATTGCGATAGTTGTGTAAGACGGCTCTCTTTGGCAGGGCTCTCGAGAGGTGGCTCGTTATCTGCCTTCCAAGGTGAAGCCCTACCAAAACGCTAGTTCATAAAATAGTATTGCTAGATAAGTTGCCGAAGGGAGAAGCCGCCTTTTTTTGCTATAACGGCAAAGCCACCTAAATCTGGCTTCTCTGGCTTCTTAGATGAAGCCGTTAGCACGCAGGGCGAAAAAAAAGGAAATAAATCAAGGTGCGTGCACTCTTGTATTTATAGAAAATTTTTGAGATGTTTTAATGTCTGAAATGATGTGTCCTAACTTGCTAGTCGTCCTATATTCTTTTTACGGTATACTAGGAGTACATTGCTCGTGTTTACACTTTAGAAATATACTTATTACGATCCACTTGTGATTATATAGATGATGGAAACCCCTCATACTGGCCGAACACAACAATACAGATCTCTTTGTTTTAAATGATTACCTCACACAAGTATTTAACTATCTCAATGTTTGCATTTTTTTGGCAAATGCATTAAAGATGGAGATACTCGTATATACTTATACACATACTCATATGTATGAGCACATGCACAAACACACTACTCTCAAGAGCACATCTGCAGAGCTGATAAATATCAAGATTAAGAGAAATACATGACACGTGTCTCACTATCGAGTCGTGGCATGCCACGTGCTACTAAAAGAATATAGAGCTTAAACCTGAATAGATATGTTCTTGCATAAGAAATCTAATATCCCGATGATTGTGGCTCCCTTCTATGTTTGCATTTATGATCACCTAACAGGAAAGTTCCTAGAGGACAAATTTGTCTATTATTTTGACGCGATCACATTTTTGTTGACTCATTATAATTGCAAGTTAAACAAGCAACTCCTCTACAACAACAGATCAGTAAATAGGTAGTCTGCCCAGTCAACTACTTGACTTGTTCGTACCAAACCCAATCTTAATTACCTGCTCCTTATACACAAGCAGCTGCAGGACTATATGAATTTAATACCGTACATAAATGTGTTAGCACTGTGATAATACTTTATAACATTGCTTTACCAGATGAAAATAGGCTCTCTCCTTCCCCACATAAATCAATTCCTGGGATCCTTGCAAAGTTAAACTACCTCAATTTTGAGTTACTTTATAGAAAGTAGTAACAACATTTATGACATAGCATGAGCACATTATGCAAATATATTTTATTGTTAATCTAAGGGAAAATTTTCTTCCACATTCTCAAAGTGACTTCCATTTGTTGGCGGACACTGAAAATAGAGTGATTTGGTGGTGGACACCACCGCGCACATTGAAATATTAATTTTTGCCTTTGAAGATGAGAGAAGAGAGTTGAAATGTCTTTTTTGCCCTTGCCAGCTCTTTCTTCTTCCCTTTTTTTACTGGGTCAACAAGAAAGGTCGGTGCATGGTGCGCGCTTGCTCGTGGAGGCCAGGAGGGACAAACAGCAGGTGGGGAAGCAAACGCGGGGTATGCTGCTGCCTTGGACACGTCAGGGTCGAGGGTAGATGGCTTCATCTACTGTGGGGGGCACCGTCTAGGCAAGGGGTGGGGGCGGACTTCTTGTGGTGGCAGTGGAACAGGCGGGCCTCCATGGCTAGCTTAGGAAGGGAAAGGATCAGGGTGGCGCCATCACGGCCAGTGGCATGGGCGTGGCTTTCATGCGGTCACCGATGCTGTCTAGATGAGGTCGGAGGTTTGATGTTGGCACATGTCAACGTGAGCGGCTACGCTCCGGCCCTGGTGGACGTCTGTGTGAACGACGGCATTACTTGAGAGCGCCTGAATGATGGCAGGCCGTGGGCCGCTGTACACAGTGGATGGCGTTTGTGTGACTTCTGATAGTGGCTTTTTCTTTTTGGATCGATCAAGCATTTGGGGGCTCACTATACCCTATAACCAGCAATCACTGCTTGGCCGAAATCAGCTTTCTTAGCTGGATTGAGTAACGGAAGTTGTTGATACTGGCATTTCGGTTGTGAAACCCCACCTTTGAGTGCCTGATAATAGGTCTGGAATTTGTCACTCTCATTCAGTTGCTTCTTTTGAGTTCATGTATGTGTTCTGCATTTTGCTAACATGGATTATTTCACTCAGCGACGTTAATCGAATTGTGCTACAGTTGACAAGTAGGAGTCTTGATATGCTACGTTTGCGGGGTTCAAGACTTTTGATCTGAAACTAGATCGGTGTTTTATGTTCTAACCGAAGAAAGAGTTTTGTTCAACTGACACATCGAAGATGAGGATCCATGTTCCCATCATTGGAGCGAACCGAGCAATGGGATGCTCCCGCAGCTTCCCTTCATCGGCTACCGCCTTCTAAGGTCAGCAACCCCACGAGTCAGTTCGAGCCCCCGGGCGTGGTGGGCGACTTGGGTTCCTCGGACAACTTTTCATGGGCTAGGTCCTTTTCACCCAGTGTAGCACCTTGGGATCATCATGCCTTTATTAGATCCGAAAGTGTCCGCGCACGACGGGTTTAGCCACTCGAGCTCCTTGTTGATTAGAAGATTCAATTAGAGGGTTAGTCTCACTATGACGGCGTTAATCTGAGGGTTTAGGTAACCCCTATGTTCGGTAACCTACAGAAGCCACCAAGCCCTGGCCCTCGCAGCCTCTCGAGGCATCTCCAGGATGGCAGCGAGGAGATCTCTCTTCTTTCTCAACCACTCGTTTGACCAAGACAGGGCTCTTGTTTGGGTTTGCTTGTCTTGACACATTATAATTGCAAGTTAAACAAGCAACCCCTCTACAACAGCAGATCAGTAGATAGGTAGTCTACCCAGTCAACTACTTGAATTGTTCGTACCAAACCCAATCTTAATTACCTGCTCCTTATTGACAAGCAGCTGCAGGAATATATGAATTTAATAATGCACATAAATGTGTTAGCATTGTGATAATGCTTGATGACATTGATTTACAATATGAAAACTAGGCTCTCCATCCCCAAATAAATCAATTCCTAGGATCCTTGCAAGTCAAACTACCTCAATTTTGAGTAACTATGCCAATATATTTTATTAATAATCTAAGGGAAAATTTTCTTCTACATTCTCAAAGTGACTTCCATTTGTTGGCGGACACTGAAAATAGAGCGATTTGCTGGTGGACACTCTGCTTCTTGTCAAATTTGCTGGTTGCCACCGCGCACATTGAAATATTAATTTTTGCCTTTGAAGACGAGAGAGAGAGAGAGAGAGAGAGAGAGAGAGAGAGAGAGAGAGAGAGAGGTGAAAGGTCTTTTTGCCATTACCTCTTTCTTCTTCCTCTCTTCTTCCCTTTTTTTACTGTTCAGCGAGAAAGGTCGGTGCATGGTGCGGGCTTTCTTGTGGGCCAGGAGGGATAAACGGCAGCTGGGGAAGCGAATGCGGGGTATGCTGCTGCCTCGGACGCATCAGGGTCGAGGGTAGATGACTTCATCGGCTGTGGCGGGCACCGTCAGGGCAAGGGGTAGGGGCGGACCTCCTGCGGCAGCTGTGGAACAGGCGGGCCTCCATGGCTAGCTTAGGATGGGAAATGATCAGGGTGGTGCCATCACTGCTGGGGGCATGGGCGGGCCTCTCGTGCGGTCACCGGCGCTGTCCAGACGAGGTCGTTAGAGGTGCAATCTTGGCACAGGTCACCGCGGGCGGCTGCGAGCCAGCCCCGGTGGACGCCTGTGTGAACGACGATGGGGCTTGAGCGCCTGAATGATGCCAGGCCATGGGCCGCTGTGCACAGTGGATGGCATTTGCGTGACGACGAACGGTAGACCAGGGCCGGTGGCGAAGCGACCAAGAGTGAGGCACCCTGTGGGTGGGCACGGTGGAGGAATGGAACCGACAGGTCCCGATGTTGGGGAACCCAACGTGCTGTGTGCAGGAAGGAAGGAGACTCAACATGTGCATGGCGGCCACATCGGTGAGCTGTGACCATGCGGCCATGATGGCGGCAACAACTACAGAAAAGGAAAGAAAGAAGAGGGAGACATGAAGAAGAAAGGGGGCAAAATGCACATTTCACAGCTCTTCTCTCGCCTCCTAATATAAATAAATATTTTAATACCCAGTGTGCACCGGCAAAATTTTCAAATAGCAGAGTGTCCACCAGCAAATCACTCTGTTTTTGGTTTCCAGCCACCAAATGGAGGCCACTTTCCATGTACAGGAGCAAATTTTCTCTAAATCTAAGGATACTAATATGCTGTCATATATCTTGATGGTTTTTCAAGAATTCGGTGAATGTTTAAAAAACAATATAAGACAACTCTAGAAATTCGTTTATTTAACAAAAGGAGAGTACTTGTAATACTATATAAAAATCCCTTATTAAATATCATGTGGAAAATTTTGTTGCATTGGAAAAAGCATGTCTTTGGGTGCCGCTAGTTTATTTGGCCTTTGTTTGGGTAAGAGTATCCACGCTGCTAGTGTGGCGTGAAATATTGGCTATGCAACTCTGGCTCGCTCAGCACGAAAATCACGCAAAAACTACAGTTTCACCTTTACCTGGCCGTGGAAGTGAGGAGCCACCACGAAGCGTTTGGCATGCCGTCATATACTGGCAAAAATATGATTATAGTTGTGCGCAAATGGGTCGTTAGTGTTGTTACCAAGAAGCATTTTTGGATTGTCATTATTTTTTTTCTGAGCTAGAATGTTTATCTTAGTAAATGGTGGTAAGTGTTGCCGGGCAGGTTGGCACAGAGTTGATTGTTCAAAATGTCTATTATCTCGGTAAATTTGTAAACATACATTGTCTAGGCTCACGTAAGGTAGATGGTAAGGCATAGCTGCTGGTTGATTGTGATGAAATTTGCAAGGCATGAGTCAAACAACGTGTTAGCAGTAAGAATGTCAGATATCTTATTTCCTCCAATGCATAGTAAGGCATGCATATGTGAACACATTGGAAGGCGCTACATCTACCTATATACTGCTCTTGGGAGCAAATCCAGTAGGTATCCCCACCCTTGTTGAGGCGGCTTGTAATAAGGAATTGGGGATATAACATCCACACACAACGTCACCACCAGCGCCAAATTGGATAAAGCTGATACGGTTAGTGCGAGCCCCTATGTGATATCTTCTCGGGTGTTATAAACAACTAATGGAGACACAAATGATCCAGATAGTCACATAGTTCGCACCTCACTTTCAGACCGTCATAGCATCTTCGTAGATTTCGGATGGCATGATAGTTTCAGAGACCGTCACCTGGATACCGTCATGTATCAATAGAATAAAATTCTTGTATTACCTACTACTGGGTCAATTAATTAAGTTAATTTTAACTGATCTACGTAATGGCCAGCTTCATTAATTAAGTTAATCTTATCTGATCTGCGGGTAGATAGCTCAGTTTAGCTTAGTAATTTGGACGGCTCCATGCAATATTCATATCCAAATTATGGTCTAGAGATATTGTTTATGTGACGGTATATCATATACAAACAATATTCAATAAAATTTGTTGGATCCCCATGTACTTCATTTTATATATTAAAAAAGAACAAGGTAGTATAGCATGCAGCAGACACAAAAGTAGAGACTGGTTACAAATACTTCCCATTTATTCTATTATATCTCGGCTGTAGCATGTCGTAACTAAATACACACAAGAGTATGCAAAATGCATATATAACCCTACGCTTGGGGAAGGCCTAGGGACTGTCCACGGAATTACCTGAACATTGTTTTGAAAAAAAAAATCAAAAATTTGTATTGCAAATATGTTAATTTAAATAAATATTTAAGACTCTAAATGAAATCAAATAAAAAACCATCAACATGAAATTGGTAAATATGGTCGATCACTTCAACTTTGGTATTAACCATGCCAACAATCATGGTAGTTTAAGAATTGTAAATTTTGAAATTCAAAGTTTATCAACATAGAACGCATATTTGGGATTCTAAATGACTTCAAATATAAAGTTGCAGATTGTGTTGATAGCTACAACTTTGGTATAGATTATGTCAATATCCCAAGTTATTTGAAAAATTGTAATTTTCATATTTCAAAATCCATAAACTTAGAACACTTTTTGGGACAATATATTGTTTCAAGTAAAAAACGTTTCATCAACAAATTTGTACATGGCGTCAAGAGCTACAATTTGCGACCTAATGTTTGTCATTATTTGAGCTCATATGGAGAAGTTATTAATTAATTCTGTTTACAACTATTTAGAGGCAGAAGCTTAGAGTGACCACCTCTATTAATAGCAATTTCAGACCACCCGCACTCGTGTCCTAAATCGCAACCTGGAGGAACACAAACACGATAAAAACGCTGCACCGGGTCCTGTGTTACCTGCCCTAAATGCCAGGTGGAGCAGCGCGTCCCTAATATTTAGGGACGTACAGGAGCTCTAGTATCAGACATTGGAGAACGCACCAAGCCTGCAGCGAACCAGGGCTTGGGAGAGAGGAGAGAGAAAGGTGAGAGAAGTGGTGGGCCCCATTATTTTCACTGGCTAAAAAATGTTATAACTCAAAAATTAAAATGCCAAATTAAATTCCGATTACACCATTAAATTCGTTTCACTAAATCCTTCAAAACAAGATCTCACATTAATATATTTAGATAAAATTACAAGTGGAGCCCACTAATAGTAGTTGATATAGAGGATGATGGATGCGGAAAAAACGAGTATAGAGGAGAGAATCTTGATGACCATGATGTATAAAGGATGAAAATAGAGGATGATGAATGCAGATGGTCTCGAAGACAGGTGTCTTGAGATGACCCCTTCAGCCCTTCTATTACTCGATGATTTACAAAGGTTGACACTTAGGACACCCGCCTCCATAAATCATTTTCGGAGACAAGCAAGTATTTTTTGGAGCCCTTTATCATTTAGGACACTTTGGCAGAGTTTCTCGTCTTGATTCTTGAACTTCACTTCTTGATTTTCTGAACGAGTGATTCTGGTGTGGAGCAAGATGGGGAGCATATAAGAATCAATTATGAAGTGATTCCTGTATCAAATGAATGGCGAGCAGTGGGAAGTGGTGGAGATCAAGTTTTTTAGCTCCCAACTCGTAGTGTAAAATGAAGAAGTGATTATCGTTAGCTCCCCACAAGAATCTAGTTGTGTTTTAAGTGTTTCGTAGGTCTCTACGAAAGCTGAGAGGGAAGCTAGGGCTACGAGCTATGCGAAGGGGGCTACAGAGGCAATCACTTGGTGTCCCATGTCGTTAAATGTTTGGCCCATGTCTCACAAAATCATTTTGGTAGTAGTGAAAAATATTGTGGTCAATAGAAGTTTACATCTCTTTCTCATTTAAACTTCTCCATTTTGCGTTTTAGGTGCTTTCCAAGGTTGTGTGCTTATATTTTACTAGTTTAGATTGTCTGGCTAGATGATAGGAATGAAACCTAAATTGCGTAACTCTTTTTGTGGTAGATAACACACACTTAGCAAAATCATAGTGCACATTTAGATAGAAATCTGGTAAAGGATTTCGTAAGTAGAAAACAGAGACCGGGTAGTTTTTAATAACCCTAATTAACCCCCACTTTTGGAGTTGTGGTCCTTCCGACAAGCTTAAGTTTAAGTGATGAGTCAAGCAAGAACTTTAACTACCTGCTCTTTTAACAAGCCAATCCTCTTCACCAAGTCATCACCCACAAGCCTCATGGCTATATATGGGTAACAAAAGCACTATAATTATGTCTTGGGTTACCTGATGTTGATCAAAGAAAACCTAGGTATCTGACATGCCCCATCAACAAGCTTTTTCTTGCAAAAATGCTCAAGAGTTTTGGAAGGCGCGGCCATCATCGATCCCTGGTATGGTGCGTGCTCAGCCGGGCATGCGGGCGCAGTGTTACTGGTGGCACCGCTAGAGGTTCATGTGTGGATCCCTCTGTACCCCACTGCAGGACTCTCCAGGTGAATACTATGTTCAGATTCCAGGATGACTGATCGCAGTGCTTCCTGCGCTGCATTATTCCATGAGGCACCCTTTCAGAGATCTTGCTCACTGGGCACCGCCCGCCTGGTACTCAGCAGATTTTATACGACGCCATGCAAGGACTCTTGACTTGCATTGCTTCGAAGAGTGCCACAACAAAGTCAGAGCTGCTATGTTGTGGGGTTCGGCTTAGCTCAGTAATGTTGACATTTAGTAACCTCTTCAGGCCAGTAATAGTTTTCCTTATACGCTTGTGTTATAATTTGGGCCGCCCCTCACAAGAAGTCCGAGCTGCTCAGACATGTTAATTAGAGCTTGGCAACAATGACCAGTTGTGTGTTGTAGCCGTCGTTTTGCGTTGGTCATTTCGTTCAAGTTGTCGATGTTACTATTTTCGCGGGTTTTCCTTTGATTAACCTTGCAAGATTAAATTTTCGGATCTGGTTTTACTTATAGTATAGGTCAAGTTTTTCTACCTTAATTGAAAGGAAGAGCTCTTTCCATTGCCTTAAAAAAAATGAGTGGAAAGGATCAAGATTTCGTAAGCTTTTCACAACCCAAACTATCCAAATAGCCCCCCCGCATGCCTTTTATTGTCGGGTTAATTAAGCTGGGTGAAGCTTGCGGATTATTACATTGAGTACTCACAGTTTGTTCCCAATTGTTGCAGACAAAGATCGAGGTTGAGGAGCCATTGGTCAATCGGTAGGAAGCCAAGGGCAGTTCGCAGTGGCCTGAACTCACACCCCGGCTAAATTTTTGTGTGCTCAGGAGACTTGTGCTAGTCACAGAGGGGGGCGCAACCCTGTTTCATTTATTCAACTGCCGCAGCTATATATAGCTGTTTTCCACGTCCCATGAACATGTTATTCTATTTCGGAGGTCAAACCATCTATATATGTTGTACCTGACCTCTGTTTGACCATCTATATATATAAAACTGAAATGCTTCTGCTTGCTATGTACTCTCTCCATCTCAAATTGTAAGTCGTTCCAAGAATCAATGTTTTAAAGGTGGTAAGGCGAGGCGAGGTGAGCGACCCCCTTCCGGACGCCTAGGTGAATAAGGCGCTCGCCTAGGCGACGCCATAAAAACATATTAATATATAAGTTAACTAAAACTTAGAAGCAAATCAGACATTAATATTGCCAATTCTTAATAGCATGTAATACAATAATAAGTGGTGCTACTGGACTACTAGTGCACAAAACCAACTAAGATAGCGCATGACTAAAATGTCTATTCCATATCTTCTAGGGCCGCTAGCCTTCTCCTCATGGTTTCCAAGTCATCTCTCATCTCTTTTCTAATTGCAGCAGTAGTCATTGTACATATTTTTGTATCTCCAAAGCCACCGGCAAGATGTTGCTTCAATCTTTTCATCCCTCCGTAAAATGAGTGACCACATAGGGTGCATGCCACCACATCTTTGTTAGAAAGGTTTGGCCAGTAAGCATACTTCTGCCCTGGATCTGAACTTGCCATTGTCCTAATCAACTGTGAAAACAAAGAATTAAAAACTAATAAAGAACAGCACTCCACTTCACATGAAAAACAGAGCAGCAGCCAGGTACTTCGACCTTCAACGGAGGAGAGAGGATAGAGAGACGGAAACAGGTGAGAGAGGATAGAGGGAGCCAAGAGAACTACAGGGAAGCAAGCGGGGGGGGGGGGGGGCACGGGACGACAAGCGGCTTCAAGAGCACGAGCACGCGAGGACGCGCGGCTCCGACTCCTCCGAGCAGACACGCGTGGGCGACTCCTCCAAGCGGACGCGCGCGGGCGGACGCGCGGCTTCGAGCGACTGCCTGCTTGGAGACGAGCGGGACTTGGCCCTGGCCGCGAGTGGGGAAGAGCGCGTCTCCGAGCGACCGCCTCCAGGGGGATGAGCAGGACCTAGCCGCGAGTGGGGAAGAAGGTCCAACAGGTTCTGACTCTCCCTCACTCTTCTCAATCCCTTCTCTCTCACAATCCCTCTATATTTGTGCGCGATTTCCTCTCTATTCGCGCGCACAGAACGAAGGAAGGCGGGAGAACTCCCGCGCGAGCGATTTCCGGCGCCGAATTCCCGCCCAAGATGGATTTCCCGCCGCGGGTGCCTACCCTTTCCCGCGCGGGGCTGCTTGCGACTATGGCGCCCGCCTCGGTCTGGTTGGCGACGCCCCGGACGCCTAATGCGAAAGGCGGGCGCCTTAGACGCCGAGGTGGACGCCTTACACCACCTGGCTAGGCGAGCCCCGACGCCCAGAAAGTTTCATCGCCCGGACGCCTAGTCGTCGTCTAGGCGACACCTTTAAAACATTGCCAAGAATCATAGGGAGTTAAAGCATCTTAAGTTTGACCAAAATTATAGAGAGAAATATGGAGATTTATGAGACCAGATATATGTACTATAAAAATATATTTAATAAAGAATCTAATGATACTTAATTAATATTTTAAATATTATTATCTTATATATAAACTTGATTAAAGTTGAGATGGTTTGACTCTCTAAGATTCTTGGAATGACTTATAATTTAGAATGGAGTAAGTATAATGTATATTGTGCAAAATTGTGTTATCGAGCTTGACCCCTTGGGATGCTCGGCTGCGTGTTTATATGGGCAGAGAATAACCCTCTGCGTGGTTTACATTAGTTGAGATTACAACAAACTCTCAGATAAGATCTATCTTGTATCTAACTAACTAGATTACATGCATGTATATATCTTGGTGTACAAGGTACGGACTCTAGGGCCCAACTAACTCTATCGTTTAACACTCCCCCACAATCTTAGCCACTAATGAGGTTAAGATTGTTTCTGAACTTCTTCATCTGGGCAGCTAAAATTGCTTTAGTGAATCCATCGGCCACTTGATCTCCAGTATTGATGAACCGTATGTCAAGTAGTCTTTGAGCCACTCTTTCTCTCATAAAGTGGAAGTCAATCTCTATATGCTTTGTTCTAGCATAGAACATTGGATTATCCGATAAATACTTTGCACCAAGGTTGTCACACCATAGTCGCGCTGCTGGTGGATGCAGAATGTGCAGTTCCGTCAACAATTTTTGTACCCACATGTGCTCGGCCGTGGCATTTGCTAATGCCTTGTATTCAGCTTCTGTCGATGACCTTGACACGGTAGCTTGTTTCCTAGCTATCCATGACACTAGATTATCACCAAGAAACACAGCAAACCCACCAGTTGATCGTCGATCGTCTACATCACCGGCCCAATCGGCATCTGAAAAGGCGCTGACAAGCATCGAACTTGATCTTCTAATTCATAGACCATACTTAATTGTTCCTCGAACATATCTTAGAATCCTTTTAACAGCACTCCAATGCACAGAGGTAGGAGCATGAAGAAACTGGCAGACCTTGTTTACGGCATACGAAATATTAGGTCGCGTTAGTGTGAGGTATTGCAATGCACCCACAACACTTCTGAACTTTGTGGAATCCTGCGGTCCAAGTTTTTCTCCATCTGAAATACTTAGCTTCTCTGATGTGGATAGCAGTGTTTCAGCTGGCTTGGCCTTGTCCATCCCTGATCGAGAGAGAACATTATTTGCATAGCTTTCTTGAGTGAGTACTATACCTCCTGAAGACCTCTTTACCTCAATGCCGAGAAAGTAGTGTGAATCAGTTAGATCTTTCAAGGCAAAGTCTCGTTGTAGATCTTTCAACAAATCATCTGTGGCCTCATTCGATGAGCTGGCAACAATTATGTCGTCCACATGGACCAATACAAACATGCCGTGTTTCCCTTGATTATAGTAGAACAAGGATGTATCCGCTTTGGAAGGAACAAAGCCAAGTGACTGCAACCTTTTACTGAGTCTTGCATACCACGCCCTTGGGGCTTGTTTCAAGCCATAAAGAGCTTTGTCAAGCTTGCAAACATAATCAGGATGAATTCTATCATTGTACCCGGGTGGTTGATCCATATAAACCTCTTCTTCTAATATGCCGTGTAGGAATGCATTTTGAACATCGAGCTGACGTAGTGTCCACCCCTTTGAGACAGCAATCGACAGGATGAGCCGTATGGTTGCAGCTTTGACGACTGGACTGAAAGTATCTTCGTAGTCAAGGCCATAGCGTTGCTTGAACCCCTTTGCAACTAACCGAGCTTTATAGCGATCAATAGACCCATCTGCCTTGCGTTTGAGCATATAAACCCACTTACATCCTATGATATTCTTGCCTCTAGGGCGAGGAACAAGGTGCCATGTCTGATTTTTCAACAAGGCTTGATGCTCATTGTTCATCACCTCATGCCAATTCTTGTTGCCAAAAGCTTCATCAAGAGTTGTAGGCTCAGATGTACTGGTGCTGGTAAGCATCCCCCAACGAACTGTACCATCTGCATGAGTCTTTGGCTTGCGAATCCCTTGTTAAAGACGAGTCACTGGACGCTTCAGCTGTGAACCGGAATCAAGCACAGAGGATGGAGCCGTAGACAATCCGGGCGCAAGATTCTCCTCTGGTAGTGGCGCTAAAGCGTGTCCTGGCCCCCTGCGCTAGGATCGGGTTGCGGCGCAGTCGGGGTCGGTGTAGAGGCATGCGGCACCGAACCAGACGCAGAAGATCCAACAGGTGGAGGCGGGTCTGCTGCAGATGACTGCTGCTGTTGCGCCGGCGCCGCGGTTCCCCGAAGCATATACGCCTGAGCAGCCTGAACCTCGGACGCGAGAGGTCAGAGCATCAGCACCGGGAATTGTGCTGTCGCCCGGAAGCCGGCACACGAAATGACGCTCTCCTAGAGCCAAATCTTCACGATTTTCTTCCGGGTTTTTTTCCTGCGTGCATCAAATCTCCGGTAGAACGTGATGAGGGGTTAGAAGATAATGGAGATTCAGTATTTTGGGCAGGTGAATACGAGTCCCCAACACTAGAATTGCGTAACATATCAGGAAGAAGATCAATCTCAGCCCGGAGTTGTGCGCCGGCATTCGGTCGAAGTGAAGCAAATAGGAAGACTGGTTCATCAAAGATGACATCACGAGAAATATGGACCCGGCCGTCAGAAGGATCTAGACACTTATAACCCTTATGTTGGGAGCTATACCCAAGGAACACACATCTAATAGAATGGAAAGCAAGATTTCTGGAGTTGTATGGGTGCATGTTCGGCCAGCATGCGCACCCAAAGGACCGAAGGAAGGTGTAATCAGGCTGTTCACCATATAGGCGATAGTAAGGGGTATCATTATCGATGACTTCGGAAGGAAGCCTATTGATTAGGTATACGGCAGTTGAGAAGGCCTCATCCCAAAATTTTAGGGGCATGCTAGCATGTGCTAGAAGGGTCAACCCAACCTCAACAATATGCCTATGTTTGCGCTTGGCCGATCCATTTTGTTGGTGGGCATGAGGACAAGAAACATGATGGGAAATCCCAGTGCGCGTAAAGAAAGAGCTTAGAGCTTGATATTCTCTGCCCCAATCAGTTTGAATGGCATGGATTTTAAGATCAAATTGGCATTCAACAAGCATTTGGAAATCTCTAAAGCATTGAAAGACTTCAGACTTCTGACGTAATAAATAGATCCATGTAAATTTACTATGGTCATCAATGAAGCTTACATAGTAGTTTTTTCGACCGACCAAACTTGGAGTAGGACCCCATACATCAGAAAAAATTAGATCCGAAACACTAGACGAAACACTAGAGGATCTAGGATACGGTAGCTGATGGCTCTTGCCCTTTTGACAGGCGTCACATACGCTGTCTTTATTGGAATCTTGGACGAAGGAAAGCTTGTGGTGGTTGAGCACACGCTGGACGACAGATGATGCAGGATGCCCTAACCGATGGTGCCACAAGGATGCTGGAAGCTTGCACTAGTACAGAGTAGGGATTTTGTCCCGGTTGGGAAACCCCTTTGCTCCCGGTTTCCCAACTGGGATGGCGGATGTGGGACTAAAGGTGGAGCCTTTAGTCCCGGTTCATCAACCGGGACTAAAGAGGGACCTTTAGTCCCGATCCGTAACACCAACCGGGACTAAAAGGCTGGCCAGCCGAGCCACGGGCGTGCAGTCTTTAATCCCGGTTTGTATTTCAGACCAGGACTAAAGTGTTTCTTTTTTATTTTGGTTCTTTTCTATTCTTTTACTGTCGGTGTTCGAAATTAGGTTTTTGAATACATTCTACGCTGCTATATATGAATATGTACGCGTGTCAAAAGTACAGTTTCAAAGCACAAATAACAAAATCAAAGTATACATAAAACTTAGACATACTATTTAAACCACATGTTCGAGTAAACCTTGACATACATGGGACCATATAATGATTTAGAAGTTATTACACATATAACATGCTCAAGTGCTCTCAAATAAATGATACAAGACACAACTACTACCTATAAATTTCTAAAATGTTCATTATGTGTCACAAGCAGCTAAGTGAAGTGTAGGTCGCCGATGTGGTATAGGCATATTTCATTGATGTAGAGTAAAGCATTGAGCAGTGCACTCTCCCTTGCTTTACAACTACGAGGACAAGGTCTACTGACCACAGTAAACGGTGCTCGAGCAGGACAGCATCATGTTCTCTTATTCGCAACCAGCTTGTTCTGAAACTCTTCGCTTGTACGTGTTGGCCTTGCATGAGCGTAGTCCCATTCATACCCCAATTGATATATTGTCTGGTTTAAGATGGCTTCAAAACTGCACCCTGTGTATGTTAAGTCATAGTCCCGAACCTGTAATTGTTCACAAATTAATGTATGTTATATAATATATATGAGCTAGGTATAAAGAATTTAAATTTGACTTACCACATCATTTCGATTGCCTGCAGCGATCCTTGCACAAAATCCCTGCGGGTCATGACTCATGTTTGCATTCATACATTGTATGAGCAACGAGCATAGTGTAGGTAGGGTGTACCCAATGTTCGCAAGTTTAGTCACACATACCATGGTAGCATATTTTTGTGTAACGTTCGGCGGGGTGCCGTTTGACCGACCTCTGAGATTTGTACAACTCCTCTACCATGCCTGGCGGTGATGGAAAAGCCAATCCGACATTATGTTAATTGGCCATTATCTACTTGAAAGGTTTCGACATTAACTGTCCGAACACCAAATTTGGACAGTGTTTCTTTCAGCCAAATAATTGGGTCAATTACCTACAATTAATAGGTGTTAATCATTACATTATAAACATATACACATATTGGACAATATAATTACACAAACTTATTCAATTTCTTACAATGGTTGGATAGGGCCAATTTGCTTTAACAACCTCTGGATCGAATCCAAAAGCATTTATATAGCCGCTGTGTCCAATCCTTTCTGGTTCAGGGAAACGTCCAGCCATCTCTAATTCATACATATATATAATATATCAAAATTCATATAAGTTGGCTGTTGGCCCATAATATATCTGGAACCCTAAACAAACTGTTCAAAAACTTCATGTCAAAATATACAATTTCTTGCCCTATTCATCCAAATCCACTAAGATATGTTTAAAGATCTCCCAGACATGATCAGTTAAGCCGTAGACAAAATGTAAAGAATTAATGTATATCACCAGGGCGCAGCGGGGAACGATGCGGCTGGGGTCGGAGACAGGCACGGCCGGTGGGTCGCGGTCGGAGAAGGGAGCGGCGGGGTCCAAGGAGAAGGCGGCCGGGCCGTGGCCGGGCGCGGGCAGGTGTGGACACGGTACAGAGGTCGGAGACGGGCGCGGCCAGTGGGTCGCAGTCGGAGAAGGGAGCGGCGGGGTCCGAGGAGAAGGCAGCCGGGGCATGGCGAGGTCGAAGACGGCCGGGCCATGGCGAGGTCGAAGACGGCGGCGAGTTCGTGGCCGAAGGTAAGGACGCGCGAGCACGAGCGCGAAGCGGCGGCGGCGGGCGACGATTGAAATGAAACGAAATGAACCGAAAAGATCGAAAGGGCGACGCAATATATACGCGTGCGACTTTAGTCCCGGCCCCAGCTACGAACCGGGACTAAAGATCACCTGTAGTCCCGGTTTGTAGTGCGAACCGGACCGGGACTAAAGGTGATCTTTAGTCCCGGTTCATAGCTGGGGTCGGGACTAAAGTCGATTTAGGGCCCTATAAAAGTGGGTTCCTACCAGCAGTTTCGTTTTCCGCCCATGCAACCGCAACAATATAGTTCACAGACTCATAACTCAGAACAAAAGAGGTTCACAAATACCGCAGCAAGTTTACAAATTGTTCATCAAAATTCATGAGTTCAAAAATACAAGTTCACAACAACAAGTTCAAATACACATCAAGTTTACAAATTTAACAACCATAGTTCAGAAGAATAAGTTTCCCGACAAATGACGACTGAAGGGAGGATCACATATGCATCAAGCACCGTCATCCTTGGATGTAGTATCCTTGGATTCAGTAGTTCGCGCTTTCTTTGCCACATGTGCCTCGTCATCCTTGGATGAAGTATCCTTGGATTTAGTATTCTTCGTACTACATATTTAAATGAGTTGTGTTAGGTATAATTTATATGTATAATTTACCAGTTGCATAAATAACAATTGTAGCTGAATTATAAATGTACCATTCTCGTGAAAATGGTTGGGTCGAACCTTCGAGGTCACCCTGTGGGGCTGCTTCCTGCGATCCAACACCTAGTTCCAGCCAGTGAACCATCTTCTGAAGAAGGTGGTGTCTCCGAAACTTTTGTGGTGTCTCCCGGTGCTTCCCTTGTGGTGCATGCAGGCGAACCTTCTTCTGATGAAGAATCGCAGGGTCCCTCAATTAAGTAACATGTGCATCTCGTAATTCAGGTTTTTTTTATATAAGTAAACCCACGTATGTAAACCCGTGTATGAACTGTTTGTACCTGTGCCTGCTTGCCGATGACCTGTTCCTTGTGCACCTCCATGTTCAGAAGTCTCCTTACCTCCGCGATCCATGTGTGGGTACAGTGTGTATCGGATTCGATACGGAGGCAGGGCTGTAGTAAGAGTGACAATTGTTAGAAGAAATAGTGTAACATACACGCAACATGGTTCTGTTGTAAGTGCACCTACCAGTCACGGGACGACGGGCCTCCGGTTGATCACCCGATGGTAGTGAGTCCACAGTAATCCAAACTGGCCATATGTGCATCATGGAATCCCCGGAAGGTGACTTTTTGCGGACTCCGATATGTGCAACCCTGGGTATAGTTGATCTTTGAGCATATGTGATCATGTGGATTGTGAGATCATTGCTATTGTACTGGACGTCACAAACTTGACATAGGTTCACGAACATTCTAGGTACTGTGAAAGGTTGCACAAAAAGATGCGGTGGCATTCCATAGATGACAAGCTTGAGTGGTTCGTAGTATTCTGGCGGTGATGATGCCGGTTCTGCTGCTTGTACCATGGAGGTGGGTAAGGTGGGATCCAAGCCAACTATAGTGGCACCATAGTCGGATGTCCATGGAAGGATGACAAGCTCATGAACACCAACATCGATATATGATACACACATGATGGCATGTGCATCAGTTGGAGATGAGGCTAGCACCAGGTAATCCTGAAGATAATGCGAGATATTGTTTAGTGGGACAAAGACTTGACACTACTGCACCAGTGCTTCTTGTATCGTGGCGCGATTCATGAAATACGGGTACTCATCAGGGATAGCTTGCACGGGGACATTGATAAGTATTAAGCGGCCTAGCATATCAGTAGTATGCAAATTGACCTCATGTGCATCAAATATTGTCATGTAGTTGCGATTAAAGTCCGCCGTATCTTTGGGTTGCTGAGGTACGCCGATTGAGGCCCCAACGACAGTTGTCATGCACAATCACAAACAAAATAATGTCAACCCATAAATTCATTTTAAAAACACTGCTGTTGTTATTTTAATTTTTTTCTCAGTTTCTAAACAAGGATATTTTCAAAAACCACTAAATTCCTCTATTTCTCATAACCATTAAAAAAGCTATATATGAAAATACAAGCTGTCTTCATCCAATAAAATGTGCATTCTAGTTAAAAACTAATAAAAGGGGCATTCTAGTTAAAAACAACAACTATAAGATTTTTTCATCCAAAAATACAGATTTCAAGAGAATATAAACTTAAATGGCCACAAATCAAGAAATGCACCACAAAAGACAATATGTTACATCCTTGTCTATTTCTAGACAATGCAATGACATATAGTAATGAGGTGTGAAAATGAAGTTAGTTACCTTCAAAAATCGATGTAGACCGCAATAAATCGTGTGATGGCCGAAGAACGAAGCAAGAACACACAAGCGCGTGGAAGAACAGAGCTATGCCGGGGCAGAGGTGGAAGAAAGGGCGCTTGAAGATTATATACGAGGGGTTGTAGTCCCGGTTGGGATTACTAACCGAGACTATATGATCGTTGTTTGTCCCGGGCTGTGTCTCCAACCGGGAATGGACACCACCCGGGACTAAAGAGTAACCTTTAGTCCCGGTTATATCCACAGATCGGGACTAAAAGTCCTCTGACACAGCAGAGAGCATGCCAGTATCCGTTGGTTAAGGACCTTTAGTCCCGGTTGGTGAACGGAACCGGGACTAAAGGTCTCTTTAGTCTCGAACACAAAAAAAGGCGGGGCTAAAGCCCAATTCGAATGTTGCACGAAAGGTCTGTTCTCTACTAGTGTTGGAGGCTCCAAGCACTTCTTTATTCAATGATGCCACAGGATAGAGGCCACCTTTACATGGCCCGGTGAGGAGGGTTTTCTTCGTATCCTGTTTCTTAACACAAAAATGGTTGGGATGAAACTCAAAATAGACATGATTATCACGTGCTAGGCGATTGACAGGGAGAAGATCTTTGTTTGCAGTAGGAACATGGAGAATATTTCTAAGGTGGAGATCACTAGTCGGGGAACGTAAAACACCATGACCAATATGTTGAATCTCCATACCTGAGCCACTTGCTGTGTGGACCTGGTCACCGCCGTGGTACTTGTCTCGAGTCGTGAGCCTCTCTAGCTCACTGGTGATGTGATCCGTCGCACCGGTATCCATATACCAGTTCATGTCGACACCGTAGGAAGCAGTAGTTGCTGATGATGCCGACTTCTGGGGTGGCCAGGTAAAGTTGCGATCATAACGCTTGAAGCAGCGATAGGCCGGATGGCCCTCTTTCCCGCATACATGGCAGAAAACACCTTGTTCAAAGGTGCTCTTCCCACCATTGTTATGAGTGAAGCCGCCACGGTTGTTTCGACCGCCGCTGCCGCTACCACGTCCTCCACCACCTCGGGATGAGGAGTTGTTGCGGCCACCTTTTGCCGCCATATTTGCCGAGGACGTATTGCCGCCATTGAGAAGATCAAGGCGTTGCTCATGGTTGACAAGCTGTGTGAACAACTCGCTAACGGAGATTGGTTCGACCCGATTTGCAACAGCCGTTGCAACCGGGTCATAATCAGCATCTAGCCCATTGAACAGGTAGGAGATCATCTCCTCGTCATCCAGTTTCCGTCCTGCCGCCGTCATCTCATCTGCCAAAGATTTAATTTTGGCAAAGTATTCTCCAATAGTAGAGGTACCTTTCATGGTGTTGGCTAGCGCCATGCGGGTGGTGAAAGCTTTGGCCTGTGATTGGGACGCGAACATCACCTCGATTGCTGCCCACGTGCCTCTCGCCGTGTCTTCAGTGTTGACATGGCCAAGAATCTCCTTGGAGAGATTGGTGAGCAAATAGCTCAGGACCATCTGGTCCTTCGCCACCCAGGGGGCATACTCTGGATTTGCCTTGGGTGGATCGGTTTCCTTCCCTGACTCCACAGGTAGGAACTTCGTCGGGGGCACACGGTTGTGGACTCCAGCCAATCGGCTAGCTGAGCTCCTCTCAGCGCCGAGACGACCTGTGCCTTCCATGATTGGTGATTGACACGGGTGAGTTTTTGTGTCACCGGAGGAAGAAACGTGGTGACGGAGATGGCAGCTGACACTCCTAAGGAGGAAGAAGCGAAAGCCATGGAAGCACTCCGTGTGGAAGAAGGCTCTAGATACCATGTAAAGTTGTGTTAACGAGCTTGACCCCTTGGGATGCTCGGCTGCGTGTTTATATGGGCAGAGAATAACCCTCTGCGTTGTTTACATTAGTTGAGATTACAACAAACTCTCAGATGAGATCTATCTTGTATCTAACTTACTAGATTACATGCATGTACATATCTTGGTGTACAAGGTACGGACTCTAGGGTCCAACTAACTCTATCGTTTAACATAATGAGCCAGTCTTCCACGCTGAACCAGCCATGTAAACTTATGTTCAAAAGCACTCAGTTATGTATTTGCATTTGGTTTGTAAAATTTTGTAATAGACTTATGACGTGGTCTTAGACATGTAAAAACATGGATGCTTTAGGTCTTCCCCTATGGTGGCCTAGCTAACAGACTATAGGCGCCTCGTCGGGTTTGGCTCGGGCCAAGCATGCCTTATTTAGTCAGGATTAATCTGAGTGGTTCTGCTGCACGTCGCACCCTACCCAAACCTCTGTGTGACATCCTAACACCACTTCCCATTCCACCTTGTTCCAGCGGCAGGGTTACTTGTCCCCATACACCGTAACACATACCGTGACCCATGAGATGCCAAAATCGTGTAGCCCTTAAAGGAACCTCAGTGGAACAAGTGTGACCTGAGTTCATCAGGATCTAGCTATATTTTCTTGTTCTGCAAATACAATTATCGACAATGTAGTTCCTTCCTCTTCTAACTAAAACATATTGCTTCAATGAATTCATATACTACGTACATATGTATTGTCCGCAAGAAGCCTTGATTGTACAAATATATATGGCTTGTCCACATTATTAACTTCAACTGAAAATTAATGCATGAGGAACCTCGATTAATATACTGACATTTTTTTTCCGAAGAGTTCAGTACCAACTTATTTGTACAAAACAGTAAAATATACCATTCCTTGACAAATTGGTACATTGCCATTGCAGAAAGTACAGCTTCCCACAAATGGGATTTGCCACGCTGCAGGAACACCTACTATATATGATAAGAAGAAAACAGATTTTCCCGAGAATCTTGAATACAAGTTTATGGGATTATCTTGGAAAATAAATCAGGCACACAATCCCCATGGCGACCACTAGTCCAGGTCCATAAGTTGATTATTCAAAGGAAAGTCGAATATATCACCGAAGGCTGAAAATAATAAATATTATCAAACAACAATCCTTCGTGTAAATACAGTGGAAATAAAATGAAACCATATATAATCATAAGGAAGTACAAACAATTAAAGTAACAAACCTGCTGTAGGGTCATTCTGTGCAACATTTTCTTGTATGGCGTTTTCAGCAGGGTTCTGTTGTTGCACTACTCCTGCATCAGTATTATGCCAAAAAAGTTTATACTCGCTACCGCGCTTTGTCAAAGATCTACAATTGGATGGATGGGTTATATATTATGTACCTGCTTGTTGGACTGGAATGTGTTGCTGATTATTCATCATATTTGGTTCATTTTGAACTCCTATAAAAAATAATATATAATAGCATATCATATAGCAAATACAAAATATACTATGTTAAATTGAATGAACAGTCTAAAGCTGTCAAGGGCGTCGAGCCCTCGGGTAGCTGGACCTCGGCTACGTAATTCGTAGCCCCGATCCGTCTTCTCCAGCGAGGTTTTCCCCTCCGCCGCAGGCTTAGGTTTAGCACGAGAGGGAGAGGGGTTTTAGAGATAATACTTTGATTGATCCAATCTGTGTCTCACGGTTACAATATATGGCCAAAGGCCCTAACTGATGGGAGCCGATTGCTCCTGAATTTAAGGACTAACAGTACAAACTAATCTTAATAAAAATAGCAACTAAGTTTCCTCCTAGCCACTGGATGGCTCGGCCTGGACTCCTGGCGCGCGATCAGCGCGTGCCGCGGCTCAGCGTGCGTCCCTAGCACGGCGGCGCCTGGTGTAGGTCTGGCCCCACATGACATCTCTCCCTCCCTCGAGAGCCAGCTCGTCCTCGAGCTGGAACGCCGGGTACCGCTCGCGGAAGACGTCGAGGTCCTCCCATGTCGCGGATGCTGCAGTCTCGTCCTTCCAGTGCACCAGCACCTGCTGGACGCTGCGGGCCAGCGGGAACGCACGACGCGCTCTGGTTGGGGTTCGATGGCGCCGTGGTGCATGGCCGGTAAGGCAGGTGGGGCAGCCGGCACCGGCCCGACGAATTTCTTGAGAAGACCCACATGGAAAACATCGTGGAGCTTGGCGCGCGGTGGGAGCTCAAGGCGGACCGCGACGGGGTTGACGATCTCGATGATGCGGTATGGCCCGAAGAAGCGGGGCTTCAGCTTGCCCTTGGTTACTTGGGGCAGGGTGGTAGGCACACGGTGACGAAGGCGGAGAAGCACCAGATCGCCCACTGCATAAGAAACAGCCCGGTGCAATTTGTTGTAGTACTTCTTCTGGACCGCCTGCGCTTGCTCGAGGTGGTAGCGAATGTCCGCCAGGAACTCTGCGCGCTTGGCCATGCTCTTGGCGACGGCGGCCACACGTGTCTCCCCCAGCTCGTAGGACCGGATGGAAGGAGGGTCGCGGCCATAGACCACATGGAAAGGCGTGTCCCGCAACGAGGTCTGGTAGGCAGTGTTGTAGACGTACTCCGCCCATGGGAGCCAGCGGACCCACTGGCGAGGACGATCACCCGTGAAGCAGCGGAGGTACATGACGATGACACAGTTGGCCGCCTCGGTCTGCCCATCGGACTGGGGGTGGAAGGCGGTCGTCATGTGCAGCTTGGTGCCCATGAGCCGCATGAGTTCCCGCCAGAACGTGGAGGTGAACACCGGGTCCCAGTCCGACACCATGGACTGGGGAACACCGTGGAGACGAACGATGTCTGCGAAGAACGCCTGTGCCACCGACTCTGCAGTGTAGGGGTGAGCCAAGGGGATGAAGTGGCAATACTTACTGAAGCGATCCACCACTGTGAGGATGACGGACTTGCCACCCACGCGGGGGAGCGCCTCCACAAAATCCAGGCCGATGTCAGCCCAGACCGTCATCGGCACCGGCAGAGGTATGAGCAAGCCGGCGGGCTGAAGGTGCTCGGACTTGTGCCGCTGGCACGTGTCACAGGCGCGGATGAAGTCCTGGACCACGCGACGCATGTCGGGGAAGTGGAAATCGCGGCGCAGTCGGTGTAGCGTGCGTTGCACGCCCTCGTGGCCGTCGTCGTGGACAGTGGCCAAGATCTCCTGGAGCAGTGGCGACGAGGGCGGGATGTAGAGCCTGGAGTCGAACGTGACCATGCCATCGCAGAGGCCCCAAGGCGTCCCCCGGGTGCCGGCCATAATCATGTCACGGGTGGCGACGAGGGCAGGATCCGTGGACTGAGCTTGGCGAAGGCGATTGATGTAGTCGAAGCGGGACGCCGACACGGCCAGCACGGCTCCCTCCTCCGTATCGCGGCGTGACAGAGCGTCAGCCACGATGTTGGTGGCGCCCGGCTTGTACTCCACCGAGAAGTCAAAGCTGAGGAGCTTGCCCACCCAGTGGTGCTGTGGGATTGTGGCCAGGCGCTGGTCGAGAAGATACTTGAGGCTGTAGTGGTCAGTGCGCACCACAAAGCGGCGACCCCCGAGGTACGGCCGCCAATGGCGAATGGCGAGGACGAGGCCGATCAGCTCTCGCTCATAGGAGGCGACGCCCGATGACGAGGCGCCACCGGCCGGCTGAAGAAGGCCAGCGGATGCTTGGCCTGGAGGAGCACCACGCCGAAACCATGCGTGGAGGCGTCGCACTCGATGACAAACTGCTGGTCGAAGTCCGGCAGGGCAAGTACCGGGGCGGAGGTGACGGCGAGCTTGAGCGCCTGGAACGCCGCAGCAGCCTCCTCGGTCCAACGGAAGCCGTCCTTCTTGGTGAGCGCCGTGAGGGGCGCGGCGATGGTGCCGAAGTCATGGACGAACTTCCGGTAGTAGCCCGCCAACCCCAGGAAGCCGCGGACCACGCACGCCGAGCGCGGCTGGGACCAATCCATGACCGCCTGCACCTTGGTCGGGTCCATGGCGACGCCAGCCGCACTGATGATGTGGCCGAGGTAGGTGATGGAGTCGACGCCGAACGCGCACTTGGAACGCTTGACGAAGAGGCGGTGCTGGCGGAGCACGAGGAGGACAGCACGGATGTGGCGCAGGTGGTCTGCCCACGTGGAGCTGTAGATGAGTATGTCATCAAAAAATACGAGGACAAACCAGGGGAGGAAGGCGCGTAGGATGTCGTTCATCAAAGCTTGGAAAGTAGCAGGCGCGTTGCACAGGCCGAAGGGCATGACCACGAACTCATAGAGTCCGTCATGCGTGCAAAATGCCATTTTGGCGATGTCGGCGGGGCTCATGCGGACTTGGTGGTAGCCCGAGCGTAGGTCCAGGTTGGTGAAGAACTTGGCGCCGTGCAGCTCGTCCAGGAGTTTGTCCACCACCAGGATCGGGTATGCGTCCTTGATGGTGATGGCGTTGAGGGCCCGGTAGTCGACGCAGAAGCGCCAGGACCCATCGGCCTTCTTGGCGAGAAGAACCAGGGACGAGAACGCCAACGTACTCCGGCGGATGAGGCCCTGCTCTAGCATGGCGGCGCATTGCCGCTCCAGCTCGTCCTTGTGCGCGACCGGGTAGCGGTAGGGACGTACGGCCACTGGTGGGGCGCCCGGCAGGAAGTGGATGGCGTGGTCATGGCCACGCTGCGGTGGCAGTCCGCAGGGTTCCACGAACACATCGGCGAAGGAGACGAGGACGGCGTCGAGCAGTGGGCGTCCCTCCGTCGGAGCACCAGCACCCGGCGCGGCCGAGCTGGACGCAGCCAGCGCTGAGGCTTCGGGTCCCGCTGCCGTGGCGGTGTGGAGGCCCGGGTCACGTGGCAGTGGTACGCCGTGCCAGCAGACGTCGCGGCCTTGATACTGGAAAGTCACGGTCCGCGCGGACAGGTCCCAGGCTAGGTGCCCCAACGTGGCCATCCACTGCGTGCCGAGGACCATGTCATAGGCGGCGAGGGGCATGACGTAGAGGTCGACGCAGAAGGCCATGCCTTCGATGGAGATGGGCGCCTAGCGGAGCACCCCAGGGCAGGACACCTTCTCACCGTTGGCCACCGTGGCAGTCAGCCGGGGGCACAGCTGGATGGGCAGTCCCGTGCGCCGGGCTGCAGCCTCGCCGATGAAGTTATGGGTCGACCCCGTGTCGATGAGCGCGACCAGGGAGGCGGAGCCCAGGGCCACCTAGAGGAGCACCGTGTTGCCGAGGGGGACGCCCGCCACGGCGTGGAGGGAGAACATGGGTGCCTCCGTGTCCGGCGTGTCCTCGCCCCCGGCCTCATCCTCGTCATCGTCCACAACGCTGTCCAAAAGGAACAACCGTTTGCATACCTTATTGTGGCCACGACTGTACTTTTCATCGCAGTTGAAGCACAGCCCGAGGCGACGCCGCTCGTCCTGCTCGGTCTGGTTGAGACGTCGCACCGGTCGGCCCTCCACTGTGGGACCGGGCGCCGCGGGTTTGGGAGCGGCCGGGGCCGGCAGGGCGAGGCGCGGTGGAGGTGCCGGTAAGACGCTGCGGGTCGGGACCCTTGCTGGGGCGGTGGCGTACTGCTCCATGAGTTCCATCTGCCGGGCGAGACTCATGGCGGCCGCGAACGATTGTGGGTTCTGCACTTGTACGGCGAGGCTGAGCAGCGGGAGGAGGCCGCCCGTGAACAGCTGCACGCGCTGGGCTTCATCGAGATGGCCGGCGCGGGGAAGCAGGGCTTGAAAACGGTCCTGGTATTCCTCCACCGTGCTGGTGCGGCGGCAGGATGCCAACTCGAAGAGGGGGGCCGATCGGAGCGGGGGCCCATAGCGGAGATTGATGAGCTCCTTGAAGCGAGTCCACGACGGCATCCCCTCATCCGATTGGACCTGCATGTACCACAGCTGCGCCCCATCTTCGAGGTTGTACGAGGCCATCCAGACGCGTTCCTCCGGCATGATCCGCTGTTGAAGGAAGAACGACTCGCATCGATTGATGAAGACGAGCGGATCGGTCTTTCCATCATACCGCGGGAAATCGGGCCGCCAATGCTTTGGAGGGCGGTCCTGATTGTGTTCGCCGGTGCCCGGCTTATTGCTGGACGAAGCGTGGTCGGCGGTGAGGCTGGCGATGGCCTGGGCGTTGGCCGCGACAGACTCCTGCAACGACTTCAGGGCGTCGGCTAGGGACTTGAGATCGACAGGTTCGCCCATAGCAGCGGCTGGAGGTGGTGGATGGGTGGCTACGGTGGCTGGAGGTGGTGGGTGGGTGGCGGCGGCTAACGGTGAGGAAGAGGAACGTGACGGGGAGGATCGCCTGGATCGTGATACCAGGTTGTCAAGGGCGTCGAGCCCTCGGGTAGCTGAACCTCGGCTACATAATTTGTAGCTTCGATCCGTCTTCTCCGGCGAGGTTTTCCCCTCCGCCGCAGGCTTAGGTTTAGCACGAGAAGGAGAGGGGTTTTAGGGATAATACTTTGCTTGATCCAATCTGTGTCTCACGGTTACAATATATGGCCAAAGGCCCTAACTGATGGGAGCTGATTGCTCCTGAATATAAGGACTAACAGTAGCAACTAATCTTAATAAAAATAGCAACTAAGTTTCCTCCTAGCCACTGGATGGCTCGGCCTGGACTCCTGGCGCGCGATCAGCGCGTGCCGCGGCTCGGCGTGCGTCCCTGGCACGGCGGCGCCTGGTGTAGGTCTGGTCCCACATGACAAAAGCAAATTTCATGGACATAAAAATATTACCTATTGGATCCTCCGGAATGCCTTCAATGTTTGAGAGATCCACGAGTTCATTATTCAACGGAAAGTTGAATATATCACCAAAAGCTATAAAAATTAAATATTAGCATAGAAACAAAAAAATACATACGAGAAAAGAATTTGATGGTGGCCAGATTAATGAGAGTAAGATAAATGTTTGAGGATTCACATTTACAAAGTCCATGTTCATACTAGCCTCCTACATCAGTTTGTTACTATAAATGGGAGATCACATTCACCTAATGTAATGCAAGAAAAGTGGAATAATAACCCTCATTTCCTCTGCATTCCCTGTCCTGTGTCTTGCTGTTGTGCATGTGGAAAGAACCCGATTTCTACTGGTGTAAATTAACATATATAATAACAATACGAAAGAAGTAACAAACCTGCAGGATCCTCTGGCACATTTTCCTCTATAGCATTTTGAATGTTCTGTTCGTGAATTATGCCTACGTGCAGAAGCATTATGTCATAGAAATGTTACTTTCTCAACTGCACTTTTTGAAGGATATCTAATTGGATGAGTTATAGCATATATACCTGCTTGTTCGTTTGGAAGGTATTGCTGATTAACCGCACCGTTTTGTTGGTTCTCAACTAGAAAAATCAATATATATCACCATATCATATAGCAACACAAAAAGTGTCTCCAATTGGATGGGTTTTGATTTACCTGCTTCTTCCTCAGGAATATATTGTTCATTGCTAACAATGTTGTGTTCATTTGCATCACCTGGAAGAATCAAGATATATTATTAGCATATCTAAACAAGAATATAAAAACCAAATAAAAAATTCTGCAGCAAAACTTAAAGAAGCAACAGCATTGCCTGAATGATCTTCCACGATGTTATCTCCAGTGGTTGAGAAGTTGTGTTGCCGTATGATTCCTAAGAAGCATTGTATATATGACTCTTTAGTTTCCCACATGAATGTTCGATGGTCAAGCTAGAATTTCCAGTTTTATGTTAAGTGCATATTGTTCTCCCCAGTTGGATGGATTTTGATTTACCGGCTTCTTCCTTGGGGATATATTGTTCTTGGCTAACGATATTTGTTCCACTTGCATCACCTAGAATCACATCACCACCATTGTAAAAGGAGTATAAAAATTGAATGGAAAAAATAATCTGATGCAAAACTCAAAGAAGCAATGTAGAATTACCTGAAGAACCTTCCACAATGTCCTCTCCAGTGTGTGAGGAGTTCTGTTGCTGTATGATTTCTACAGAATATTGTATATAGGACTCCTAATTAATTAGTTTCCCACATCATTATTTGAAATCCCACTAGTTCAATGGGCTACAATACCTATTTCATCCACTTGGACAGGATGTTCATTGTTTGCACCATTTGATATATCTGCAGAACCTAGAAAATATATTGAAACACAGGTTAAGCTAGCTGAAATGTGTAGTTATGATATTATTACAAGTTCATATTAAATATTTAAAAATATTAATACATATCTCTTGTTATTAGGAATTCCATGTTTTTTATTATTTATGATTTTATCATTGAATTTAGATATGTAAAGATATCATAGTCACAATTTGCACATATTACGTGCATAAATTCACAATCTGGTTGAGCCAAATTCCAAATCGATGGATAGATCGAGCATGGCTGCAGGATTCTTGTTGATCCCGAAGATAATACGGAATTATCTAACAAGTGAAATTTGTTGGTTCTTGTATGAAGGAATAGAAGCGAAGGATTGTAATTTGGTGTCCTTCCATTGGTGCATCATTCGGTGCACGTGCAGCCTTATGATTCTTGCTTTTATCTAAAACAAGTGAAAATAACTATAAATCACAGCTTCAATATGAATAAGTTTTTTGTTTTGAGAAAAAAGTATGAATAAGAACTTTTTAAATTCCTTTTTTTCATACATACTCTGGGCATAAATTCCCACATTGCACACCATTTTTTTCTTTGCTATGATTATTATGCAGTGGATACTTACTTGACGGTCCACCTCCTGTATTGTTTTTGTTGGTTGGTGCCCTTTTCTCTACTGCAGCACCTGGTCGAAATGGACTCATAGCTGGTAATGCTAGAACAACATTACTGTGGTCAAAGGATTTCCTCTTTCGATTCACAGTATTCTTCACACAGTGTGGTACCTTCTGAAAAAAATGTATTAATCAGTATATAATTGCCAGTGGACTATACAATGTAACTGTAATGTTAACCAAAGAAAATTACGGGACACTGGATTTCAATTTCAAAGGCGAACTTTAAATTTTCCATCTCTATGAATTATCTAATAGCCCAATGGCCAGGGCCCGCATCTGTAAATAATCCATTTAATTAGAGGTCAGATTCTGAATTGTATATACATTTTTTGTTGTTTTTTAAGTTCTAGATGTTGAAGGGGACATTGATATAGTTTGAACTAATGTAAGCATGATAGCAGCCAGAGAAACTGCTTTATAGTGGGAACATGCAATACTAAACACCCGGCCCATAGCATCCTACCACTGAGTATAATTGAGACAACGAGTTTATATTTTAGGTAAAGGACACTGCAAGGTTTGTACCCTAATCCAACCACTTTTATTCGCAAAGCTACAAATTTAGTCGCAACAAGATGTGAGATGAGGCACTTTTTTTTTACACTAAAAGACTGTGGGGGAGGTCCCCACAGTGGTGATCAATTTCATTAAAACTTAAAAAAGGGGGTTCAGAGTGTACATACAAAAATGCAAGGAAGGATTAACTGAAGGCATCTAACCATACACAGAAAGAAGACCGGAGGTCCTCTTTTAATCTAACCGACTAGAGGAGGCACTGACTTTTGAAATTACTAAACCATCTATCAACACTTGGAGCTTGCCGTTGGAAGATCTTATCATTTCTCACCTTCCAGAGCTCCCAGGCCGCTATTAGTATTACCTCTGTGCAACATGGAATATTGTCCATGGACCTTGCCTGTGTTAATCTTTCATGCAGTTGTAAAGTTGGTTCCCAGTGTATTCCAATTCTTGGCCAACAATTTTGAGCAAAAGAGCAATTGAAGAAGAGATGCTCTATGGTCTCCTGCTCACCACTGTTGCACATGACGCATGCTGTGCCATCTTGAACATTCAGGTTTCTTCTTTGTAGCATTGTCTTGGTGTTGAGTCTATCAACTAGGATCAGCCACACAAAAAAACTTGATCCTCGGGAGACATCGTGATTTCCGGACTATCTTGTAGATTGGATGCACCTCCACTGCCTTGAAAACGTAATGATAGAACTGCTGAGATGTATACTTGTTACCCCAAATCGGTGACCATTTGGCAGTAGCTTCTTGGTCATATGCAGTGCTCTCATCAAGATGGCCCTGAAGCAGTTCTAGTTCTTCAATTGCTTGCGAGGAGAGGGGAAGGAAGAACAAAGTGTCTAGATCCTCTGCCGGCATGACTTGTGATACTGAAAGTTCTGCGTTCCGGGCAAAGGATGCCAGCCTTGGGAATTTGTGCATTAGGATGCCATCTAGCCAATGATCTCCCCAAAAGCTGACAGTAGAACCATTACCAATTATGCACCTGTTCACCTGTCTGAATAAGCCATTGAATCTTAGCACATCCCTCCACCAAAAAGAGCCCATCTCTCTGCAAATGTGAGGTACTCGGTTGGTGTAGTATCTGTTCCATACTAGGTGAACCCAGGGCATGTCCTCTTGATTATAGAATTTACAAAGATGTTTCATGAGTAATGCATCGTTATGAAGCTATAAATTTATAATTCCTGTCCCACCTTTATCTTTTGGTTGCGTTACCACTGGCCAGGCAACAAGGTTACCACCTCTCTTCTTATCTGAATTTCCACGCCATAGGCACTGTTTTCTTGCTCTGTCAATATTCTCTATGACCCCTTTTGGTAATTTGATAGTGCAACTGGCATAGGTTGTGATTGGTGAGATGGTGGAGTTGATCATCTGAAGTCTGCCACTATATGATAACCATACTGAGCATGCTGAAAGCCTTCTCTCTACTCTATCCATTATAGGAGTAAGATCCTCGATTTTTGGCTATAGGGGCCCATGGGCAGGCCCAGGTATGTAAACGGCATTGACCCAATATCACAGCCAAAAATGCCGCGACTTGCGACTTCGATGGAGACGGGCGGGCGCTGGCCGGTGGGTCCCTTCCCAGATTTAATTTTTTTCTTTTGCTATTTTTAAAACACGATTTTTGGAAAATTATTTTTACTGGCGGTTTCTTAAGTGAACCGGCAGTACAAATCGATTTGTACTGGCAGTTCACAAGCAAACGCCAGTAAAAATCGCTGGCCCCTAGCACTGGCGGTTCACAAAAACGCCAGTAAAAATACGTTTACAACCGTCAGTGCTAAGCTCCAGTGTACTAGTGTGACTGGGTGAAGATACCTAGAGGCTGGACGGTGATGGCCGGAGGTGGGTGGTGGTTGGAGGCTGGGCAAAGAAGTCCCATGGGAATATTGGCTGCTTCATCTTAAAGGTTTTGGACACTGGACGACGAAATTAATAGGCTTTTGCAGGAACTGTTTTCATCGTACATTTCCGCATGCACTAAGAACCATTTATTGAGGCTCTTACTTTTGAGAGGAACTCTTGGATATATGTATAGTAGGAGACACTCTCCACAAGTATTGGCAAAGTTCTATATATATATATCCTGCTATAGTCTCACCTCACTATGGCTTTTCGAAGGGTGAACTGTTAGACGTAACAATGAACGGTGAACTGTTGAACAACTATCGAGTTATTTTTCAAATGTATAAAATATTCATGTGTAGATTTCTATATATCCTGCTATAATCTCAGCTCACTATGTTTATTTTATCCAAATATTATATTTGTGAGGTTTACTCATGGACGGATTCAAGACAAGGAGAAGGTAGTCACAAACATTCACCTCTGGATGCGTTCCGGATGCACACATGCTCATCAAATCTCCACATCGCCAGCAGCTAGCTAGCTAGCGCTGCGCTAGAACGAACCTAGCTTGAAGATTGGACTGACGGCGAGGATGCAAGGGGACATCCATTCAAATGGATGATTGAGAATGAGAGAGTTAACATTATATTGACCGTTTTGTGTTATCTGAAAAATGGATCTGTGAGTTTTTTTTTTTTTTTGTCAGCTGTTAATACCATAGTTTTAAATAGCCCGCTATACCCTTTTGAGGCAGGGTGCTGCTATTTGTGTTCATGCATAATTTAGCCGCTATATTCCGCTATAGCCCGCTATAGCTCCGCTAATAGCTGTTTTAGAGATAGAACGCTAAATACCTTAGCCCGCTATTTAAAACCTTGGCTAATACTCGTGCAATCATCTGGATTCGCTGACTCCTGCTGCCGGCGGCCGGTTCCTCCTTCAGTGCCTGAGCGTGACATCTATATATCTCTCCGCTCCATGAGTATAGCATGTGTGTCTGTCTCGTCTCATTTGGGACGCACAACGTATATATGAAAGCGAAAACTGGCTCGCTTTCACCTGCACGTACGGGCAGCTTTGCTCTGTAAGGGCTATGGGCTGGGAATGGGAATGGGAATGCATGCGGCGCGGGCTAATAAACCCTAACCTGCCAACCCGCTGGGCTACTGCGCCGCAAGCCCGCAAAAAGAGGCCGCGGGTGGGGAGTGGGGACTCGCAACCGCAAGAGGCCGGCCGCCGCAAGGAGCTAGCGTGCGAGGCGTGGAGAGAGCTTCTTGTCGCGTCATGCGTGGAGGAGCAAAGCATGGCCAGGGCCGGCGTGGCCACCCCTCCGAACGGACGCGCGGATGCCGTGCCGTGGCGCCGTCCCAGCCTGCAGCATTCGCGCGCGTGGGACCAGACCACCCATCACGCCCGCCACGTACGTACGTACGCTGGCCGCCGGCCGGCCGCCCGATTCCCCCCACACCCATTCCCCCGGCGGCCCACCGCCAGCATCTTGCCGCCGCCGCCGCGTGCTTCATCGTTCCCAGCGCGCTGTGCGCAGCGCACCACCCGCTCGAATGGATCGAACTCCGCCGCGTCCACCCACAAAAGGCTCGTAGCTGCGCCTCTAGCGCTCCGGCGAGAGCCCAGCATAGACGACGCCACATCCTGCATGCATGCCCCACCCCCACCACCGCCCTCGTCGGCTACGGCTACGGCTACGGCACGGGCGGAGCAGGAGTGCACTTTTCCGGTGGCGTTGCCAAATCCGAATTCCGAAGGCCACCCACCAGTCCACCAGTGCCGGTGTCCGCAACCGCAAAAGCTCTCCCACTCGTTCGGACGCCCCAGTCGCATATCCAAAGCTACGGCTACGGCCCCTCACCCCACCTATTCCGCTAATATCACCACATCACCCGCATGGAGTAAAGACTAAAGAGAAGCATAAACTTAAACAAAGACCTGGTTATTTTATTTTACCTTCTCCGGCTGCTGCTTCTGCTCCTCTTCCATCGTTGCGCTGGCTGACGACGGCCGGCGCGCGACAGGACGGAACGAGACGCGCGCTCGGATCTGCAGAGCCGCCGGGGACAGGGCGAGGGCGGAGGAGCTGCGTCTGAATCTGAACTCTTTTGCTCAGCGTTTGCATCTGCATTCCTACTTTATATAATTGTTAATATAGTAGTATACATTAACCAGTTACCAGTACTACTACTACCAGTAGCGTCCGTTTCAAATCGAATAAAATAATAATAATCGACCCTACTAGCTGTTTTTTTTTTAATGGAACTAGCTGTTTCCTTAATTTGTCATTTTGCTCTATGAGCTGTATCTCCTTAAGCCATGCATGGTTACCTGTATGTTTTATGAGTACGTATCACACCACAAGGCAATGCTTTATATGTGCTGCATTTAATTAGTGAGCAGAGATTTGTACATTTTTACTTCACCACAATCAACTGGATCGATCTGGCAATAGTTCGTTCAGGGCTGAAATTTACGAGGGCCAGCCAGGCCACACATGATCTAGCAGTGTGTGACGTGACATGAATGTACATACTGAAACAAATAGAGATAACGGCGCAGGGTAAAAGGCTGCTTTTTTTTTTTTTTTTGGCTTGTTACAGAAGCCAACTTTGTTAATTTGATAAAGCCCTATTTTCCGGTATAAAGCCCTTTTATATGATGTCAGTTACCCTATAGAACAGCCAGCATCTTGCAAACCTGTTTTTGCCTGCTAGTGCAAATGCAGCCTTTTCAGTTTTCACTATCGTCTAAAACACTGTTTGTGGGTTGTTACAAAAAGCTAACTTTTTTTAATTTGATAACGCACTGTTTTTCCAAAATCTATCTCTATCACTATCTATATCTCTATCTCTCTGTGTTTTCTTTTCTTTTCTTTTTCTTATTCTATATTAAAGGGCGAAACATTTCTTTCAATTCGCTTTTCCTATTCCTAAATTACCCCTTAACCTTGCGTACACTTTACCTATAATAACCCTCTCTGCCTATTCTATCTCATTCCACAACGATCCACGTCATGATCAGCTAGTAGTCCCTCCGTATATGAAAAAATATTGTTTTGGATAAAGTTTTGGTCAAACATTAGAAATATAAATCATGAGTAACCTTCAAATTGTGGAGTTTGAAAAATATGAAAACCATATAAATAGATTTGCCTTCAAATATATTTTCATAAAAGTATATATATATCACTTTGATGAGAACACTAAGTTTTTTCATGCTATGGCCAATGAAAATTATAGGAGGAATGTGATAAGTCAGATTGTGGACAGCAATGGTAGGATGGTCACTGATCACAATGAGAAGAGTGCTATTTTCTACCAAGAATTTAGGAGCAGACTTGGTACTACTGTCCGGACATCAATGCAGTTCGACCTCTCTCTGATTGTTCAGCCCACTGATGACTTAGAGGCTCTCTGTCATCCTTTCACAAAAGAGGAGATTGATGCTGTCATTATGGATTTACCTAATGATAAAGCACCAGGGTCTGATGGTTTCAATAGTCCCTTTTTTAAGAAAGCTTGGCTCATAATTAAGGAATACATCTATAATCTGTGTTCATGCTTTTACTCCCACCAAGTCAACCTAAAAAGCATCAACTCTTCCTTCATCACCCTAGTTCCCAAAAAGGACAATCTAGAAATTGTTAAAGATTTCAGACCCATTTCGTTGCTCAATTCCTCTTTCAAAATTATCACCAAGCTACTTGCTAATAGGCTCCAGAGAAAAGCCCTGCAAATTGTGCACCCAATCAATTTGGTTTTATTAAGGGCAGAACCATTCAAGATTGCCTTGGGTGGGCTTTCGAATATCTGCACCAGTGCCATTGGTCTAAAAGGAAAATAATTATTCTTAAACTAGACTTTGAGAAGGCATTCGATTTAGTAGAACATGCTACTATTTTGGAGATGTGCAGGGCAAAGGGTCTCCCACCTAGATGGATCAAATGGATACCGAGGATATTCTCTCCTCTACCACTTCCTCAGTCCTCCTCAATGGGGTGGTAGGCAAGGAGTTCAAATGCAGGAGGGGAGTAGGCAAGGCGACCCCCTTTCACCACTTTTGTTTGCCATTGCTGCAGATCTTCTCTAGTGTGTTGTCAACAAAGAATATGAGATAGGCAATCTTCTTCCTCCTTTTCCACAAAATCCCAGCACCCCCTTCCCAATAGTCCAATATGCTAATGATACTATCCTGATCATGAAAGGATGTGAGTCCCAGCTGTTGCTCTTGAAAGATATCCTTCATAAGTTGGCCTTCTCTAGTGGCCTGATTGTCAATTATGGTAAATCATGTCTGGTTCCCAACAATATGGGCAATGATGAGGCTACTGCTCTAGCAAATGCCTTTGGATATTCAGTTGGAGCCTTCCCCTTCACTTATCTTGGACTCCCCATGGGTCTTACTAAGCCTCAGGTGAAAGATTATGCCCCTTTAATCTGCAGGGTTGAAAGGAGACTTTCTGCTTCGTCTCTTTTTGTGTCCCATGCTGGGAGGCTTCAGCTGGTTAACTCTGTCATCTCCTCCCTCCCCACCTACTATATGTGCTCTCTAAAGCTGCCTGTCACTGTGATAGACATTATTGACAAACACAAAAAAAATTGTCTTTGGAGGGGCGAGGATATTACAAAGAAAGGTTATAATCTTGCAGCTTGGGATTTGGTGAGAAAGCCAAAACTTAAGGGAGGACTGGGATTGATCAACCTTAGCTTGCAAAATGCTGCTCTCCTTCTCAAACAGTTAGTCATGTTCTACAATAAGGAGGACATCCAGTGGGTCAATCTCATTTGGCCAAAATACTATCAAAGTAATGTCCCACACCTTTCAAGAGAAAAGGGCTCTTTTGGTGGAAGGATGTCACTCAATCCACAGTTTAGAGGAATTGCACTCTGTATTCCAAGAAAGGGAGATACTATTGGATTCTGGGATGACCTCATTGATGGAAGAATTTTTTCTAACTCATTCCCAAATTTGTTCTCATGATAAAGATCCAAAAATTTTCCTATGGGGCCTGAAGAATGTTGAGCGACTGATTGATTGCTTTAGAATTTCCATGACCAGGCTGGCTTATAATGAATTCTTGGACATGCAATCTATCATTAATCAATTGTCTCCTATCCATCATGCTGAGAAAGACCGATGGCAGTTCATCTGGGGCCATGAGAGATATACTTCGTCTAAATTCTATCATTTTCAGTTTGCCTCTTTGCAACCGCCCAAGTCTCTAATTTGGATATGGAAATCCAAGTGTATCCCGAAGATAAAGTTTCTTTGCCTTGTTGCTTTCAAATGATAGGTTAAACACAAGAAACATGCTCAGAAGAAGAAATAAGTTTTTGGAAGAAGGGTATAACTGTGCCATGCGTCAAAATGAAGAAGAAGAAGAAGAAAAAGAAGAAGAAGAAACAGTGCAACAGGGCTGAAATTTAAGGGTATACACGAGGGCCGGCCACGCAAATGAACAAAAGAGGTTGTACATACTGAAACAAATAGAGATAACGGCGCAAAGGTAAAAAGCTGCTTTTTTTTTGGCTTGTTACAGAAGCCCACTTTTTTCAATTTGATAAACCCCTATTTCCGGTATACATATTAAATTAATCACATGTATAATATATTATGTCAGTTTCCCGATAGAACAGCCAGCACCTCGCAAACCTGTTTTTGCCCGCAAGTGCAAATACAGTCTTTTCATTCTCACTATCGTCTAAAACACTGTTTGTGGGTTGTTACAAAAAGCTAACTTTTTAAAATTTGATAACGCACTGTTTATCCAAACTCTATCTCTATCACTATTTATATCTATATCTCTGTCTCTATCTCTCCATCTTTTCTTTTTCTTTTCCTATATTAAAGGGCAAAACATTTCTTTCAATCTGCTTTTCCTATTCCTAAATTACTCTTACCCTTGCGTACACCTTATCTATAATAACCCTCTATGCCTAGTCTATCTCATTCCACAATGATCCACGACATCATCAGCTAGTACTCTCTCTGTATAGGAAAAAAATTATTTTGGACAAAGTTTCAGTCAAACATTGAAAATATAAATCCTAAATAACTTTCAAATTTTTGAGTTTGAAAAATATGAAAGCTATATAAATGGATTTATCTTCAAATATATTTTCATAAAAGTATGCATATATAACTTTTTAATAAATATTTTTTATAGAAATACGAAGTCAAAGACATGCTTTGAAGACTGTGTGGTTGTCCTAAATAACATCTAAATCAAAGGGAGCATAAATTAAGGGAAAAATCTCTACAGTAACAATCACTAGTACAGAATCGGATTGTACTCCTGGTTGGGAAGGGGCTTTGCTCCCGGTTTCCCAGCCGGGAGTACGTTTCTGGGAACCGGGAGTAAAGGGGGGGCCTTTACTCCCAGTTCTTATCACGGACTGGGACTAAAAGTCCCTCCAGCCTAGCCGCGCTGACAAGAACCTTTAGTCCCGATTCGTAACACGAACCGGGAGTAAAGGTATTTTTTCTTTTTTGGCTCATTTTAGCTTTTTAATTCATATTTAGGGTTTAGGGTTTAATATAGGTATTTAAGTACACATTCTACGCTAATGTTATATGCATACACGTATCAAATGAAAGCATGCATAAGTAAATAATTAACCCAACTATATAGTTAGGAAACTATATATCACATGTATGATTGAATATACACATAATATACATAAAATATACACACGTTTGTTTGTCCGTGTCCTTAACCTAGAATTACAAGCCGAGACAATTATTTTCCGCCGCAGTAGTGCTCTCCATTGGGATTTAAGACTTGATCATTAATAAAGCCTGCTATTGTCTCTTGGATGGCTTTGACGTTATACTGATTTAGGGTCTTCTGCCTCAACCAATCAGTCTTCAATTTGAGTTAAATTGAGAATATATATATATATATATATATATATATATATATATATATATATATATATATATATAATCATATATACCACTAAATATATTTTGCAACTTACTTTGATCCTCTCAACAGAAGTTCTATTAGAGTGCACCTTGAGGAACTCGCACACATAGTATCCACATAGGTTGTTCCCCGGCTCCTGCTGCAGACACCACTATATATACGAGAAAAGAATTCTCTCGTCATTTAGTAATTTGAACTATGACAAATGACGATGTTAGATACTACATATAGCAAAGTGCTACTTATTAAGGGTGTGACTATTTGCAGTAGCGCTTTGTACTCGGGACGATGTTTTGAAATGAATTCTGCCCAAACACTGTCCAATATATCCAATTAAAGAGAGAGCATGTATGTATAAACTTATAGTGGAGTTTGGGAAGAGTGAAATTAGATTACCGTTGGATCATATTAATCATTGGTTGGTATCGTCCCAGCTCCTTTTTCATAGAGTCAAAGATCAATAACTGACTGGTGTATAGCTTGATGACCATCAAAATATAATAATCATAACTCGATAAACTACGGGCCACGTATAAAAAATGACATTATAATTAATAACACTCACTCACAGCCATACGGGAAGAGAATCATTGTCTTCTTGCTTTGTTTCTCTATCATCGTCTTGAGATTCGCCTCAGCTTCAACTTTCCAATTAGGAGTAACTGGGTCTTTGAATACGATATAAGGATCAATGAATCCAATGGTATCGTCCCTTCTTTTTTTATGACCCCCATCTCATATCTGAAAATATATATCAAAGAACATATATGTAGTGTGAGCTAGGATATATAATTATATAGACAATATAATAACAGGCGCGGTGCTATAATGACTTACAGACAATAGCAACTCAAGATTGACTTGTCGAGCGAGTCCTGGTGGCATAGCTGGTGTAATTCACTGAATTCAATGAACATGGTATCATCGCCACGGAAGAAGTGCTCGTTGCAAATTTTGACTGATATGTAATTCTCTTTCCTGGCACACGCCTCTAGGTACCACTTGTTCAACAAATACATTTGTGTGCCTAGTTCTGCGTATTTCTCAGGGTTGTAGAGTGGCTTGCCATATTCATATTTTCTCCAGGTATCAACAACTTGTGCACTCTCGATGTGTCGACTTTGGAAGATTTGCTGAATGTTGAGACCGGTAGATAGCATGAAGTCACCAAGGTCATCCAAATTGGTATTTGAAGGCACGGTCTCCATGTACGATTCGTTTGAACCATATGGATCACTTACAACTAGGGGTTCAATCTGCTTCTATTGTTCCCCAAGTTGTGGAACATCTTTCCCTGCTGTCTTTTTCTTCGACTTCTCAATAGTTTTGATGAGGGTTCGGTCATAGTCTGATGGTGGCGAGGACTTACGACCTTCACGCAACATTCTAGTTTTTTTCGTCCACCTTTTGCCTCAGTGCATTTGGATGCATGTAAAAGTACGACTTGGGTGGGTTTGCCTTCAATGCTAATCTTTGTTGTTTCATTTTCTCGAAGTAACCAAAAACTTCTTTTCTTGCCTCCGCACTTTTTTGCTCTTCAGTCATGGCAGAAGGAAATTTTTGAGGGATAGTTTTTGCCTTCTTCTTCTTCGGCGGGGACGAGGACTTCGTTTGCACCCTATTAGTGGACATTTTTTTGGTCATTGGAGGGGGCGGAGCCGGTTGTGGCGGAGGGGGCGGAGGCGTCGGAGACCTCCTTGGGGGTGGCGGAGGTGCCTGAGGCGTCGGAGACCTCGTTGGGGGTGGTGGGGGTGCCTGAGGTGTCGGAGACCTCGTTGGAGGTGGTGGAGGTGCCTGAGGCGTCGGAGACCTTGGCGGAGGGGGCTGAGGCGTTGGAGACCTCCTTGGAGCACTGTGGTGGTCTGGTGAACGAACAATTGGACTTAGCTGCCCCTCCAACCTGGGTGATCAGTATAGCAAATAAACGAATGTGAGAATCTAACAAGATTAATTATTACTTAATTATTTCTCATGTACGTACCTTCAGGGAGGGAGCGGAGAAGGCGATGCCCTAGGAATGATGATGTAGCGCTTGCGCCATTGAATGAATGCATGCTCTACCACTCCTAGAGTTTTCTCCCCATCACCTCTGGGAATGTCATAAGGCACATCGCTGAATCCAAAGAGTACCCTATCCACCGACACCATAGCATGTCCAGGTTGGATTGGTTGCCCATGGATTACTTGCTCAGTGGCGACAGGGGAAACAACAGCTGTAGCCATTAGGACTGTGGCATTGTCCTTTGGAATGTGCAACTCACATGCTGTCATATGTTGTGTGACATCATCCACGGAAAAGCGAAGCCTTGCATCTCCTTGAGCTGGCATGTCCGTCGATGCACAACTGCTCTTCATCTGATCAGGGGGGCTAATGTTGACCCTAGGTCCCATCGCTGATGTGGACTGTCTCTAGGAGCTCAATTGTCGTTTGATCTCCTGCATTTCTTCTTACATTTTCTTTTCTCGTTCTCGCAACTATAACACAAACTCCTCTAGGAGGCGGAGTCTCTCGTTCTCCTCGTCCTTCTTTCTCTGGCGGCTTCTGTACGTTCCTCTGTCCTGAGGAAAACCATGTGACCATGGGATAGCACCTTTGCCTCTTGTTCGCCCACCGTGCTCAGCACTCTCTAGGGCATACGTTAATTCATCTTTCTCTCTGTTGGGCTTGAACGCACCGCTAGCAGAAGCGCCTACCGCAAAAAGTAATCTTTCTGCTGCCCTTTGGATTCTTTCGCCATACACTACCTGCCCAGTCTCCAGGTCCAGCCTGCCACCATGCGCGAAAAACTAATTCTTGGCACGTTCAGGCCAATCGAGTGAAGCCGACATGAGCCCCCTGGCGGTTACGTCTGCTTCTATCTTCTCCCACTTGGGGACGATACTCTTGTAGCCACCGGATCCCATGCGATGGTGGTATGTCTTCTGCCGGGCATTCTCTTGGTTCCTCCGCACCCGTTGTTCACCTTCTTCTGAGGTCTTGAACTGTACAAACTCATCTCAAAATGGCCTCAACTTTGAAACTGGGCCTGGAGCGTTGAAATCCGGCGTCAAGTTCTTCTTCACATAATCATTATATAACTTTTTCTTCCAAGTCTGAAATTGTGTTGCCATCTTCTTCATAGCCCAACTCCTCACTAGCTCTTTCAAATCATCATCGGCTCCTTCAAGTATGAAATGTGCCATGATATCATTCCAAATCAAATTCTTGTCAAGATCGGAGACATAACTGATATGAGGAGCGTCTTTCTTCTGTTTCCACTCTCGAGCACTGATGGGGAGTCTGTCCCTTACAAGGTACCCACAATGATAAATAAATTTCTTGGTGTTTGGTCCAAGTGGTTCCCCTGTCTCTCTGTTGAAATCAGAGATTACGATGTGGCCCTCCAACGGATTTGCCGGGCCTCGTACATTTCGACTTTTCGTCGTCGTTGTCGATCCAGAGGGCCATGGATTTAGAAAAAATAGTTCAATAAGTATATATCTCATCATCGATAATTTCATATATTTCACATGTTTATATACATGTATACACATATATATTTCATTTATTTATACCTCGCCGACAATCTCTTGCTTATCGTGAAGGTTCAAGTATTGTGCCGTGCCATCTACCGTTTGCTGGTTATCAACTTCGTCGTATTGACCTCCAGCGATCATATCCATCATGACATCCTCCATGTTTTGATTAGGATCGGCCATCGGGACTATATATAAAATTGAGATATATAAGAAATTAAAATTATCGAGATACATATACGAAATATTGATATACATATAAAGCCTATACAAAACAAACCCTAACCCTAGCTATATATATATGTACATGAAATTACAAGAAAACCTGGCCCAAAACCGTAACCCTAAACACTTGTGTGTGTGTGTGTGTGTGTGTGTTTGTGTGTGTGTGCGCGCACGTGTGTTTTAAACCCTACATATGAGAAATTGAGAAATATACATGAAATTACAAGAAAACCCGATCTATATATATATATATATATATATATATATATATATAATGTATATACATTTATATATGAATCTCATGCATATACATTTATATATGAGAAATTGAGATAGATGCATAAATTGAGATAAATGTGTGTGTGTATATATATATCAAATTTCACATTATTTCATATTTTTTAATTCAAATTAACATATACATATATCAAATACACAAATTAACATATCAATATATATCAATTTCACATTAAATTTCACATTTTGTTTGTTCTCTCGGCCGGCAACACATGCATGCACACAGAGCAGAGGATCGGAAATGAGGGCGGCACCACGCGCACGCGCGTGGCCAGCGGCGCACCTCACCTAGCTAGGCGGTGGCCGCGCGGGGTACTGTCGAGTGAGGGGCCGGGGCCAGGGCCGGGCGTCGGGCCGTGGGCAGCTTGGCCGCGTGGGGTCTAGGGAGGGGCTGGGCGGCGTCGAGGCCGTGGGCAGCTCGGCCGCGCGGGTCGGCCGCGCGGGGTCGAGGGAGAGGCCGGGGGCGTCGAGGCCGAAGGCGGAGCGTGGTCGAGGCCGGCGGCGTGGGGCAGGCTGGTGCGCACACACAGGCGCGTGTGGCACAACGGACGTGGAGTCGGCGGCGGCGCGCCGCCCGGGCGTGGAGGCATGGAGGGGCGGCTGCGGGGCGTCGGAGCGCGCGGAGGTGGCGTGTGGAGGCGCGCATAGGTGAGCGGCGGCGGCGATGGCAATCTTGCGCTAAGTCTGGAAACTGACGGTGGCGTGGAGGAGGAGGAGGAGGGACACTGTGCCTTTTATAGGTGGGGCACCTTACCAACCGGGAGTAAAACACCTTTACTCCCGGTTGGTAACAAGAACCGGGAGTAAAGGTACCAACCGGGAGTAAAGGTCCCTTCCTGCTCGACTGGGCTACTATTTTGGGACCTTACCAACCGGGAGTAAAGGTGAATTTTTCCCAGTTCCCGCCAGTTGCCAATTTGGCCTTCACCATTTGTTTCATTTGTTATAAATAGGATTTAATGTAATAATTGCATAATAAATTAATTACTTAGAATATTTTTTCATAAAAATTTTATTTTTCTTTTCCTTTACTATAACTATGATAAATCTTAAATGTAAAAGTATTTTATTTATTCTTGTATATACCCATTTTTATTAGAAAATAATCACTATTTCATTAATGAAAAATATATTTTTAATTTAAATATTTTGAAACTATTGGATTTCGATAGGATATTTGTTTTCGCATCATTTCAACGTTTGAAATTTGTTTCTGAGTGCTTATTGTCCAAAATAGTCGTCAGACATCATGAAACATATAAAATTAAATTTCAATATATATAGAAAATTTTGCATTCATAGTTTTTACATAATATATATTGCACATTATTACACATCACTACATCAAACCACAACAGCAGTGAAGACCTTCTTGAGGTATGTTCCTTGATCATGATCACGCCGTAACCATGGATTGTCTTCATTATTTAGCGCGATGCTTGGGTCCTAATTCACTATGAACGGCGGAATTCGGTCAACCTTTTCATAATCCTCTGATAGGTCTGACTGATTCTCGATTCCCACAATGTTTCTTTTTCCTGAAAGAATAATATGACGCTTTGGCTCGTTGATTGAGTTGTCGTTTCTCCCTCTCTTTGGTTTCGTAGACATATCTTTGGCATAGAACACCTGAGTGACATCCTTGGCAAGGACAAATGGTTCGTCCTTGTACCCAATATTGTTGAGATCTACAGACGTCATTCCATACTCATTGTCGACTGTTACCCCGCCGCTGGTTCCTTTCACCCATTGACACCGAAACAAAGGTACCTTAAAATTAGGTCCATAGTCCAGTTCCCATATGTCCTCTATACGGCCATAATATATTTGCTTATTCCCATTTGGATCTGTGGCATCTACGCGGACACCACTGTTTTGGTTGGTGCTCCTTTTATATTGGGCCACTGTGTAAAATGTATTTCCAGTTATCTCATACCCTTTATAAGTGAGAATATGCCATGATGCTTCCGTAGCCAACAAATACAGTTGCTCATCAAGACTCTCATCACCTTGACATTTTTTCTGCAGCCAACCGCTGAAAGTTTTCATGTGTTGACGTGTAATCCAAGCTTCAGTTTTCCCTGCAAACTCGTTTCTGAGGAGTTCCATATGCGTCTCGATATATGGAGCCACCAAGGAAGAGTGTTGCAGAACCGTGTAGTGTGCTTTATTGAAACAATCATCCTCCTTACCGATATATGTTTTCTTCCCTAGTGTTCCCTTACCACTTAGTCTGCCCTCGTATCGCGATTCAGACACACCATTCGGGTCAAGGTCGGGAACGAAGTCAACACAGAACTCAATGACCTCCTCTGTTCCGTATCCCTTTGCTATGCTTCCTTCTGGTCAAGCACGATTGTGTACATATTTCTTTAGGACTCCTATGAACCTTTCAAAGGGGAACATGTTGTGTAGAAACACAGGACCGAGAATACTAATCTCTTTGACCAGATGAACTAGGAGGTGAGTCATGATATTAAAGAAGGATAGGGGGAACACCAACTCAAAGCTGACAAGGCACTGAACCACATCATTCTGTAGCTTTGCTAGATCCAGGGGATTGATTGCCTTCTGAGAAATTGCATTGAGGAATGCACATAGCTTCACAGTGGCTAAACGTACATTTGGAGGTAGAATTTCTCTCAAAGCAACTGGAAGCAATTGTGTCATAAACACATGGCAGTCATGGGACTTCAAGTTTAGAAATTTCTTCTCTGCCACGTTGATTATACCCTTTACATTCGAGGATAATCCAGATGGGACCTTGATGCTATCTAGACATTCGAACTTGTTTTCCTTCTCTTCTTTGCTAAGAGTGTAGCTAGCGGGTCTTAAGTAAAGGCATTCATCTTTTGTCTCCTCTGGATGAAAGTTATCTCGTTCTTTCAAATACTGCAGGTCTTGTCGTGCTTCAATTGTGTCTTTTGACTTCCCGTACACACCCATGAAGCCAAGTAGGTTTACACAAAGATTCTTCGTGAGGTGCATGACGTCGATCGAACTGTGGACCTCAAAGAGTTGCCAATATGGAAGCTCCCAAAATATGGACTTCTTCTTCCACATGGGTGCGCGCCCGGAAGCATCCTTCGGAACAGGTTCGCTGCAAGGTCCCATTCCAAAGACTACTTTCACATCCTTGACCATATTGAGTACATCCTCTCCAGTTCGGTTGCGAGGCTTTGTCCGAGTGTCTGCCTTACCTTTAAAATGCTTGCCTTTCTTTCTTAACGGGTGTGTCGCAGCAAGAAACCGGCGATGGCCAAGGTATACGATCTTTCGGCATTTTTTCAAATATATGCTGTCGACGACCTCAAAACAGTGCATGCAAGCATTATATCCCTTATTTGCCTGTCCTGAAAGATTACTTAGAGCAGGCCAATCGTTAATTGTTACGAACAACAATGCTCGCAGGTCAAAGTGTTTCTACTTATGCTCGTTCCACGCACGTACACCAGGTTTACTCCACAGGATTAGAAGTTCGTCAACTAGAGGCCTCAGATATACATCGATGTCATTGCCGGGTAGCTTTGGACCTTAGATGAGCACAGGCATCATCATGAACTTTCGCTTCATGCACAACCATGGAGGAAGATTGTAGATACATAGCGTAACAGGCCAAGTGCAATGACTGCTGTTCTGCTCCCCAAAAGGGTTCATGCCATCTGTACTTAAAGCAAACCTTAAGTTTCTTGCGTCAGCTGCGAAATCAGGGAATTCTCTGTCAATTGCTCTCCACTGAGACCCATCCGAAGGCTGTCTTAACATATTGTCTACCTTACGGTCTTCTTTATGCCATCGCAGTAACTTTGCGTGGTCTGTGTTTCTGAACAAATGTTTCAAGCGTGGTATTATAGGAGCATACCACATAACCTTTGCAGGGATTTTCTTCCTGAGACGTTCTCCGTCTCCCTCGGCATCGCCAGGGTCATCTCTTCGGATCTTATAGCGTGATGCATGATATACGGGGCATGCTTCTAGATTCTCATAGTCCTTACCATGGTACAGGATGCAGTCATTAGGACATGCATGTATCTTTTGGATTTCTAACCCCAAAGGACATACAGCACACTTTGCTTCATATGTAGTAGAGGCCAATTCGTTATCATTCGGAAGCATATTCTTTTGGATCTGCAGTAACTGTCCAAATCCCTTATCGGATAAACCATTCTTTGCCTTCCATTGTAACAACTCTAGTATGGTACCCAACTTTTTCTGGCCCGCATCGCAAGTTGGGTAAAGTAGTTTCTTGTGATCCTCTAACATGCGATCGAATTTGATCTTCTCTTTTTCACCGTCGCATTCTCGCTGTGCATCACATATGGCCTGACCAAGATCATCAGCGGGCTCATCTTCTTTAGCTACGTCTTCTTCGACTTCTCCCATTGCAATGTCATGTAAGGGACTGTATTGGGCAAATATATCGTCATCCCCTTCTTCTTCATCTTCGCAGTCTTCCACTACAACCCCGTTTTCTCCATGCTTGGTCCAACATATATAGTTCGGAATGAAACCCGACTTAAACAAGTGTGAATGGAGAGTTTTTGAACAAGCATACTCCTTCAAATTCTTACATACAGCACATGGACAACACATGAAACCATCACGCTTGTTTTCCTCGGTCACACTCAAGAAATAATGCACGTTTGTAATGAATTCTCCGGAGCGGCAATCAGCGTTGTACATCCAGTGTCAGCTCATCTGCATTACAAGACATATCGTATGAAAACCTTGAAGATAATTACTTAATTGCACAACACCAGTCATCTTGTTTAATTAAAATGCTAGCCTACAGACACAAACTAATCACTTTATGTTAAACTCACTACAATGTACACAATCCCAACTAGCACTAAACAGACTAAAACTAAAATGCACTTCAGCAGCATAAGGATCTAATGACCAATCCCAACTAGAATAGACAGATCATTCGCTTACTCTGTCTCGGCGGGCTGCTTGTGCTGGCTCACTGTGTCACCCGTCTGATTATTTTGTACGTGTTGAACATACTCTTCCTCCCAGTACTATCCTTTACATCCGGTGCCGTCCCACTGAAATTATAACAACAATTAAGAACTTTAATCAAAACCATCAGGAGAATGTAAAAAAATAACCATAGTACATCAAATAAGATCCAATAACTCACATTGCGATCCGGGCACTTGTAGAAGATACAACCTTTATTGGGACACTCCTTCCTCACTTGAAACTCTATGGCAATCTTCTGCTTACACTCGCCGCACGCAATGAGAGGGAGGTGCGGCCTAAATCGCTTAGAGGCCCGATGAGAGTTTGAGGACCCAGAAGGAGTCACCATCTATTCTCTATATTCATTTTTAAAATTGCTATAAATTTAATCTTAAATTCCCACAAATTAAAAAATAAACTACATAAATTGCTATGAATATTCACTAATAATATGATTATTAAGCTACATATATGAATACTAGTTCTAATAGCAAATTTAAACAAATAACTATAAGCTACATATATGAAAACAAATAAAAGGTGCATACTAGTTGAAACAAAGAACTACAAGCTTTCACCATCTAAACATACAAACTATCAAGTGAATACAAGTATAAATACTCACAAATCAAAAAATCTACCAAAGGTGTGAAATTAGCTAGATAACCTTTAAAATCAAGTATAAATGACCATGAAATGAGATATACAAGTAATGAAGGTGTGAGAATGAAGTTAGCAACCTCTGAAACCAAAGAATCGATGTAGAAGTGGAAGAAATCGTGTGGTGGCCGAAGAACACAGGAAGAACACAGAAGTAAGAGTAAGAACAGAGTGTGCTCGGGCTGGAGGTGGAAGAAGGAAAATTTGAGCTTATATAGGTGGGGACTTTTACTCCCAGTTGGTAAATAAATGCCTGTTTTTAGCCCCAGCTAGTGGTCCCAACCGGGATTAGACCTTTACTCCCGGTTGGAACCACTAACCGGGACTAAAGACAGACCTTTACTCTCGGTTGGTAAGGTCCCCTGACACACTTGCTCGAGCCACTAGCCGTTGAGCATGGACCTTTAGTCCCGGTTGGTGTCTAGAACCGAGACTAAAGGTCCCTTTATTCCTGAACACAAAGTTCACCGGGACTAAAACCCATTCCCGACCTCGGATCAAAGGTCTATTCTCTACTAGTGAATCCAATCTAGAGGTTCAGTCATTCAGAAAATGTCGTCTTTTCTCCTTCCACAAAACTGTCATTCATCGGGTGCTTGCATACAACCATTTAATTACCTTAATTATGCTACTCGCATGCCGTTTCTCCTTCAATCTTCTACGTCCTTTTGAATTTTTCTACGGCTTATTACTGAGTTATAAGTAGCAGTGCTCTATTTGAAACGAATCAGAGCCAACACCACACGCCAACGCGATCATCCACCTGACAACGCCACCCCAGTTCCTGCGCCCGTTCGACTGGATCTCCATGCCTGCGTTGTGCCACGTACGCTCGCCAGTGTCAAAGCCAACAATTTGTAGGCAACCCAGATCGTGAGCCCCGAAGGCGGAGGCACGCCTGAGGAGGAAGCGCAGCGAGGACCGCTCCAACACCTGGGGTAGCCAAAAGTGGGCCATGCTATGCAGTACTTGCTATTTGGTATGTAAGTGTGGGGATATAAACCCCCACTACCACAAGATGACATGGGCCACATCATCAAAACTGATCTGACCCAGAAGACAAAGACGTACGGCGCAAGACACTACACCGCACGATTATTGTACCAACTTGAATAGTTTACTTGTAACCTTATCCTTTCAGACTATATAACAGGGGCATAGACAGACCCCACAACTCAATCTACATCACATCTACTATTAATACAATACAACAGCACACAGGACATAGGGTATTACGCCTCGCGGCAGTCTGAACCTGTCTAAATCGTTTGTCTCGTGCTTGCTGCGCAACTCTTGCTCGTCTCAGGCGCACCTTCACCGATCAATCTACTACCTTGGGCATACCCCTCAGTAGACAGCCGGCGATATCTTGTCGACGGTTGGTGCGCTAGGTAGGGGGTGTGCTTCCTGATCCCATGACGGGCAAGATGGAAATTTCTTTCGTCGTTGTCAACCACAACGTTTGGCGGCAGCAAACCAGATGAGAATTTCATTAACATCGTCTGCGATGATTCGAGATCTCGCGGCGGCGTCCTTCTTCAAGGGGAGACCTAATTGCGGCATCAACAACGGCGCCGTCCTTCATCAACGACGTTATCAACATCATCGACAACGACCTCATCACGAAGCCGCTCCTTGCGGCAGTATCTGCACACACCGGTGTTCATCCGCAGACGAGTCCTCGTTTTCAATGATCTCTACAATTATGAAGATCCGATCCGCACGGAACCAGCAACTTGCAACAGCAAGCAAAGACCAACCAGGCTAATACGCATCTACGAGACCATGCAACCGGGATGTGGATGGATGCATGCATATACATGCATACATCTCTCCACATGCAAGAGCAGATTCGTATGTCCGCGGCTCAAGCCCACCAATATGGCAAGCTAAGTCAATATTCTATCTTAATTAAGATATATTATAATATATGATTTTTCTTTGAATTTTATCCACGAATCTACATGATATTTTTTGGCAGAGATTCAATCGTACTTCTCGTTGTCAACGTCCTGCGATGGCCTCGACAGCAGCAAGCCTAGAACTGTTCAGGCCATCACGAGAGCCACGTTAAGCAACTCCTCGACGCGCCGACCACTCCACCCGACGTCAATCAAGTTAAGTCATATTTTTAATATTCTTCTATAAATCCTTCGATCTCTATATATCTCCGGAAATCATCTCCATGATTCTTCGTCGCCAACCTCTGCAAAAGCCCCGACAAAGCTCGGGCACTCGCCAACAATTTCTCCATAAGCCCGACAACGCTCGGGCACTCAGAAGATTTTCTCCACCGACGAGATACTAAGTATCTCTCCGTTTTCTTCTCTTAAGGGTTGCTTAACGTACCTTGGTAGCACACGCCTTAATCCGTGAAACCTGTCTTCGCCCCGTAAGCCGTCACAAACATGGTCATGTTAAGAAACCTCTGAACCAGACGCTGGGTCAGGTGCTTAAACGTAACAAGCCAACTACCAGGGGAAATTACGTGACCTGACAAGAGCAAGAAACAGATAATCTTATCATGCATTCTACAATATTAGGATCCGCTCCAAAATCAACACCATGTACTATCCACTGTACATATTTATTTTGCAGGAACTCGCCGCCGAGCTCTCGTCGCTCCTCGTCGTCCTCGCGCTGCTCGGACGCCGTTTCCGACCATGCTGGGGACTCGTCGCTGGACTCGTCGTCGCTACTCGCCGTCCTCGTGCTGCTCGGACATCATCTAAGACCACACCGGGGACACGTTGTCGCAACTCGCTGACCTCCCGCTGGAACCCGTTTCCGACCACGCTGGGACACGTCGTCGCTACTTGCCGTCCTCGTCGTCGCTCCTCGTCACCACCGACCACGATGAGGTCTCGTCACCGCGCTATTAAGACACTCCATGTTGTTCGGATCAGGGTGCTGATCTGGGGCAACACATCGGAGGTCTTGATATGCGTCTCGTCTGCCCGGAAGATTGTCCCGAGCACCATGCTGTGCTCGGGAATTTTGTCATTGCCTCGCCTGCTCGGAAGACTTTTTCGCGCACTTGCTGTGTTCGGGGACTTCGTCGTCATCTTGACTGCTCGAAAGATTTTTTTTCTGATCACTTGCTGTGCTCAGGAACTTCATCGTCGTCTCGGCTGCTCGGAAGAATTTTTCCGATCACTTGCTGTGCTCGGGGACTTCGTCGTCGTCTCGGCTGCTCGGAAGATTTTTTTCGATCACTTGCTGTGCTCGGGGACTTCGTCGTCGTCTTGGCTTCTCGGAAGATTTTTCCCGATCACTTGCTGTGCTCGGGGACTTCGTCATCGTCTACTCGGAAGATTTTTCCCGATCACTTGTTGTGCTTGGGGACTTCATCAACACTTCACATAACCTACAAGAATAAAAGATTTTGACCCTGACACCACATGACTACGTCACCTACTATCAGGCTCGGGGACTAAGTGGATATACTTCACCTAGCCGGTGAAGGTATTGATTCTGGCGAACAAAAAGTGGATACACTTTACCAAAGGGAAGGCTCTTTTTAAATTTTTTCTGAGCTCCTTACATCCGTCTGGTCAAGCAACTCTGAAGATCTGCACCTCCCGACGAATGCAAGGCGCTCTGGGACTAGCTGTGCGGATATAAACCCCCGGTACCACAAGACAAGACATGGGCTGCACCATCAAAGCTGGCCCGGCCCAGAAGACAAAGACGTACGACACAAGACACTGCACCGCACGGTTATTGTACCAACTTGGATAGTTTACTTGTAAGCTTGTCCCTTCAGACTATATAAGGAGGGGCGGGGATAGACCCCACAACTCAATCCATATCACATCTACTAGTAATACAATACAGCCGCACACAGGACGTAGGGTATTACGCCTCGCGGCGGTCTGAGCCTGTCTAAATCGTTTGTCTCGTACTTACTGCGTAACTCTTACTCATCTCAGGCGCACCTTCACCGATCAATCTACTACCTTAGACATACCCCTCGGTAGACCCCCGGTGATATCTCGTTGACAGCAAATAGGGATGAAAACGGATGAGACGATACGGACGGATATCACTGATATTACATTTGTCTTCATATTCGAAACTGCTTTTGCTTGGACGTCCGGATGAATGCTCATGTCTGGACGCCCGCGGCTTTATTCCGTCTTTCCCCGCGTAAGTTTATTCCGTGCCCTGCCCACACTGAGCCCGCGTCCCTAGACGTTGTCCACGTCGACTGCATGCCTCCCTGCACGTGCGCCCCGCAAAGCTAGCTCCCTTCCCCGTGCGCCCTGCAGGTGCCCTGCAGGCACTCCTCCCTCCCACCGCGTGACACCAGGAGTCCAACTAGGGTCACCCTCTCTGCAGTACCACCCCGGCAGAGACAAAAGGAGGGTGGGGAAGACAGTTTTTTTATGCAACAACTTAATATAATCAATTGCACAACTTAATATACTCAAATGCAACAACTTGAAAACGACTATTAGAATATTGTTTGCAACAACTTAAGTAGGTTGTTGTGACATACTAGAAACACATACTGCAACAACAAAAGAAAGAGCAACAACTGCATCATTTGGGATAAAGAAAAAATGAAACAACATGAAACATAGTTGTTCAATCAACATAGAACAACATCTGAAACAAATGACTCAAGCAAGTTGAAACAACAAATAGCACTTAACTATTGCTCCATATATGATTTAGTTCATACATGTTGCTTATGAAGTGTGTAATATAAGCTGAAATGCATGGGGGTTAATGGGGATTGTAATTAATGATGGTCTTTGGGAAAGTGTCTTCAAGATAAAATATTTTAGAGACAAGATTTCATCACATTAATTTTATATATCTTTAGGCAACAATGGCATTGTATGTTGTGCATGTTGGCCACAGACCTGGCATCTACCATACTTAGGAGGATTCGTATGCTCAAGTCAATCGCTGCTCAGGTGCTTTGAAAAAAAATACAACACAGAAGCTAAAGTGTTCATAGCCTACAACAACTATGGTGCAATCCACGGAAAAGATGGGGACTATAAGATAGAAGAGAAGCCACTCGCTAGAGTGATGAAGATCACAAGCCTTGGTTTTTTATGTTGGAAAGATATCATCATTTTATGTCAAGCAGTGGTCATTGCATTATGTATCGGGAAGTTAATGTAGACTACAATAGTATATTGCTTGTATTATATATGTACTAGTAATATTATAACTACAATAGTAATTAATGTTGTATTAGTACATATCGAAACCATGCGTATGTCTACTGACCACATGCATGTCTACTGACATGACTCGTCAACGCCAGTTCACCACCCATCGCGCAACTACTGAAACCCCACAACCCACTACAAGAGACGTGTGATTTTTTAACATATTTAGTATGACAATAGGCCACAATGTCACTACACCATCCAATTTATGACATTATGCCATAGTCATTACAACTTAGTGACAATAAAAAGTAGTATGTCATAAAAAACCGTCATATAACTAGTCTGATTTCATCCGGTGATGATATTTGCTATGCACATAGGCATTTTCTATGTCACAAAATTGAATTTACAAATGACATCAATGTATGATAGACTTTGTGTGTCACAAAATAATTTATTGATCTTTTCAAACATTATTGTCCATGTTGGCATGTTATGCGGCTACTCGGTTGGTGGGTCCATATACCTTTTGTTTTCATGGTTTCTCCCAACATATTTTAGTCCATATTGTCTGCATTTCATAGAAACTTTTAATCTGGGTCACGTGATGTTGATCTAAGGGGCGTAGGGGGTTGGGTAATTTTATGTGTGTGTGGGGGGGCAGTGTATTTTTGTATTTTGTTTTTCAGATTTTTCTCAAAAAGAAAGAAAGAGAAGAATTTCCGCCAAAAAAAGAAAGGAAAGAAAAAGAAACAAAACGCACAGCAACACCGCAGCTCCCTTCCTCCCTATCTCGCTGACGGCGTGGCCCCGCATGGCCCACGTGGCGACAAGCGACTGGTCGGCCACGTTCGCCGCCGAAGCCCCGAACCCCCAAATTAGAGAGCACACGCGGGCAGTGAGTCGCAAACTCGCAAGGGCCGTGTCCGCGTTCCCTGTGCCAGCGCCACTTTCCGTCCCCGCGCGGAGGCCCAACGGCCTCAGTGCATCGAAGGCCATTTTCAGCCTGCTCAGGCCCAACGGCCTCAACCCATCCATTTACTCGCGATAATATTTAAAAATAAAAAAATAGGATGCAAGTATATTCATATTATCTTGGCTATTGTGCAGCTTATATAAATGTTTGTTTTTAGTTATGTAGTCTATTCCAGCGTTCAAATGTTTGTTTTTGCTTATGCTTATGGAGTCTATTCCAGCGTTACAATAGGACCGTGGATAACCAAAATAATTTGTCTTTAGGGGCATAATATCACTTCGTTGTTTCTCCCCTTAGTTGCATGGGCACGAAAGTTTTTTATTCATGGATAGATGCTTGACAATTTTTTTTATAGAAATATTTGAGATAGGAAAGGAAATTAATTAATTGGCCGGTCAGGAAAATAGATACTAAATCCGTTCCAATTTATAAGTCATTTGACTTTTTTCTCCAAGTTTGACCACTCGTCCTATTCAAAGATTTATGCAAAAATATCATTTCTTTTTTTATGGTTTGCTTTATTTAATAAAAGTTCTTCAAGAATGATTTAAATTTAACCTTTTTTACGTAAATAATTTGAATAAGACAAGTGGTCAAAGTTATGATTAAAAAAGTCGAACGCCATATAAATTAGAATGGAGGGAGTACTGGAATATTATATTCAAGTTTGTTTTTAGCAGAACAAACATTGCGTGAGCAGAACAAATATTGCGTGAGCAGGTTACCTATTTGTTGTTGTGTTAACCTTTAGAAGTATTTGACAAAATTTTACCTATATGTTGTTGTTTTCACCCATTATCGTTGAATTATATGGGCTGAAAACCTACAAAATAAGTAGGCCGTGATGTTAAAAAATAGGCTTAACAATGTTTTAGGCAGGTTATAAGGCTGCCCAACCAAATGGGCCTTAATAGGCCGTATTTTAATTTTGTGACATTTATTTTTAATTTGCCAACTCAGCGCCACGTCATTTGTCTATATGGCATGGTGCGAAGACTTGGGACAAAAACATTGTCATACACTTATATGACACTAAAATCCAATGTCATATACTTGTGAAATTAGATATACAAATGTCACATAATAAATTTATGATGGTGGTTTTTTGACGTTCGGATTTTCGTCAATTAGATGTCACAAGTCTTAATTTGTAACTTAAATTTGATATATTATGAAATAATAGAACGTCAAAAAACCACAGATTTCTTGTAGTGAGATTTAACGTTAAAGGGAAACTGTCACCAAGGTATATTGGACCTTTGAAATAATGGAAAGGAGAGAACTTGCATATCAATTAGAATTATCTGATCAGTTGTCGGATGTCCATAATGTCTTCCATGTCTCTCAACTCAAGAAATATCTTAGAGTCCCGAAAGAATAGTTGCCTCTAGAGAAACTGGAAGTTAGAGAAAATCCCACCTACAAGGAGTACCCCGTAATGATTCTAGAAATCGTGGAGAGAATCACACGAAGCAAGACTATCAGGATGTGCAAAGTCCAATGGAAGCAACATGGGAAAGAGAGGATGAATTGAGGACAAATTTTCCACACCTTTTTCTAGAGTCATCCCAATCTCGGAGACGAGATTCTTCTAAGGGGTAGGTTTGTAGCACCCTAAATTTTCAAGTTTGACAAATAGTATTTTTGGATAAATAAATTAGATTATGGCCAACTAATAGTTATATAAAAGTATGGTTTATGAAAAATTCAAATAATTATCCCTATTGCATTCATGCCGCGTGCATAAGTTTTACTAAGTGGAAAATAATCTTTTAAAATTCGAGACCGCCTGCATATATATGAAAAATATTCTGTCAAGTCTAATCATCTAGATTGATCCAAAATTATTAATAGCGCTTACAAGTCCTGGATGAGACCTTGTGTTGGTTTAAATTGTTTGACCTGGGCTTATTAATCCCTATGGCCTCCACACGATAAGGCATGGAAAAGTATGAGCACAGCACATGATGGGGCCAGAATAATCGAGGCAAAAACATGGCTTCAATACGACGTTATATATATATATATATATATATATATATATATATATATATATATATATATATATATATATATATATATATATATATATATATATATATATATATATATATATATATATAACGCCAGGAGCCGGAATGAACACACGTGGTTAGAGACACACAATCAACAAATATTTTTTACATTTTATTTTTCTTGTACAAAACGGCAACAGGTTGACATTTCCTCCCTCTCCGTGTGCTGAAAGTTTGAACAATCGCGTATCTTTCTTGCATGCTACTATACAATCAACTCGGCTAGAAAGCTTATCCTCTAATATTATAACTCCTTGCGATGGCTTTTTCAACTTTGCAATCATAAATCTTTAGAAAATGTATGAGCACACAGATGGTGCAAAGGATATTCTAGACCAACTAGCTAGGCATTCAACGCGAGGGTTTTAATTTCAACAGTGATCGAGGAGCCGAGGACCTAGGACGTGGAATGGCCGAATGGGTCCACATGGCAATTGTTGTTCCCAGAAAGAAATCGTTCGTCTTGCTAGCAGCAACACAGTAACACGTTTAACTACTAGCCAAGAAGTCGTTGCCGATTCAAAGTCTTGCTATTTTTTCTGTGCCAGATGTGTCATCTCCATGTTATATTAGTATATAATAAGCTAACATGCACATGAATACTCCCTCCACTCATGTCTGTCATTTTCATTTCTCGAAAAATAAGTTTTGACTAAATATATATAATAAGCATTAATATTTACAATACATAATTAATATCATTAGATAGATTTAATTTTGAATGCAGTTTTTAATAAATTAATTTGGAGATATAAGTGTTGTACGTATTTTCTACCAATCAAGTCAAATTTATAGATACGTAAATCGTGACGATAAACATTTAGGAACCGAAAGCTGAGAGTATATGTCATGTTCTGTTTCAGGCTTAGGCCCTGTTTGGTTGAGCTTTTGACTTCAGCTTTTGCACCTAAAAGCTCAAAAGCCAACCAAAGGACCTTCTCTAGACTACCAACTTCTTCAAAAGCTAGCTTTCAACTAGTTCAATTTCTACAGCTGAGGAGGAGCTGCTTTCACCAGCTGTGGGAGATTGAAATTACCCGCACTGCCATCCATTACAAAAAAACGATTCGCGTTCTTTCCTTCCGTCCCGTCCGCGGGAGCTTGCGCCCTCGCAATGGAGTCGAGAGCAGAGGCGGCTAGGGTTTCTGGCGGCTTCTTCTCCGGCTCCTCCCTCTACGGCGAGCATGGCCGGCCGTCTCCTCCATCTCCGGAGAGCGCGGGGCGAGCGCGGCCGTTTTCTCATTCTCCGGCGAGCGCGGGGTGAGCGCGGCTGTTTCCTCCCTCTCCGGTGAGCACGGGACGAGCGCGTCCGTCTTCCTCCGGCGAGCGCGGCCATCTTCTCCCTCTCCGGCGAGTGCAGGGCGAACGCAACCGTCTCCTCCCTCTTCGACGAGCGCGGCCATCATCGTCCGGCGAGCGCGGCTGTCTTCCTCCGGCGAGCGTGGGACGAGCGCGGCCATCTACTCCCTCTCCGGCGAGCGTGGGCCGAGCACGGTCGTCTCCTCCCTCTCCGACAAGCACGACCGCTGGGGAGGTCGCTGCTCCGACCGGCTCCGTCGAGGCCCAGTCGCGGCGGCTTGTCTGTGAGAGGGAAGAAGAGGAGGTAAGAGGCTAACGAGCGGGGTCCGTTTGTATGTAAGAGAGGGAGAGCAAGAAGCCACAGCTACGGAACCAAACGGGATTTTGGCTTTCTCACAGCTACTTCTACAAAGTTACTTTTACAGAAGTCACAGCTCACATCTGCTTTTTCACAAGCTACAGCCCAACCAAACAGGGCCTAATATATAAAGTCAATACAGACTCTTTCCTTAAGTTGCTTATTAAGAAAGTCTCAAAGTAGTTATATTTGGGAAGGAGGGTCCGGACATACCATGAAATGAACAACGAACAATCCGGTACTTGCATTGCTTTGTGTTATAAAACATGTTGCCCGCGGTTAGGACCTTCCTCTCTCCGTCTCTCACGATCAACATAGTAAATGAAAATAGAACAAGGAGACACAAGATGTAGGGAGACTATTCTTTATTTCTCTGAATATTCGTGATTACAACATAGAGCTCCCATCTATATATAGTCTTGTCAAGGTCTAAGAGTTTCGGTAAGAGCCCACATACAAACGGATTAGGATTAGAATTCCTTCTTTTCCTTTCCTTTTAGGTAGTCCGTATGTTTTACAACACTCCCCCTTGGGCGATTACCACGATATGCACATGCCTCATTAAAAACTCCATCCAAAAACCCAGTGGGAAAAACGGTTCTTAGAGAAAAGAGTACATCACATTCGTTAATTGCATTGCATATGTTGCCTCATTAAAAACCTTGTGTGAGAAACCTTCGAGTAAAAACTCACATAGGGAAAAGAGTACAACATTTAACCTTTCCGGTCATATATATATTCTTCAGGATATTCTATTCTTCGTGAATAGATATTGATCTTCATAATTTATGCATAAACTTCAATGTTTTAGCAAATATGATCTACTTGATCTTTATAATTCTAGTGGTTTCAATTACCTGCAAGGTAAATTCAATAAATTGCTCTCCCTCATAAAACCGTCCTTTGAATTTCATTATTCAAACCACACTTTTTATAAATGTGTGCTTAATTAATGGTATGCGGTACCATAAAATCATATCTTTCAAAAAGTTGGCTCATAATTCTTCCATGAATTATATGGGTATAACAAAGAGCAATACGCTTCATGCATAATAACCACTTATTAGTTGTGCAAAACAAATAAAAATTTATTCTTCAAGGTAATAAATCCTTTCAGAGGATTATGGGGGTAAAAAAAAACTTTATATTAAATATCTTCTAGATAGTAGAACAAACTTATAGTTCTTTCTTAGTTGATTTTTTAAACTTATAAATCTTCAGGATTTTGATTGTACTACTAAGTAATAAATCCAGTCTTCCATTTAGCATTTAGGGGATAATTCAATTGCCAAAATCACCATTATTCTTATACCTTCTATGGTATTTAGAGGATATTAAAACTTCATTGCTAGCTTTAGAATATGCACTTTTCTAAGTGTTTGTATGACACCTTCATGGTGTTTTAAACTTCCTCACTATTTTTCTCTCGGGTCTATATTCACTTCAGAGATTAATGGTGTAAGATTCGACTGGTAAATCCTTCATGGATTAGTTTATTCAAGGATGTTCTCACTCTACTACATGAGAGATTATTAAGTGATATACACAATGAGATTGCGTTATTTATTATAAAATCATTTGATGACTATTCCTTCTAGGATATGCTCTTCTTGAGACTTTAATATTTATTCATGAATATATTCTACCTTAGACTTCATAATGCTTGAATGAGATTTAATTTTCATATGTTGCAATTTATATTCTTCAGGAATTATATAGATCTTCATAATCCATTTATTAACTGAATATTTAATATTCATTCATTTCATTTGCCAGAGATATTGCAGAACATTTATTCTTCTTAATAGGAGATTCAACCTCAATTGCTTTCGTCATTGACCCGATATAATCGCTACAGGCGATTTTGCCATGGACTCTGTTTCCGGATCCGGGTTCTCATAAGAGAAACATTTACAATTATAGAGGTAGCGTTATCGACAACTACTATTTTCTCCTAATATTCTCATAAATGAGATTGTTTTGTCTCTTTGTTTTTTACCAAACAAGAGATGATTTGTTGTTCTGCATACCCAACACTAATGTTATGCGCGCTTAATGTGTTGGATTTCATCTTCATGATGATCCTCTTCATGAGGTGCTTAAACTTCTTCATGAGGTGTTCTCTTCATGAGAATGGAGGAGTTTTATTTTATTTCTATTCAACAAGTATACGCTTAAATTAGAACCCACAGGCGTCCCCGTAGATTTTAACTTGATAGTATATAATATTTAGTTTACTACTAATAAATAAAACTTCTGGTTTATAACTCTAAGTTACTCCTCTCATTTCTAAAAATATCTGGCATATACTCCGCTTCATACTTCACAAGAGCATTAGTCAAACTATTAGTTGACTTCGTGCGTGGTTGTATTCCTGCATCAAGCTTCAAGGAATATTTTCTCTAGATCGTTTTCCTTCTGCGGAAATAATATTTGGCATTCAAAATAGGCTTTCTTTCCCCCTAATGCCAATATTAGATCTTTAATAGCATACTTCAATAGATATCCCTTATCATGGGCTTAAAATAATCAAATTCATGTATCTCCAACTGCAAGTGGAAGCATATATAAAATACACAACATTTACTTATAGAATTTTCGAATTACCATTAATGCAAAATTCCCTTAATGCATTATCTTCATAAATCCTAAATCATCATAAAGTGTGTTATCCATCATCGTAATTTCACAATTATACATCCCACCATTTGGGTAGTCTTCATTGAACAAATTTCATATTAACTCACTCCCCCTGATTTTAGGCTACTTGGCCATAGACCAATCTATTGCTTATGCATGTAACGCATTGAAAGCAACTTAATTTTTAGTTCAACGAGAACCATATAGACATAGTATGCTGGCTAGTCAAGTAAGCTCAACAAGAGCACAATATAGTGATACACATTCATGTGTACTGTGGAATATTGATATTCAGTCTAACATAGTAGATAACAACAAAATGCAAAGCTGCAAGCTTATTTAAAATCAGTGCAGTAGAGAAAGTTAACTCGGCCGAAAGGGCGCGGGCAAAACTTCAAGTCTTGATACATGCACTTAATAGATTTAGTAAGGGTATGCCTATTAAATATATATATTACCCATATTTTCTTATGTCTTTACCCAAAATTTCTCCCCTTTTTCATGCCATAGTTACTTCGAATAGTAATATGCTTCTTGCATCATCTATGAATAATCACTTCTAATGCTCCATAGAATCCTATTATACTTCTAGTATTTATTGGTTATGGCATAAAATTCACATACATAGGGTAGAACAAAACTTCTAGTTCTCGGGCTAAAAATATTAAATACTTTAGAATTATACTATTTCTTGGCGAAGTTTGTCCTTTTAAGAACAATTCATATGCCAGTATAGTTCAATTATTTATGTGCATCTAGTAAATTCAGTTTCCATTCTACCTACATGGTAGTGGTACACAAAGAACTATAACCTTCATGGTTAATTGAGACTTCTTTCTGTGGATAAAATAATAAAAAATTATTTAGATAGGCAATAGGCAATTGTTTATATGTGAAACATATAAATTTAATTTATTCCATGAGAAATTTATCATATGTTACTTCATGTAACAATTGCAACTAAGAATATTAAATATTTCATATTAGTCTTCAAGCTAATAAATTAACCATTAATCACTTAATTCAACGGGAATTAAAACTTAATGCACCACTGCCACTACTATTAATACTTCAGGATATGAATTCAAAAGAAATAAATCTATAAGCACATGATTTAAGTTCTTCTTAAAAAAACTCTTAAATATTCCAAATAATATCATTCCCGCATGTCTTAACTTCTATACTTGACAAGCGGTAGCTTCATGCTCTATATTCAATTGTTATGATATATAATCACAAACCTTCAAAGGTGTAACATACGCAAGCCACATGTTCAAAGTTATTACAATTGACAATATCCTGATTTATAAAGCTGTCTAAAAGTTTAACTCAATTTCTGTTTGAGTAATGGTAAATTTAAATACTTCATGTATTACATTGCTCTATGATATTCTATACACAAGAGATATTTCTTCGAGAATATGCATTGATAAAATCTTATTTACCATCTTGTCTTCTAGACATTTAGTATAAAGCTTCAAGCTATTATTTATAGAGCAGCATTATATCTCAATCTATAGGCATTTATGCTTAAAAAAATTCAACTTTCAATGCAACATGATATTCTGTAATTATAATTTGGGATTTTACTCATGTAGTGAGTCTCACGATGCATTTGTTACTTCTCTCGACCACATTCTCTATAAATTATCACTACACTTCAATGGTAGCGAAAATATCCTACATGGATTTAATAATGACCGTAACAAATAATTGTTTCATTCATAACAAGTCCAGGATATTCTTTCTTCATGAAAATATGCATATATCATTATAACCAAATCATGTGCATTTAGTTTATTGCACGTAAACAAGTAGTAAAGTGTAAAAAGACAGTGGATGGTTTTACAAAATATTCTTAAAAGCATTTCAACATTTTCAAGATTTAATTATGGTACATGCTAGTTTTCAGAATTAATACAAGCATAATTCATCCCAATAATTCATTATGCTAGGAGAAAACAAATATGAGCCTCTCAAAAACAAAGTAAAAAAAATCTACAGGATTCAGAGAGCTCATACATCTTATACTATGTATCTAGAGTAATAAGATTTGACTCAATGGCATGGTATATAATTTATATTGTGTGATAAATAAATGCATTCAAAATAGCATATAATAATAATAATTCTAGGGAAAATATAAGTACTATAATCTTCAAGAAAATAGGATATATGCTTGAATTCTGCAGGAAACGAGCATACTCGTAAAGATCTACAGAACTTTTTTCTGTATTTTGTTTCGGACAATTTTCCCCATAGCCCAACTCTCTCTTCTTTTATTCAAACCAACATAGTGGGAACGGCATGCAGTTAAGGTTGAGTATTTGTAGCCGTGTAGGAGAGATATTAGCAGCATGCGGACCGCACGACGGCGACTCACTAGGGGCGTCCGACAGCATGCTGGCTGCGTGGACCAAGGAGTAGCACCTACGGCGGGTGGTATACATGTGAGCTTTGTGCCATGATTCTCAGCTACGTGCTGAAGCTACGATTCAGGTGGAGATTGATTCACGCATGTTGCTCAGACTACATCCATTGCAGTTGGCTTAATACATCATGCCATATACTTTCGGGCTTTGGCGCAGGCTCACGGCTGCCTGCCGGTAATGACGCACAGCCAATTTGCTATGATTTTCACCATTGATCTGGCTTCGAGCCAATTCATGCGTGCATGGCCAATTCATGAGCTAATTCGTGGCATAGCAGCCCAGATAATATTGTTTATTACCTTTCTAACTTTGTTCACGCACATTGTAATAATAAGGATAGCCTTCATAGCTTATGCGATCTCGTAGCCACATGCAGACGATGCAAATGAGTGTCGATTTTTCACGATGACACAAGTAGATTGAAACTAGCTCTAGATGCAAACCGATCTACAATTTTTTTTATGGAATCATACCTTCGATTATTACGGATGCCAATTGATCTACGTCACGTGCCGCGTAGGACAGCGATTAGTAGATACATACCGCGTAGGGTGTTTGGCACTCTCGTAGAATTGTCTGCTTGATGATGACGGTATATGTCGATGCAGTGTAGATATTTGCAGGTAGAGGTAGTAGATCTGTTCCACTAACAACGTCGAATGTCGACGACGTCGTCGAGTTGCGGCAGGACCATCGGCACAAGCGACAGCAGCGAAGATCGACGGCAACTTCAACGGCGATGTCGACGTAGAGCTTGTCGTGCTGATAACGTGTTATAAAACATGTTGCCAGCGGTTAGGACCTTCCTCTCTCCGTCTCTCACGATCAATATAGTAGATGAAAATAGAACAAGGAGACACAAGATGTAGGGAGACTATTCTTTATTTCTCTGAATATTCATGATTACAACATAGAGCTCCCATGTATATATAGTCTTGTCAAGGTCTAAGAGTTTCGGTAAGAGCCCACATACAAACGGACTAGGATTAGAGTTCCTTCTTTTCCTTTCCTTTTAGGTAGTCCGTATGTTTTACAACACTTTGAATCAGTCTGGTTTCAAACCTAACTTTGATAATTATTTTTTCGTACCTTACATTAATATTGCCATATACGTATATATCTTTTTATATAATTACTAGGCCTTTGATAAGTTACACAAAGGACAAAGTGGAGAAATTCTGGCATTGGAAATAAAAAAAAAGCATTTCCAGTAGATCCCTACATTCCCCGATCCAACTAATATATGGAGTTGGTGCAATTTGGACCTTTAATCTCTCCTTAATCTGCCTTTGAAAGTCAATACAGACTCTCTCCTTAAGTTGCTTATTAAGAAAAGTCTCAAACTTGTTATATTTTGGGAAGTCTCAAACTGCTACTGAGTGGCTGACTGTTTTATGCTTAGCAAAACATTACCAGTTATGAATTGGAGTACTCCCTCAGTCGCAAATTTATAGATCATTTTGGTTTTCTAGGTACATATACAGCTTTTGCAAATGCATTTAGATATATGTCATGTCTCCATACATAGCAAAATATATGCATCCAATAGAAAAAGCAAAATAAAACCTATAATTTAAAACAGAGAAACTATAAATTATACTTGGAATTACAGTCAGCCACTCAATATATATCAATGCTTCAAGAGCTAGCTATCAAGACTGCTGTTCAATGGTCACTAGAAAAAAATAATCAAGAAAGACATGGCTAGGAGTCGGGGTGTCGATCAAACATCATGAGTTGGACACGATGTCTTACATAACGTAAACGTAGGTCTCAAACATTCATCCTTTTTCTGCATGCATGCAGAGACGTTTACGTCTGTCAGGCAGTAGTAGCTATAATTTGATTTGGACACGATATCTTACATTGAAACATTATCTAATGCGCTAACAATGAGCTATCTACAACAAGAAGTACCCTGCTTCCATGCATGGCTTGGTGCATGCATGCGTCTACTAAGTTGGATTGGGGAATATAGGAAGCTACTGGAGATGCTTTTATTTCCTCTGTATCTTTTACATGTCGTATTTGGTATGTCCCTATGTAAAATTTATCCAACTTTGACCAACTTTATCTAAAAATATCATCTAAAATATATTTCGATGGTGCATATATTTGGTAGTATAATTGTTGTCGTATTTTCTATAAAGTTGATCCAAGTTGAGTGAGTTTTGACATTATGACAAACTTAATATGCATATAAATGAAAATAAAGGAACTACCATATACTAAAGATGCTTTTACCAGTAATTTCCCATCAAATCTCATCAACCATCGAGGTAACCCATCGTCATTTCATTTAATTCAAATCGTACGTAAATAAATAGCCATTTAATCATGTGACTTGCGCTAACTCATCACAAGTTCATAATAACCCGCACTGCATGCCCCGGCTTTAACCAAGGTGCATGTATTTTTTTTAACTCCGTCCTTATATATTTGTTGACGGATGCATGGTATATGGAGTATTATTCATATATCATGGGGACCCATTCCCATAAAAAAAGAAAGAAAATGTGCTTCATATATATTTTAAAACTAGTTGAAGAGAGCAGCAAATGAAGTTCAACACGTAGACTGTCACTACTACAGATTCAAACATCACTGTCGGCCCATCACTGCCGCTTTGTTTTGGGCCGGCAGTGATGGGCCAGTTCAAACCCCAAATGATTGGGCCAGGGGCCAACCAGCAGTGAAGCTAGGTACCACTGCCGGTTCGTGTCTGGAACCGGTAGTGATGTTACTCCGCAGTATCACTGCCGGTTCCAGCCATAAACTGCCAGTGATACCTAACGTCACTGCCGGTTCGTGGCTGGAACCGCCAGTGATATTGCTACAGTATATAAGCTCGAGCTCGAGCTCCCTCCCTCCTCTGTCTCAATGGAACAGAACAGTGCGCGGCTGCTCTTCCACTCCATTGTTGTGGCTGCTCTTCCCCACGACCTCCATTGTTGCGGCTGCTCTTCACCGAATTGCTCAAGTAAACTTTTGGAAGCTCAAGCATGGTGAAGATCTTCTAGCTTATGGTTAGTAACAAGCACACTCATTTGGATTTGTATATTTATATTGTTTTTGTGTTTGAAGATTGGTTCTTTTTGTAGTTGTTTACTTTCTCCATTTTAGAGAGCACATTTAGGTTGGATCTTGAGGAAGACATCAAGGTTGTGGTACATTCACTATTCAAAAGGTTAGTTAAAACGATTGCCTCCTTTAATTTCAATTAGAGCTATATTATTGCTCATGATCAAGAAGAGGGATTGTATTTTATAATTTGTTCCTTTATTTTTATGTGGTAAGTTGTAGAATAATTGTTTTTGGCAATTGTAATTTATGTGGCAACCATTGTTTGCAGTTACATTATTGTTTCTAGAATTTTTTGTGCAATTAATGTTGTTTATGATGGAGCCTCAATTTTACTTATGGTTTTTCAATCCATTTTTACACGGCATATTGTAGAACAATTATTTTGTATGGGCTATCTATTTTAATTTTATAGTGCGACCGATTTGAATTTTTATTGGACAAACAATTTTAAATTTTTTTAAAGAATACATTAAGGTTTTGTGCTTCAAATAACATTGTTGAGAAAGGCTTATTAAAACTTTCCTATGTTTTTTCTGCCCTGTCCATTTTTCCTCTACAGGCATGGATCGAAGGTGGATGTACGATCTGTCATGTACAGACCGACGGTACTTGACGGGCATCGATGATTTCATCAAGTTCGCCAGAGCCAATGCTGGGGACTCGCAGCCTGTATTCTATCCATGCAAAGATTGTAAGAACACGAGAAAATGGGGCGACGCGGAGCATATACGATTGCACTTGATTACCAAGGGGTTCATGAGAGACTACATGATTTGTACTTTGCATGGGGAAGTTGGTCAAAATGGTGGATAAGAAAATAATGATGATGTTCCCATGCCTAACATATCCCTAAACGAGTTTCTGCCTAATGATGATTACACAGAACCTGTGCCTACCAATAACAATGTGTTTAGCAATACGTTAGCTGACGACACAGAGGAAAACGATGGCATTTCCCAGCTCCTGCATGATGTGCAGGGCAGATTCCTTAGTGCTACACAGTTGAAAAAACTGGAGATCATGAGAAAGGATGTAAAAGCATCATTGTATCCGAACTATCCAATAAGAAAACTGGAAGCCAACATCATACTTTTAGAGTTCAAATCAACGAATGGATTGAGTGATAAAAGCTTTGATAACTTGTTAGGTATAATATAGAAACTGCTCCCAAAGGGTAACGAGTTACCAGAAAATACTTATCTGGCCAAGCAAATGATTTGCCCAATCGGCCTCGAGGTTGAGAAAATCCACGCTTGTTCCAACAATTGCATATTGTACCATGGAGAAAAATACAAAGACTTGGATACGTGTCCCAAGTGTAAAGCTCCCTGATACAAGTAAGGGCCGTCAAATGAGGGTAGCAAGACCAGAGGAGGTCCCGTAAAGGTCGTATGGTATTTTCCTATAGCTCCGCGAATGCATAGGTTGTTTGCAAATGCAAAGTCAGCGAAGCTGTTGCGCTGGCATGACAAAGAGCGGAAGAAAGATACAATGTTGAGGCACCCCGCCGATGGGTCCGACTGGAGGACTATCAACACTATGTTCTATAAGAACATCGGTGGAGAGGTAAGGCATCTTTGGTTAGGTTTGAGCACAGATGGGATGAATTCGTTTGACCAGGTTAGAAGCAATCATAGCACTTGGCTAGTGACGCTATGTATATACAACCTTCCACCTTGGCTTTGTATGAAACGGTCATACATCCAGATGCCACTACTAATCCAAGGCCCAAAACAACCTGGCAATGTTATCGATGTGATTCTAAAACCAGTGATCGATGAACTACTACAGATGTGGGAGATGGGTGTGAAGGATGTTTGGGATGAGTACAAAAAAGAACATGTCACGATAAAGGCTATACTCATTGCTACAATCACCAACCTGCCAGGGCGAGGTTGCTTGTCTGGAGAGAAGACAAAAGGATACACTGGATGTGTCGAGTGCTTGGATGAGACGGATGCTATACATCTACCAGAAAACAAGATGGTCTATATGGGACACCGTAGGTTCCTACGAAAGGATCACCCTTACCGCAGGAATAGAAAAGATTTTAATGGGACTATTGAGAAGCATGGACCCCCAAAGTATCGCGACAGCAAACAGATACTTAAACAAGTAAGCAAACTCACAAATATAGTCCTTGGAAAGGGGGAACGGGCAGTACCAGTGCCTGCTGATAGTATCTGGAAGAAAAAGTCAATCTTCTGGAAACTACCTTACTGGCCACTTTTGAGTGTACGTCACTATCTTGATCCAATGCACACAACTAAAAATGTATGCGATAACACTCTTAACACGTTGATGAACACCGGGGGGACAACGAAGGATTCTCTCATGACACGCTTGGACATGCAACATCTGGGCCTCAGGAAGGAGTTGCACCCAATAACTCTTGAGGATGGCCACTTGAAACTTCCGGTGGCATCATGGACACTGAAAAAGGAAGAAAATGACATGCTTATTTCTTTCTTCAATGATCTCAAAGTGCCGACTAGCTACTGTGCGAACCCGAAGAGGCTAGTTAACATGAGAGAACTTAAGTTTAACTATGGTTGTATGAAGGCTCATGACTGTTGTTGACACTTCTTAGCGCAACCACCAGAGACAGGGTGTTAGGCTATCTCTGATAACGGTGCCAGAAGTGTCTGAGGGTATTTCTTATGTCTATTGGATAATTCCACAAGCGCACAGAATATACCTCTGTAGCACTTCACCCGGGAGTATTCCAAAGTATCGTTATTTATTTTATCCCAAGGGAAAGCTGTGCTAGAAATGTTAATAGAAGGAGATCCTAAAATCTATCTCAACTTAGCACAACTAGTGCAGAGGGGGTAATCGAAGTATGATAGGAAGGCGATGATTCAAAGATAACAAATGAAATGCTAAAAGATAACTAGTGTAGTGTAGCTAGGTGGGAGGACAACGAGTGAGAAAGGTTCCTATGATTCAAACTTTACTCCTGTGATCTATCCTATCAAATGGACGAAGTACACTAAGACTGCTACCTCACTTCCGGTGTTTAGGGGATAGGCGAGACAGTAGGGGATATAACATCTACCCAAAGCGGCTATTCTCTTATGGGAGCCAACCTTTTAAGAACTTGCCTAAAACACATGGAGGGATACTAAGACTAGACAGGGCTATCACCACCTGTTAGCACCCACAAACAATCCGTGTGACAAGCGGCATTCAAACGTAAGATCTAGTGAAAGCAACATGCTTACACTAAGCCTTACTACTCTAGCAATGATCAAGGCAACTAGAGCACCCTATGACAGGCGATGAACTACACATGTGAGCTGGTTACAGGATCATAATCTAATGCAAACCGACCAAGTAATATGATAACTCACAACAATACTATTAAAGTAATGCACTAAGTAAAAGTAAAGCAAGAATATAATATATTAAACTAGATAAGTCTTACAGAAAGAGAAAGATACAAGAGCTATACTAGACTCTCCAGTAGACGACTCCGGAGACCCCGAGCGCAGCTCGACTCAACTCTAACTCCCACACTAGACTACAACTACTACTAAAGGTGGAACTACACTACTTGTTCACTTGTATCTTGAATGAATCATGTCTTGAGAGGGTGGAGGTAGCCTCTATTTATAGGGGAGAGCAAGGGGGTGCCACGTCAGCGATCCGCGTGCTCCTTGCCTCTCCACCCTTGGATGAACCGACTTGGAACCGCCTCAAGATGGACGGTCGTGGTAATTTCAGCACATGGGAAGCATGCAAAGAGGCGGTGGAGTGAGTCGGTGGCCAAAACCCACATAGGGGGGTTCGGCCAACCCCTATGATGGGTGGGGCCACGCCAGGTGTGGGCCCCACCAGTCATAGGGTCTCCCCTGGTACTTGTTATATCTTGATTGCTTCGTTTCACACCTCAATCCATGTGCCTTTTATCTCCACCGTTGAATGGAAGCACATGTTGATCAGATGGATGAAGTGACTTGGTTGGAGTGTCACATGGATTCTGTCACATCACCAGAGCCAGGTGGGCCCCATGGGTAGTTCGGCCGACCCATGGGTGGGCCTACTCTGAGCTCTGATCTCTTCTTTGTGGTCCCTTGTGTCATGTATTGGAATGTGGTTGTCTGGTGCCTCCATATGTGGTTCGGCCGAACCACATATGTGAGCCCCAGCTGCTGCATTTTGTCCTGTTTTGATTTTCCCTGCATTCACAAGCTAAGAGTACAAGTGGAACTCATTATTGATAAAATATGCTCATGTTATGTTTATTCTCCCTTGGATCCGAGGCCTGTTGATGGTGTTTGAAAGTGAAAATTTATGGTATATCCACCGTCAACAAGATCCCCCAAGCTTAACCTTTGCTCGTCCCGAGCAAATGATCAAACTTAGCTTCGGTGGATCAGGAGTTGCTACAATATCATATTTCAATAATACCATATAGACAACAAAGTACTTCTCTTTTGAATGGAAAAATTGGCTATAAAAATTCACTCATTTTACCTTAGTCCTTCATGGGGCTAATGGCCTTTCCCTTTGCCTTAGGTGGTTGAGAGATAGAACAGTTTAACTTGAGCGCTAAGTTTCTCATTCCTTGCAAGTTTCATACTGGAGGTTTTAGCAATGTTTTTTCAAAAGACAACTTAATGTTCCTCATATAGTACTCTCATGTCGCTCAAATGGTGTATGATTCCTTACCAAGGCATAAGGTAAATGTTGCCTTCTCTTTATCATCCTACCTCTAAAAAATGGCTTATGTGGAGCTTAAGGTGGGAATGAAAGAATATAGCATACTTACTTTGCATATGTTGTATAGTCAAAGATTGGATCCAAAGAGAGAAGTGTCATGCCCTTAGATCAAGATGTGCAAGTGTGTGGATAATGATGGAATGTAATGCTCCTTTATTTGAATTGTATCTCTCTCTAATAAATTTTAGAGACATGGCTATCATTTTCCCTTTCTTTTATTTACGAGCCTAGACTTGCTCATATATTTTTCTTTTCTTTTCTATGGACTTCCCACGTTCATCTTTCTTTAATTTTCATTTTGCATAGCCTTTTTGTCTCTTCTACCAAATTAACTAAGAGAGATATTTTAAAATTTTAGCACATGGAGCATTTATTTGGTGAAAATGAAAGGCATGTTGTTGCGTACTTCCTGTGTAGAAGCAGCATATATGTATGGTGTGTACGTGATCTTGATCTTGGTAGCATGATAAGACTCTCAATAAGGGTCAACAAAACTTGACAACACTCAATACAAAGTAAATAGCTTATGTGGAAGGTTTTAAACATGTGTAGCATATATGGCTATGATAGGAATTTTATCACCATTGAGGAACAATAAGGGTTTGATTGTTTAAGAAATAAATCTCCAGTAATCATGTATGCTTGGAACGATATTATAGTACCTCTTGTTTTACCATATCATATCTCACAACAACTTAGACTTAGTTCTAGCACTTAGCATCCATAAAGTTTTCAGGTTCATGATGATTTAAATAAGCCAAGTAATCCATACTCAAAGAAATACTGAGTTGTAAACTAGGCATTAAAGAAATATTAATATACCAACTATTCATCATTTCCAATGAGAAAGATTAACATGCATGAACAGAAAATATTTTTGGTGTTTTTAGTTTATTTTATTTAAGTGCATTCAATGAAGAACAATATAAAATACTGAGATAGAATACTTACCTTGGTGGGGGAGAGAATCTACCCCAAGCTTGCACTTTTGCAGTTGTCTCACTGAGGTGGACGTGGCGGATATGGTGGTGGATAATGAGGAGGATATTGTGGTGGATATGGTCACGAAAACTGCTGTGGGTGCTGTGGGATATATGGAGGTGGAGGTATGTTATGATGTGCATAGAGGGCAGCCCACTGTCTGCCAGTCTACTCTTGAAAATTTTGGAGCTGCTGCTGGGTTTGTGTAGTGATGTTGTGAATGGCCTCATGGCCAGTCCGCAGCACACCAAACTGATGTGTTAGCAACTCCATATCATGTCGATGGCTTCGCGTCCCTGCATCCTGCATAGATGAGTAAGAGAATCTGGCACTTTGTGCCCCTGACCGACGCCCTCCTCCAGAGCTGGAGGCTTGTATGGCATTTGAGCTGCCTGCATAGGTGCTGTCGTCTTCTTCGGATGATTCATTACGCTGTGCAGCACGCGTTCTTGCACGGGTAGCAGGACCTGAAAAACTCCATCGACCGCCTACTCCTGCAATGTTAGGCACTAAAGGGTGGCCCCCATATAGTTTTAATTCTGGGCATGGCAAAGTGAGTCTTGCATCGTTATTATGGAATTTAAATTCTATTGTTCCTTGAGAATCACCGGCAATAATATGAGCTTTTATGAAATATTCCTCACACAGAATGGTTCTATGTGTAGGTATGTAATCATTAAATCCATTTAGCAGTTCAAGGTAGCTACACATTTTTGTGATGACGGATGTGAAATCAAATGATCCACATCTTGATGGTGCAGAAATCCAATGCTCTACCATGGATTTTACAGGTGATACTCGGATTTTATATACCATGGCATATATTATTCTTAAATCAATCTCTCTAACAGGTCTCACATCATCCCGGGGAAACAGTGATTCCTAGCCATCTATGCAAAAAGCGCAGTGTGGGTTGCAAATGTGACTAGTGCGTGGTTTCCCCATTCTATTTTCCCCAGTTATGTCATGCCAAAATTCAAGTTTATTGAACCTTCGAGTAGCAGATTCTAAATTTGAGGTGCAGTTCATGAAGCCTAGGCAAGCACTAAACTGGTCCCAAATAAGATCATAGGCTTGATTAAACAGATGAAAATTGATGTTGTCTCCAGTTGCTTTTACTGTGCACATAAATTCTAAAGTGAGACTCTTGCTACCTTGGTACCCAGAAAAATCCTAGAATTCACCCCATCCTATTGCACCAAAAACATCAAAGAACTCCTCATACATACCTGTGCGTTGGAGGAGTTCTAAATCAATTACCTTGGTGTGTTCAAAGTTGCGGTTGCGGATGGAGTTGAGGACGAGAAGTTCTTGTGGAGTGACCCAAATGCCTGTTTCTTGGTCTTGTGTTCTAACAGGATCTTCCTCTTCTTCGGATTCTTCATGATCATGAGGTGGTTGTTCAACATTTCCCGTGTTGTTGCTAGGCTCAGTTGCCTCAGACAAATATTCATCCTGTGACCCTGAGAGTCGTATCTCAGTGTCATGGGAGGATGATCGTCGTAATGAACTCCCGCTCAATGCTGAGCGCATTTTCTTTGCTGCGGCCTTGAATCTATTCTTCATATTTGCACAAAACAAAGACACGAACCAAACTTTGGATGATGGGGGTTAGCTTAATTGAACCTTCTTACTGGATGATTACCTTCATTGATTCTCTCGGGCGATGAACACTTGAAGAACAAGGATGAGAGGGTAATATTATTTTTTTTGGGTTTTCTTCTTGGAAAGAAATGAACTTTGTTGGGGAGAGAGAGTTTTAGAATGTCGAAGTGCTTTGCTGGTAGTTTGGTTTGAGCAATGTGTTCACGAGCACAGCAATGATATAGAGAAGGAAGTGGATGTGCAGGGGGCATATAGCCTAGTTCGGCCGAACCCCCTAGTGCACCAACTTGTGCAACATGTTGCTAGAATCCTTGATGTGTAGAGAGTAGAGAGATGTGGTGTGAATTGGTGAACAATGATGGGTCGGCCGAACCCTATCACTTTTCTGTTTCGTGCCAAAACTCCAGGGAATCCTTGTTGCATTGAGTGGAACAAAAGATGAAGTGATGAAGCTAAATTAGTGGGTCGGACGAACCATCAATCACCTCCATATTTCAGGCACTTTGTTGCATTGCACTCTTTGTTGGAACTAGAGCAAGTGGGAGCTGTCAAGTGCCATCCTATGGGTCGGCCGAACTGGCCTCTCTCTCTAATTGCTATGTGCCAAGCAAAGGAGTCAAGGGTGGTCACTTCTTGCATGGTGAAGCACTCATGTTTCCCTTCTTTGGATGCTTGCTCAAGGAATCCTTTCTTGGAGTGAGTGGTGAATGGAATAAAGAGGAAAGGAGGGAGCAAGACATGACCATGGCTAGTGGTTGTTTGCTCATGAGATTCTTCACGGGAGAACTCAAGTGAATGCCAAGTTTGGTTTCTTTTGATTAGCAAGAGTGATTTGGTTAAGAGTTTCATGAGTGGAATTAAGGAAAGGAGAAATGGGTTATGTAATGACAAGATTTCTCTCTTAAATTACTCACGCTTTGCTATGAACATTTTTATTGGCATTTTATTGAAGTAAGAGATCAGAGAGGGATTCTAACTCCTAGAGTGCAAGTTGACAGTCATATGTCTTGTAGCACTCTACGGGGTAGCTCACATGATACTTGGGTTAAGACAATTAGCACTGAACATGTGGGTGCATAAAAAGATCCAAGGTTGCCATGCTAGTGATTAAGATCATCATGCAAATTGTTTAGAGTGTTGTCGTGCATGGGATAAGGCATGGATTGAAATAGACAAAAGGTGGCAGGTGGGGGCATCATGGTGGGGTTCGGCCGAACTCACCATGGGCCCCACTTGGTGTCGATTTTATTCATAAGATGAATTAAACAATGATTATCATGCTAAAATTATTGGTCGACACAAAAAGGTTTGGGATTAACATGCTAAAGTAATTTAAACAAGTAAGGGAAGTAGCCTGAATTTAAATGTTAGTATACTTACCTTAATGGAAGAGCTGATCCTTTAGGTCCTTGGGGTAGGACCATTCTCTTGAGCTGGCGTGCAATTTTTCTTTGGAGGTGTCGCCTGCTGTATAACCTTTTTCTTCCATACTCGCTTGCTCTTTGCCTTTGGTTGTGATTTGGGCCTCTTCAAATCTTTTATGATAGCAAAGGCATGTATCTCCCTTAGCATGATCAATGAGCACTGCTCAACCTTCGGTCGGAATTTGAATATTTTAAGAGTCCCATTGATTGTGAATTGAATTTCTCTAGCTCCAACATCAATATGTGCATTGGAGGTGCTAAGGAATGGTCTCCTCAAGATGAGTGGAGTCTTCTCGTCTACCTCCATGTCTAGGACCACAAAGTCCACGAGGATAAAGAATGCACGAATCTTGACTGGGTTATTCTCCGCTATCCCCGCCGGGTAACGGACTGATTGATCCGCCAGCTGCAAACGTATTGATGTAGGGGACAAGATGGTATGGTTGAGTTTGTCAAACACTACCTTTGGCATGACGCTGACGCTTGCTCCCAAGTCGCATAGTGCATGCTCAAAGTGTTATGTCCCAATGGAGCAATCAATGGTGGGACACCCAGGGTCCTTCTTCTTAGTTGGCAGTTGGTTCAATATGGCCGCGCTGCATTCTTCCGTCAATTTGACAATCTCCGTTGTGGGCAGCGGGCACTTATTGTTGAGGATGTCTCTTAGGTACTTGGCGTAGGTTGGTACCTGCATTGCATCAAGTAATGGAATATTCACATAAAGATGACGGATTACCTCGACGAATTTCCTGAATTGTTCGTCGTTGGTTTGCTTCCTTGTTCTTGGGAAAGGTAGCAGCACATTGGTGTCATAATATTCGTGTGGGGCTGTCTTTCCTTGGAACTTGGTGTTGTCATCAGGTACCAGCAATTCTTCTTCTTCTTCATCATCTTCCTTGTCTTTTCTTGCAGCCTTCCCTGCCATGTTAGGATGCGGTGGATCGCGAGTGGACTTACCTCCCCTGGTGATTACCGCATTGATATTCGAAGTATTGCAAGTATTTTTAGGAGATGAAGTAGTAGCAACAAGATGAGATAATTGAGATTCTAATATTTTATTAAAACTCATTTGTTCTTTAACAGAAGAAGCGAGAGCATCCATCTTACAATTTAATGTTTCAAGGGTCTTGTCATTTTCTTTCAACTTTTTATTCATACTTTCATTTATTTTAGCTTGATTCATAACAAGATCTTTTAATGATAATTGATTACCAAAATTTGCATTACCTTGAAACTTGGAGTTCGACGCCCATCTTCCTTGTTGAGGATATTTTGAATTGTTGTTGATGGCGTCTATCTTCTCAGGATTTAATTTGTAATAAGATACACTACATACCTGATCCCATTGATGCTTGGAAGCACAATGTTGAATGGCCTCTTGGTCTTTCTTGAAATTAGCACGTTCTTCCAATCTTCTCAAGAGGAGATCCATCTTCTCAGATATTGCATCTACTTCATGGATGGTATGTGTGTTCTTCTTCTTGGATTGGAGTTGATCTTCATTCCACCCTCGATTTATCACCATCTTTTCTATCAGATTCTTGGTTTGTGTGACATTGTGTGAAGTGAATGCTCCTCTAGCAGCGACATCAAGGTGGCTACGAGCTGTTGGGGTTAGTCCATGGTAAAAACCTTGAATCAGGAGCCATTCTTGGATTCCATGGTGAGGATATTCCCGAATGTATTCCTGGAGACGTTCCCATGCTTCGGGAATCGTTTCATCCACTTGCTGTGTAAAGCCTGAGATCTTTCCTCGAAGAGCGGTGGTTTTGCCCATCGGGAAGAACTTCTTGAGGAATGCATTGGCACAACTTGTCCAATTGCCAATGTCTTCAGGATAAGCATAGAACCATTGTTTTGCCTTTTCGATCAAGGAGAACAGAAAAAGGCGAAGACAGATGGCGTCCATCTCAACACCTGTTGGCGGTCCTTACCAACATAAATATAACATCATTTTAATACTAAAACAAATAGAAGAAAGGGCTTTTATCTAATCTTTCCACAAGTTTTGTTGTGCACCTAACTTACAGGAATAGCACGTGGAAATGCATGGAAAACTCAAGCAAAGCGCACTTCTAGGAAGCGTATTCAAAGAAGGCACAAACTAAGAAAATGAGAAAGCCCAAATTAAACAATAAACCAAATCCATTCGCAACCATAGGGGAGGCCCAGGCCCACAGAGGAACCGATCACCCGAAGGCGGTGGCCAGATGGCACTCCCCGGGGATCGACTGCCCCCGGGAGCGGCCGCCCCCCTGGTGGGGCCTCCCGGGCCCATCCTCCTCAGGCGGTGCTCATGGTGGTTTGGCAAAGGCGGTTTCACCTCCTACCATACTTAGAACGCCCAAACCGCCCTTGATCAACTATAAATAGATGTGCTTCACCCCCTCCAACACACACACCAACATTTGGAGCACTACACCACACATTTCTTACTTGTTCTCTCTAGTTTAGTAGTAGTAGAGCAAGGCAAAGCTATCAAGGAGAGCTTGTCTCCTTGGAGGGATCAAGAACATCTTGGTATAACTACACATCGGTTCTCCTCTATGAGCAAGCTCTTATCTTATTTATATAGCAATGCATCTGAATTAGAGTATAGTCTTGTTCATATTATGATCATAACATGTAAACTAGTTCATAGCCTATGTGTTATGTTCTTGATATGTTCATCAAAGTTCTTCATCGTTCATCAAATTAGTATGAATAGAGGAAGAACTAAGGATGGGATAATAGTTCGTTGTGCTGTAATGGTTGCTCCTAGCCGAGCCTGTCAATCCGTAGGGTTGGGGTCCCGGGGGGCTACGAGTTGTTTCCAATTACACGGGCGCGGTGCTCGGGTATGCGGGAATCAGCGGATATGTCGGTACCCCACGGGCAGAGGGGTAGGTGGCAGGTGGTGACAGCCCTGTCCATCCCTAGCATTCACCCACGTTCGGGTATTGAGTAGGAGTTCGTAAAGTCTCTATCGGCTGGCAGACCAGCTGCGGGGATCTCCCTATCATCTCAGACTTACTCCTGATCCTAGTCTTATTAATTCGATGTAATTACTATTCGTTGCATAGCTGTATATGACCAATGCCTGCTCACGTAGTTATTCTTTATTCTTTATTTTATCTTTTATCCTTGAGGTTGCTCCGATGTGTGTCCACTATCTTATAAACCTGTTTTAACCCCTGCCTATGCTATGCCTACCTATGCATTCAATAAGTGATCATGTTTATTCCAAAAGCTAGATGGAATTCACCATGCCCTCCTACGGGAAATTATAAATACGACACCCTTGAATACTCACGGGTTGAAATGCTACAATGATAGTTCTGTGCGCTTGCAAAGTAATCTTATTCCTTACTGAGCTATCGATTGGCGTACCTAAGTACCGTTACTTAAGGATTGTAATTCTTGTTGCACCCCACGGTGTCGTGCCACAGTTTTGCATATCGTAAGTAATGACGGTTAGGAAGGCCAATCCGGTACTTCTAACTGCTATTACCAAACTGTATTACCTAGGCCGGCGCCACTAAGGGCCAAGGATTACCTTTCTGAAGTAATGGTGGTTGGGAATGTCAACTTATGTTTCTAGTATTATTATTAAGGACAGACCTTTAGTCTATCTTTAGTAGTAATGCTAAGAAACGCCAACAAGCATTTCCGGCGCTGTTGCTGGGGATGGACTTCTAATCTATCTTTTGTAACGATGTTAAGAAATGCCAACAAGCATTTCTGGCGTTGTTGCCGGGGAGGGCAAAAAGAAAATATAAACATCTAGTTTTGGCATAAACTTTGATTACAAAATAAGCATTGGTAGCCATAGCTTATGCAGGCTAACTTTGCTGTTTTCTTCCTCTTTTTATTGGAATGAAAACAGAATAGTGTATGAGCGGTTTCAATCTGCCGGAAAACTTCGTTAAAAATCCAGAGGAACTCCTAAGGAAGAGAAGGCCTCGTACCATCTCTTCTTCTGCTACTCAGCCGGCAAACGAACCGGTCACTTCCGCACCATCCGCTACTACCACCATGGCCAAGTCACTCCGCGAGTATGCCACCCCCGCTATTGCCAACATGCCCGTTGGGCCCGCTGTCAATGTCGGGAACGGAAACTTTGAGCTCCGCACTGGCCTACTCACGATGGTGCAGGCGAACCAGTTCTATGGTTTGCCAAGTGAGGACACAAATGCACACCTGCAAAACTTCCTTGAGCTATGCGAAACCATCATCATTAAAGATGTCGCACAAGACAACATCAGGCTCCGCTTGTCTCCTTTCTCCCTTTCGGGGAAGGCAAAGCAATGGTTTTATCAAAGCAAGGAAGCAGTCAACACGTGGGACAAATGTTCCGCAGCGTTCCTCGCTAAATTCTTCCCCATGAGCAAAACAAATGCTCTACGGGGAAAAATATCAAACTTCCAGCAAACATCACTCGAGTCCATTCCTGAGGCTTGGGAAAGGCTCCAGGAATACATCCAGGCCTGCCCTCACCACGGGATGGAAGATTGGCTCGTGCTCCAAAATTTCTATGAAGGTCTCACGGCCATGTCTAAGGGGCACATAGATGCTGCCGCTGGAGGCGCATTCGTCTCCCTCACCATCGAGAATGCCATGGCGTTAATAGAGAAGATGGTGGCCAACCAAAGCTGGGAGAGGGACGAAAACACAAAAAGGCATGCACACCGTGAAGGAGACAGATCTGCTTGCTGCAAAAATAGAATTAATAATGAAGAAACTTGAAGGACGTGCCACCGATCCTACCACCGGCACTGTCCAGGCCATGGACTCGCACATGACGTGTGAGGTCTGTGGAGATGTTGGCCATTCGGGGAACAACTGTCCCGAAACCCTGGAAGAAGCATCCTTCGTCAACAACGGGTTTCGCCAACACCAACAACCAGGTAACGGGTGGAACAGCCAGAATCGCCACCAAGATAATTCTTCCAATTTAAATTCAAATTTCAATTCCTCCCAACCTTCATTAAAAGATCTTATGATAGGACAGGCTAAAATAAATGAAAATCTTACAAACAAGCTTTCACGAAATGATAAAATGTTTGAAACTATAAATACTAAGCTTGATAGCCTATCTTCATCTGTTAAAAATCAAGTAAATTTTAATAAAAGAATTGAAACTCAAATTGCCCAACTTGCCTCTGTCGCAAAATCTGCCATTCAAATTTCTAGTTCTGTTGAGAATATAAATTCAGTGACCACGAGAGAGGGTAAGACCGCTCGTGATCCCTCACATCCTAACCAAAGAACAGGCAAAATACCAAGACAGCAAGAGGAAGTACCAGTTGATTCGGCGCAACCACATGAAGAATCAATGGAAGAAGAGCCGACACCGGAGGGCTATGGGGACACCACGATGTTGCCTTTCCCCACAAGGTTGAGAAGGAAGAAGAAGGCCGGAGATGAACAGTTTCTCCGATTCGTGGAGATGGTCGAGAAGACACACGTAAGCGTTCCGCTGATGGATGTCTTACACATACCATCATACGCTAAGTTCATCAAAGATATCATCAACAACAAGCGACCATTACCGTCCACAGAAATTGTCAAGCTGACGGAAGAATGTAGCGCAGCTATACTCAATCATCTACCTGAGAAGAAACAAGACCCTGGGTGTCCCACAATCACATGCTCTATAGGCACCCAGCAATTTGACCACGCCTTATGCGATCTTGGGGCGAGTGTGAGCGTCATGCCGAAATCAGTCTTTGATAGACTGAATTTCACTAACTTAGAGCCTACCAACATGACACTTCAGTAGGCCGACTCCTCAATTCGGTACCCAGCAGGGATTGCACAAGACATTCCTGTAAAAATTAGAGGGTATTATGTTCCGATGGATTTTGTGGTGCTCAACATGGAACTCACCAAAGAAACACCACTCATCCTCGGAAGGCCATTCTTGAGCACGGCAGGAGCACAAATTAATGTTGGAGCTAGAGAAATCCGCTTCAATATCAATGGACAAGAAGACAAGTTTGAATTCAGGCCTCACCGTCAAGAAGAATGCAATATGATACGCATTCGATATGGGCCGAATCCCGAAGGCATCAAGGAGGTAGAAATTCAACCTCAGCTTCTGAAAAATATATCAAAAATCTCAAAAGAATCAAAGAAAAAGCCGGAGCCAAAAGAAAAGGCAGCTCCCAAACAAAATATAAAGGAGCAGAAAAACAAAATGGCTCCTAAAAAAAGGGAAGAAATCCCCAAGCCTTCACCAAAGAAGACGGTGTGGAAACCCAAGGTAAAAATTAAAAATAATACCACAGCGCGCAAAACTACTCACAAAGTATGAAGGCCCAAGCAAGTGCAGCCGTCTACCTCTCCCAAGACGGATGCACCATCATCAAGCAAACAATGAAGGGAGAAAGGTCCTGCTCAACGGAATTAAAAAAGCTGAGCCCTTGCCGAAGGTAAACCTGTAAGTTATTCGTAATTTTTACTTTAAATATTTCAAAATTTCTTTTCAATAAAAGCTTAATTGATTCCTCTAATAAAAATAAAATTAATAGTAATAATAAAAAATATATATATAAATATATAAAATAATATTTCAAAAAATATATGCATGCTTGATGATAATGTTGCATTATACTTTGACTAAAATAACCGTATGTTTAAACATGAATCTTTGAGATCATAAAGATATTCCTTCATAAATGCATGATAGTGTGATCTTAAACAAACTTTAACAAATTTCAATCAAATCCATTTTTATATCATACACATGATCACACTAATCTTCTTCACATCAAGCCTAATCGTAACTGGGATAATAATCTACGCAGTCAGCTTAACACGTGGCCAAAAGACAGAGGCTGGCAGGTGGGCCCAGGGGACCGACCACCCCCAGGACCGGCCGCCCCCCTGTCTAGGCCAATCCGTGCCAATCTTTTTCGTACCTCACCTTGATCACCTCAGCATCACGTCCCTGGTTACGATCAAGTTGTTTCCTTGCCAAAGACCTCGATAGCACCTATTTAAACCTCTAAAGGTCTCTTTTCCTCACACCAACCTTGCTCTTCTCCCTCTAGCAAAGCTTGCTAAGCTCTCCCATCTTTAAGTGCCAACCATGTCTAGCTACGCTCTCTCGCTGATCAATGCCCCAGTGGCCATAGCAAACCTAGACATAGCACCCTATCAAGAGAGTTCTTTAGCAAGAAAAAAAGCCCGTGTTGTGAAGGAAAAGCCTCTAGCGATCTTGCCAGCACGCTCTCATGCACCCGAAGGAGGTGCCACAAAGAAGACCGCTGCTGCCCATCTTCTCAATGGCCTCAAGAAGAAAACTCCTAGTGGTAGTAGGCCTAACAAGCGCGTTGGAGATAAGTCTGCTAGCAAGCCTGCATTTTCGGCCAAGGAGGCAGAATCATCTAGCACCCTTCTTAGAATTAGGAGGCATCTACCTCGGCCTCCCATCAAACGTCGTGCAGGGCAGTACAAAAGCAGTGAAGATGAAGACGACTCTAAGATCCTCGCTGACCTTAGAGCTAAACATGCTAGCTTGCGTACTTTTTTAAGGGCTTTAGAAGAAGACATAGAGTCCAAGAACACAGAGATCAGGGACCTTAGCGATGATGTTAACAGTTTCCGCTTCAAGTTCAATCTTAAGCTAAGAAAAGTCGCTAAAGCCCTAGGTGTTGAGCATCATCTTGAGTATCTTTAGGCTGCACCTACTGCACGAATAATTAGGCACACATTTTCACTTTCATGATCTTTTAAATTTTACTATCAATGTAAATGTGCCTATTTGAGTTTATCAATAAAATAAGGTTTTATGTTGAGCACTTGTTTTCTCCATATATGTATTTTGTGACTAACCAAGACAGGGAAGAAAACAAGTGTGGGGGAGGATTCTCCAAGACAATTGCACAATAACAAAAATCAAAATTCGGTTTGTGCAACTTCCCCCCCTCTCATCCTAAAAAGTTTCTAAAAATAAAATTTAAAATGATGTTTCCCACATACTCCATCAAACATGTATTCCTACATGCGAAATGTTTGCATACTTTTTATTCCCTGCTAAAATTCCTACAGATTTATGAATACTGTTTAGGGACCCTGTTTCTATCTAAGTACTTGATAGATGAGATATAGTAGGATGACATGATGCTTGCTCATTCTTGCAAAGTACTTGGGATTTATCTTACAAAAACAAAAACTCAATAACATGCTCCTTGAATGATTGACAAATACCTACCATGGCCATATATGATTCTATTTGATGAAACCTTCCACATATGCCACTTATTTTGCGTTGAGTTTGGTCAAATTTTGTGACTGCTGTTGAGAGATGTTTCATGCTCCCAAGATCAGAATTCACTTGCGCCCACCAAATAAAGCCAATTCTCACGCTGAGAGTTGCGCAAATAAAAGTGACGGTTCTCATCCTAAGAACCGCGCATTCCTTCTGCAAAGTTTTACTCCATCTATCTACCATCATAATATCTCCTTATTTAAAGTTTTTCATATGCCAATAAAACATATGGGGCTATGTTTAAAAAAAGGGAGAAAAGAAAGATCATGCCAAGGGGCATAAGAAAATAAACGGGAAAGAAAAGTTTAAATACCCGTTCAAAAAAAATGAATAAAATGGAAATGAAGATTTTATAGCCCATATCTCCTTAAGTTTTATCCAAGGAGAATCATGATGTATGGAGTACCAAAAAGATTTAGAATTAGGTTTCCACCTTCGTACTTTCCACACACATGCACATTCTGATCTAGGAGTATGGCGCACTCCCTCCGGTATGGTCTGGGGTTTGACCTGACAACATATGCAGGGTAAGTGTGCCTCATCATTCCTACCTAAAACTCCAAATAAGCCTTCTTAGAGGTAGGATGATCAAAGTGAAGGCATCACCTTTTCATGCCTTGGTGAGGAACCACTTACAAAAATGAGCGACTTGAGAGAATCATTTAAGGACACAAGCTATCTTTGTGTTTTCAAAAATTTTACAAAAACCCAAGTATTCCAAACAAGAATAAGAGTAAAAGGATTTGATTCAAGCTATTCCATTTGTCAATTTCTCAAGAAAGATTTGGTAGACACTTTGAAGTTCATAAATCCAGGTGAAGCTTGAAATATCCTATATGTAGATTCTTTGACAAGGAGGATGAACCCATTTGGTCCTTCGCACTTTACTCGAGGACGAGTAAAGGACCAAGTGTGGGGGAGTTGTTGGCGGTCCTTACCAATATAAATATAACATCATTTTAATACTAAAACAAATAGAAGATAGGGCTTTTATCTAATCTTTCCATGAGTTTTGTTGTGCACCTAACTACAGGAATAGCACGTGGAAATGCATGGAAAACTCAAGGAAAGCGTACTTTCAGGAAGCGTATTCAAAGAAGGCGCAAACTAAGAAAATGAGAAAGCCCAAATTAAACAATAAACCAAATCCATTCGCAACCACGGGGGAGGCCCAGGCCCACAGAGGAACCGACCACCCGAAGGCGGTGGCCAGATGGCACTCCCCGGGGATCGACCGCCCCCGGGGGCGGCCGCCCCCCTGGTGGGGCCTCCCGGGCCCATCCTCCTCAGGCGGAGCTCATGGCGGTTTGGCAAAGGTGGTTTCACCACCTACCATACTTAGAACGCCCAAACCGCCCTTGATCAACTATAAATAGATGTGCTTCACCCCCTCCAACACACACACCAACATTTGGAGCACTACACCTCACATTTCTTACTTGTTCTCTCAAGTTTAGTAGTAGTAGTAGAGCAAGGCAAAGCTATCAAGGAGAGCTTGTCTCCTTGGAGGGATCAAGAACATCTTGGTATGAATACACATCGGTTCTCCTCTATGAGCAAGCTCTTATCTTATTTATATAGCAATGCATCTAAATTAGAGTATAGTCTTGTCCATATTATGATCATAACTAGTTCATAGTCTATGTGTTATGTTCTTGATATGTTCATCAAAGTTCTTCACCGTTCATCAAATTAGTATGAATAGAGGAAGAACTAAGGATGGGATAATAGTTCGTTGTGCTGTCATGGTTGCTCCTACCCGAGTCTGTCAATCCGTAGGGTTGGGGTCCCGGGGGGCTAGGAGTTGTTTCCAATTACACGGGCGTGGTGCTCGGGTATGCGGGAATCAGCGGATATGTCGGTACCCCACGGGCAGAGGGGTAGGTAGGAAGGTGGTGACAGCCCTGTCCATCCCTAGCATTTCCCCAAGTTCGGGTATTGAGTAGGAGTTCGTAAAGTCTCTATCGGCTGGCAGACCAGCTGCGAGGATCTCCCTATCATCCCAGACTTAGTCCTGATACTAGTCTTATTAATTCGATGTAATTACTATTCGTTGCATAGCTGTATATGACCAATGCCTGCTCACATAGTTATTCTTTATTCTTTATTTTATCTTTTGTCCTTGAGGTTGCTCAGATGTGTGTGTCCACTATCTTATAAACCTGTTTTAACCCCTGGCTATGCTATGCCTACCTATGCATTCAATAAGTGATCATGTTTAGATCAAAAGCTAGATGGAATTCATCAAGCCCTCCTACGGGAAATTATAAATACGACAACCTTGAATACTCACGGGTTGAAATGCTACAATGATAGTTTTGTGCGCTTGCAGAGTAATCTTATTCCTTACTGAGCTATCGATTGGCGTACCTAAGTACCGTTACTTAAGGATTGTAATTCTTGTTGCACCCCATGGCGCCGTGCCATAGTTTTGCATATCGTAAGTAATGACGGTTAAGAAGGCCAATCCGGCACTTCTAACTGCTATTACCAGACTGCATTACCTAGGCCGGCGTCACTGAGGGCCAAGGATTACCTTTCTGAAGTAATAGTGGTTGGGAATGTTAACTTATCTTTCTAATATTATTATTAAGGATGGACCTTTATTATATCTTTAGTAGTAATGCTAAGAAACGCCAACAAGCATTTCCGGCGCCGTTGCTGGGGATGGACTTTTAGTCTATCTTTTGTAACGATGTTAAGAAATGCCAACAACTCCTTTTATGGCAACCGTGCCACACAACTCCAGGAAATTCTGGAGATGTGCATTTGCATCCTCATGGGGCTTTCCACTGAATGGGTTGGCTTGCACCATGTTGATAAGAGATGGCTTGAGCTCAAAAGTGGCATCCCCCAAGCTAAGCTGCGGACCGGTGGTGACATTGTCGGCCGACGGTGCAGAATGCTCGAAGATGGTCTTTTGGGCCATAGCCTCCTTAGGTGATAGTGCAGAGCCTCCTTCCTTGAGTGGTTCCAATACCAAATCAGACCTCCAATCGGAGATTGAACGATGTCGAGAACTCTTGATGGATGTCTCTGGATTTTCTATTGCTGTGGCTTGAAACTGAAATCCACTCATGTATGCCTTGCTTCACGATAAAGAGAAGCAGAGGCAAGGGTAAGCCCTACTACAACTAATTGATACTAAATTGATGATAGGTTCCAGATTCGATCTTATTAAAATTTCTAGCTATGCTTTCCCCGGCAACGACGCCAGAAATGCTTGTTGACACTTTTTAGCACAACCACCAGAGACAGGGTGTTAGGCTATCTCTAATAACGGCGGCAGAAGTGCCTGAGGGTATTTCTTATGTCTATTGGACAATTCCGCAAGCGCACAGAATATACCGCTGTAGCACTTCACCCGGGAATATTCCAAGTTGTCGTTATTTATTTTATCCCAAGGGAAAGCTGTGCTAGAAATGTTAATAGAAGGAGATCCTAAAATCTATCTCAACTTAGCACAACTAGTGCAGAGAGGGTAATCGAAGTATGATAGGAAGGCGATGATTCAAAGATAACAAATGAAATGCTAAAAGATAACTAGTGTAGTGTGGCTAGGTGGGAGGACAACGAGTGAGAAAGGTTCCTATGATTCAAACTTTACTCCTGTGATCTATCCTATCAAATGGACGAAGTACACTAAAACTGCTACCTTACTTCCGGTGTGTAGGGGATAGGCGAGATAGTAGGGGATATAACCTCTACCCAAAGCAGCTATTCTCTTATGGGAGCCTACCTTTTAAGAACTTGCCTAAAACACGTGGAGGGATACTAAGACTAGATAGGGCTGTCACCACCTGCTAGCACCCACAAACAATCCGTGCGACAAGCGGCATTCAAAGGCAAGATCTAGTCTAAGCACCACGCTTACACTAAGTCTTACTACTCTAGCAGTGATCAAGGCAACTAGAGCACCCTATGACAGGCGATGAACTAGACACATGAGCTGGTTACAGGATCACAATGTAATGCAAACCAACCAAGTAATATGATAACTCACAATAATACTATTAAAGTAATGTACTAAGTAAAGACTCAGTAAAGTAAACCAATAATATAATATATTAAACTAGATAAGTCTTATAGAAAGAGAAAGGTACAAGAGCTATACCAGACTCTCCAGTAGACGACTCCGGAGACCCCGAGCGCAGCTTGACTCAACTCTAACTTCCACACTAGACTACAAGTACTACTAAAGGTGGAACTACACTACTTCACTTGTATCTTGAATAAATCATGTCTTGAGAGGGTGGAGGCAGCCTCTATTTATAGCAGAGAGCAAGGGGGTGCCATGTCAGCGATCCGCGTGCTCCTTGCCTCTCCACCCTTAGATGAACCGACTTGGAACCTCCTCAAGATGGACGGCCGTGGTAATTTCAGCACATGGGAAGCATGTAGAGAGGCGGTGGAGTGAGTCGGTGGCCAAAACCCACATAGGGGGGTTCGGCCGAACCCTATGATTGGTGGGGCCAAGCCAGGTGTGGGCCCCACCAGTCATAGGGTCTCCCCTGGTACTTGTTATGTCTTGATTGCTTTGTTTCATGCCTCAATCCGTGTGCCTTTTATCTCCACCATTGAATGGAAGCACAAGTTGATCAGATGGATGAAATGACTTGGTTGGAGCGTCACACGGATTCTACCACGTCACCAGAGCCAGGTGGGCCCCATGGGTAGTTTGGCCGACCCATGGGTGGGCCCACTCTGAGCTCTGATCTCTTCTTTGTGGTCCCTTGTGTCATGTATTGGAATGTGGTTGTCTGGTGCCTCCATATGTGGTTCGGCCGAACCACATATGTGAGCCCCAGCTGCTGCATTTTGGCCTATTTTGATCTTCCCTACATTCACAAGCTAAGAGTACAAGTGGAACTCATTATTGATAAAATATGCTCATGTTATGTTTATTCTCCCTTGAATCCGAGGCCTGTTGACGATGTTTGAAAGTGAAAATTTATGGTATATCCACCATCAACAACTGTCATATAATTATGACTCAGCTGCTCCCAGTTGCCCTGTGAGGTATCCTCCCTGATAAGGTACGCGCCCCGATCATAAAGTTGTGTTCGTTCTTCAACGCTATTTCTGTAAAGGTCACTGATGTGGCCAAGCTAGACCAGCTGAAGCAGGAGATAGCCAAGATTCTATGCAGGCTTGAGATGCATTTCCCACCGACTTACTTTGACATATCGGTGCATCTACTTGTTCATATTGTTGACCAAATTAAAGCCCATGGCCCAATGTACCTACACCAGATATTTCCTTCAGAGAGGTTGATGAAAGTTTTTAGGCGGTATGTTAGGAATAGATTCAGACCAGAAGGTAGCATGGTTGAAGGATGAACAACGGAGGAGGCCATTGAGTTCTACACATATTATCTGGACATCAATCGGGTCGGAGTTCCAGTATCTCGTCACGAGGGAAGGCTTGAGGCCAAAGGAACGATAGGTGAGAAAGCTATCACAATCAACGAAGTCGTTTCTTTCAGACAGGCACACTTCGCCGACCTCCAACAGGCTGATGGTGTGATGGCATACATTGATGAGCACAAACAGATACTGCAAATTAAGCACACCGGTAGGTCACAGGCTTAGCTTGAGAAAAAACATAAGGAGGAGTTTGGTGACTGGTTTCGACGCTGCAGACTAGGAATGTGCTGTCAGCTAGATCTCTTAGCTCCCGGACCTTCGACCACGGTGATGATGTACTAAGGGTATGATATAAATGGTTTTACATTTTACACAAAAAAGCAAGATGGCAAGAGCACCAACCAAAATAGTGTTGTTCGTTTCGACGCCCACGATGAACATGGCACGGTGGAGGCAACATACTATGGTTTCATATATGAGATATGGAAGCTAGACTATGGACGACAGTTGAAGGTTGCTGTTTTTCGTTGCCAATGGGTACGGCTAGACGAAATCAACACCGACAATGATGGATTCACTACCGTTGATTTATCCAAGACCGCATATAGAGACGACCCCTTCGTCCTTGCAAAGGATGTTTTGCAAATCTTCTATGCAAGGGATAACAATACAAAGAGAAGACTACAAGTAGTCATGCAAGGCAAAAGGAAGATTCGGTGTTGACGGAGTGACAGACGAAGAAGAGTACAGAGGTTATCAAGAAATGGCCTGTTTTGGGGCGGACGTTACCCTACCTATCCTTGAAGAGGGTGAAGAACCTACATACCTCCGGAGTGATCACGATGAGGCCATTATAGTTCCTGCACCGTGAATAGTTAGAATATCAAACTATGTAATTCAAAAAGAAATGTTGTGTTAGTATTTTGCATCAAATTCGAGATCATATGGAGTTGTAAAGATTGATGAGTTCTTCCAGTATTATTTAGGAAATATGTTATTCGATCTTTTTAATGTTCATTTTTTGAGTTACTGTTGGCGGTCCTTAGTAACTAAATTCTATCATCATTTTAATACTAAAAATAAATAGAAGGTAGGGCTTTTATTTAATCTTTCCACGAGTTTTGTTGTATATATAACTTGCAGGTTTGACACGTGGAAATACATAAAATTCACAAGAAAGCGCACTACCGGAAAGCATATTCAGAAAAAAGCGCAAAAACGAGAAAGCCCACCTAAGAACTGAACTGGATCCATCCGTAACCGTGGGAGAGGTCCAGGCCCAGGGAGCAACCGACCACTCAAAGGCGATGGCCAGCTGGCCCAGCCAGGGGACCGACCGACCCCAGGTGCGGCCGCCCCCCTTGTGGGGCCTCCCGAGCCCAGTCTTCGGAGGCGGTGCTTTAGGCGGTATCCCAAAGGCGGTTTCACCTCCTTTCAAACTTAGCTGCGCCGAAACTGTCCTATGTAGCTATAAAATGATGCCCCCACTTCCTCCATCAAGACAACTTGATACAATAGAGAAGAAGAAGTGAGTGCCACAATTTTCCATTAGTTTAGCTTCTAGCTAGGCTAGTATAGGGTTAGAGAGAGAGAGATAGAAGCTTTAGAAGTGAGAGCAGGGTCAAAGCAGTTCTACCCTCGGGTGGACGAAGTGCCGGACCTATCGGCTCTCACATCCAACTTGTACCTCTACAACCATCTTGCTGCTTGAACCTGGGCATTGTAGCTTGTCTGGTCAGAGTAAAGGGGAAAAAAATTGTTTCCAATGCCTGGATGACACCGAGACCATGCGGCTAAACAACTCCAAAAAAACAGGTGTATACAAGGCATCAACATTTCCTTCCCACTTCTCATCCATATCGTAAAATGAAACGACAGTTTGATGGCACGACAGAGATTGCATCTACTCCAAGGAATTTCACTGGTGAATATGTCTACAGCCAGGTCAAGGACATTGAAGTTACCTTTGGAAAGGGAAAAAATAATGTTCGAAAGAGAAAGAAGAATGAAGAAGCCGAAGAAAACAAAATGTGGAAAAAGAGGTCCATTTTGTGGGAGCTCCCCTATTGTGCTGAACCCAGAACCGATGGATTCTGCAAGGGATTCAAAGTGTGGAGACCAGCAGCAGTTGAAGAAAAATGTGGTGACAACTCCTTGTGCACTCAAGAGGACAAATAGTAGTGGTACTGAGAACAAGGAGATCACTTGTGCTGCGTTGAGTTGGATAAGCAGATGGATAAACATAATAAGGTTATGGATATAAGCAGAATAAGGTTGACAAAGGCCATACAATCAAGGATAAGCAGAATAAGGTTAACAAAGCCCATAGGCAGACAGAGAGGACGACTCGAAATGTGGCTCCTCGAAATGTGGTGTCCAAATATGCAAAGGTTGGCCAGCCGGTGACAGCATCCGAATCTGTTGGCAATGGGAAGGTTAACAAAAAGAGAGGGCGTCCGTTAGCATGGAGCAAAGCCAATCCCAAATACAAGTATGGAGAGGCAATGCTAACACAAAAAGAACTTGACATCTGTGGTCCTTCGACCATTGCCCTCCATGCCTATTATCTTGCTGCTTGTGTCGAACAGAAGGTTGACATAAAGGTTGAGTACAACCGTTCCCAGTTATGGCGTAATGAGAAGTCGGCTAATGACTTAGTGGTTGGATTTGATGACTTGTATGACCTGTTTAATCTTGACGGGCTGGACATGTCCCTTTTACGATGCTTCTCCCTGTAAGTTTTAATGCTCCTATTGTCCAGCCTCCTTTTAAGTGCTTCTTAGTATTGGCACATGGCAGCAAGGTGCTTACTGAAAGCGTCCATTTGACACCCTGTTTAGCTTCCTGTTAGCTGCTATAATAGTTGGATTGTGTTTTTGTCCAATGTCCATTCATGAATTAGTTTTGTGTGCCAGCTGCTGTAATGTTAAATTCATTGATTTAAAAATTGGTTAACATGTTGTTGTTTGATAAAATATAACCCTTTTGTTTGTCTTCAGATATATGGTACAGAAGGTAAAGGATGATGGCTTGTCCGTGGGTATTATGGACCCTCCGATGTTCCTGAAATGCCACATGCGTTCCAATGAAGTGTCTGTTGTGGAATATGTGAAAGGCGTGCTTAATCATTTTGCAAAGGTGCCAGATAGCCTTATTATGTTTCTCCACAATACTGGTGATCACTGGTTACTTGTGGTAATCATCCCGAAGTGGAAGAAGGTCCTTTACCTTGATTCTGACAGATCAAAACAGAGGGACCATACCTTGTTGAAAACAGTGATTAACCTTTTTCTTGTTTTGCATGTTTGCATTTTATATTACCCAGTGTGCATACTGACCGCATGGTCACCTTGCATTATGGTTGCAGGGCTTTTGGTGTTTCAGATTACCAAAAGAAGGCTGATTATAAGGGTGTACTTTCACATGCCACTAAATTTGCGGTATGTATTTTTGTTGTGTTTTTGTTAAATGGGTTCAAGTATGCACCACTGCGAGATTTGATGCTTAAATTTTTTGCAAGTGCCACCGGAAACCCAATGACCACACTTGTGGCTTCTACACTGCACATCACATGATGCTAGCATTAGCGGCCGCAACCTGTAAAGATCCTTTGGTATAATCTCGAACCCTGGAGCTAGAAATGGCTCCTCTATATGCTGTTTTAATGGTTTATCTTACATGCTGTGTTTTTGTATGGTAGGATTTTGAGGTCCCAAGTACAGTCCTGGATAGAAGTGAGCTGTGTGGAATCCAAGAAGCTATTGCATCATTCCTGATGTTGCAATTGAAGGGGCATGCATGATATAGGCGCGCGGCTATGTGATGATCGATCGCCTGTGTGTGAACCTGGCCTGAAGATATATCTTTGTGGCTATGTTTTTTTTTGTATGCGAGGATATATTGAGCACATTTTGTAATCATGGATGATTAGACATGCATTTGGGGCGCCATAATTTTTCAAAAATTCAAAGCCAGATTTGTAAGATTTTTTGTGACGAGCATAGGTTTGAACATCTGTGAAACGTGCACCTGATGTCCCTAAACCAAATCTGAGGCGGGCAACAAAGGAGCCATCGCAAATTTAGTACTAACTTTGAGACGGTTCGATGTACAGCCGTCTTCAGTATATAACTTATCAGAGACGGGTAGTTCCCAACAACCGTCATAAGTTCATAATTTCAGACACTAATTTGTAAACAACCATCTGTGATACTAGATGATATGAAGACGGTTGTTTTTTTTAAATGTCTGTAATGGTCAACGAACGCAGACGGGGATGAAACAGCCGTCGCTGTTATTTCTATATTACGGTGGTATAACCGTCACTATTAGTGGCAACAGTGGACCGGTGACCAGAGCGGAAGCAGTGGACCGGTTCTCGGCAAGAAGCAGCTCTATGGTTAGGTGCGAGACACACGAAGCATCACCCGTCTGTTTTGCTACGGAAAGCTTTGAGCGCAGAGGAGACTTGCACTTGGGGCCTTGGTCCACTTGAATACACTTCACAGCGATGTGGCCCTCTACATCTGGGGCCTTCGTTCCAGCCCGGCTCTGGCGAATTGAACTCTCTTGAGCAGTGACTCTCCCATTATAATTTCCAGTGGTAGCCAGAGCCAAGCTTGGACGCGACAGGTTGCCAGTACCCGCTTCGCGGGGAGGGGGTGAGGCCATGGCAGAGATGCGCATATAGTAAGTGCCCCTCCAGGGCACCAAGCTGCGACGCAACGAGTGCCAGAGCTGGCTGCGCGGTGACATGATTAATTGCTCCTTCTGGGCACGGTGACAATGGATTTGAGGCATCGGCGCTGAGGCTGGTGAGGCCGGTCCTTCTAGATGAATGGAGGCGCGCTGAATTTGACTACCTTAGCGAAAGACAGGCAGCTTCTTGGGCCTTGAAGACGTAGAAATCCGGTGTAGCCGGAACCACCATGTCGTCGCCCGGTGCCGGGCGTCGGGTGTGAATCGGCAGCAGGGTATGTCTCATCTAACCTGAGCATGCTTCCCGGTTCTTCCCTGGCCTGGTCCGCCCCCTTACCGTCTCGTTGTTGCTTCAAAATATTTTGTCAACGCAAATTTCATATCTTGTCTATATCAAAATACAAATATACTAGAACGATAAATGTAACACCCGAAAATTTTCAATTTTTGAAATAGGAATTTAATTTGATTTATTTATGCAATTGATTGAGCATTTAATATATAGAATAATATTTTTTTAATTAAAATAAACCCTTGGGCATAGAAACATGATTTGTTGTATCCATGCTGCTCAAAGATTTGCACTTTATTGAGATTTGAAAATATACAAATGTATTTGGAAACCTATTTAAAAATGAGTTGAAAAAAAAAGAGAAACAGAAACCTCACCCCTCCTCTCTTTCGGCCCAGTCGAGGCCCAACTCCTTCGCGCTGCAGCCCAGCTCGGAGCCCATTTCCTCCTCCTCCTCCTTTCTCTCCCGCTTGGGCCAGGGCCCAAACTTGGCGAGCCAGCCGCGTAGCGCCATCCCTCTCTGTCTGTGACCGACACGCGGGGCCCACAAGTCATCTTCCTCCTCCTCCTGCTCGTGTTCGAAGCGGACACGGCCGCGCCGTAACCACCCCGGCCTCCTCTCTTGGCGTGGCCGAGTCCATCCCGTGCATGCCTCCACTGGCCCGTAAAAGGAAGCCGCGACCCTCTTCCCCCTCCTCTCGGTCTCGCTGACACGTCAGGCCCACGGCTCAGCGTTGTCTCCCTCCTCAGGACGGAGTCCGAGCGGAGCACGAGCGCCGCCTCTGACAAAAGGCAACCGCCGGATTTTTCGGCCGAGTCCGTCCCAAGTACGCTCCCTCGCGCCCCTATATAGGTCGGCCGAGCCCTGCCGTCCCTCCCCACAAGTTTCCGAGCAAGCCACGCCCTCCAATCTTGCCCTAGCCGTCGCCCCGAGCTCCGCCGCCGCCGCCGATTTCTCCTCGGGAAGACTTCTCCGTCGAAATTGGTTGTTCTCCAAACTTCGCAGCAAGGTCAGGAACCTTTCCGACCTCTTCTCCCTCGGTTTTGTGCACTACAGCCATGATGCCGAGCTTCGCCGCCACCATAGTTCCGCCACCTAGCTCGCCGCATCCTCCCCGACCTACCTCTGTGGCAACCGAAACCATAGATAGGTTCGGCTTGAACTCCTCTTGCTTCCCGACCAGATCCCGGGGTGTGCCAAGCTTCCTAGCCCCGAAAACGCCGTCTCCGACCACCTTGCCGGCGAGGAATCGGCCGGGCGCCGCCCGACTCCGGCGACCAGAGCCGCCCCTCTTTCCCCCGAGCTACCTGCGCCGTCCACGGCCGATCCAACGGCTCACAGTGAGAGATACCCTTTCGCCTGCACTTTTGCAAAAGAGCCCCTGAGCTTTTTAATGTTCTAACCCGCGGTCCTTTGCCGTATTTCTCAGATTACGCTTTCCTTTTTAGAAAACGTATTTTCCTCGGTTTAGATTCAAAAATACGTTTTCAATATTTACAGATTTGCCACTCAGTTTATTTCGGCCATATTTTATTCGTTTTAGCTCCGATTTGATCCGTTCAAGTCTCGTTAGATTCGTAATTTCGTAATCTACCTAATGATGCTACTATTACTCATGTTTTCAACTTTTAAAATTCGAGATTAGATTTAATCTATTACTTTATTAAAGTAAAACTTGTTTATTTCATAATTTCTCCGTTTGAACTCCGATTTTCGTGATCTTTATATCGTTGGAATCGTAGCGACGTGTAGATTATTTTTATACACTTTTCAATCTGTTTTTCCACTGTTGGTGTACTGTTTCTAATATAGATCTTGTTTGCTTCGTGTATGATTGCCTCGATGATTGTGTGGTGATTTTATGATCGAGTTCAGACGGTGAGCAGTACGTTGGTGATCAAGAGTACACGGAGGATCCAAGTTCTCCAGAGCACTTTGATCAAGGCAAGTATAGCATGGACCATCCTTGTTGCCTATTCACCTTAATCATTAAATTCATGATGCATGTGTCTACCTTGGCAACCCTATAGTGTTTATTCCTAGTTTTGATCACTTGATCCTTGTTACCTATGAGATTGCATTTGAGTAGTGATGCTAGTGCTTGATGATGCCATGATCTTATGAACTTGAATAATTGATTATGAAATAAAGATTAAAAGATGCTTTTTAGCAACATGGACTAAGGACTTATCTGTAAGTATGACACCGGGACTTACAGCGCAACCATGGAGGCTATATGGCTCTGGGTTTAGTCAAGTATGGAGTTACTTTCTACCATGCTATTAATCTTGAAAGGTTCCTTGCCGAGCTGGTTGTTTTGCGGCTCCTGTCTTTGTGTGTACTGCTGCGTGTGTGTGCCACTTGGAAGGAGGGCTCTACCGCCCCTTGCCATTGCGCCCGGATTGATTAGTGAAATGTTAGCGAGGCTTTTGAAAGACTTCATAGTGAACCCCGCCGATCTACCTTGGTAGTGGATCGAGAGGCTGATCACCTCGAGAGAAAGGGTAAATCACGACTCATGGTGAAAGTGTGCAACCTCTGCAGAGTGTAAAACTGATATATCAGCCGTGCTCACGGTCACGAGCGGCCTTGGATGTCTTACAGGAATTTAACTAATTGAATATTGATTTATTTGAAGTTTCTATTGATGTTTATTCCATATTAATTATCATGTTTATATGAGCATGCAAATCTTGTTCCTTGGTATAATCTATTGCTGCTACTCAATTGCTAAAACATGATCAACTAAAAGCAACCGCTGTCAACCAGTGTCTTGCCTCATTTGAGCCTCATAAACCCATGTTATTCTTGTTGAGTACGACATGTACTTACGCTTGCTTTATTTTTCATATTTGGATAAAAATCCCGGATGGGTAACAGATGACTATGATGATTCTTCTGAGGATTATTAGGATTGTGTTCACCAGTCAACTATTCCCTGTGGATTGAAGTTTCCGCGAGAGAGTTATCTATATTATTCCGCTGATATTAATGTAAAGACTCTGTGATATTATTCGTTATATATTAAACCTTGTGATGGTACTATGTAATTTGTCGCTTATGTGTGTGATTGATCTCTGGGCGCACATAAGTTGGTTCATTCAATTTTATCCTTAAAATTGGGTGCGACAGATTTGGTATCGGAGCCTAGGTTGACTGTAGGACGCAAGCCTAGATAGAATGGATACTTTAGGATGTGCGTTGCTCACCTCATTCATACTTTCAACTTTAACCTTGATAATTACTATTTTATATGCTTCCCGTACCCTTATTCCATTATGAAAATTGACATTTTCTCTTCTAGTTCTAAGATCTATCATGCTTTCATGCTTTCTCACCTTGTTCTATTATGAAAATTTTAATTTCATTGTCATTCTACCTCTGTCTTGGTCGAAAATTAAGAAGATGAGATATGATCGCCAAACTACCCCACAAGCGTGTTGGAGAAGCCAAGCCGCAAGCATGACTATCAATGTGAGGATGAACTAGGAATTAGGAAAGGATGCCCAAGCTCGATAAAAAGAATCAAGATAGAAGTCCAATTAGACAATAGAACGATTTAGATTTGAGTCAAGTTGAGTCGAGTCTTGTGTGCGTGTGAATTTTATGTGCTCGTTGCTTTGTGCTTATGAATTATGTGTGATTTGGTTCTTTGTAATGAGTGCTTAGGATTATACATATGTCTCTAAATCTCTTAATTAAAAGATTTAAAGGGTAAAAAAAATTAAATAAATAATTAGGTTGAATAAATTTGGTTTTCTCAAAATCTGTTTTTCAGACCTCTCTGTCTTGTTAATTATTCTTAATTAATTTCATAAATCCAAAAATTATGAAAATTTTAAGGGGAACAGTAGACTTCCATCCCTTTCCATGGCCTCAAGAATCACATTAATAGCTATTATGGATTTGGAGATACAGTTGTTGCAACTTGAGAATTCTGCGCAGTATGGCAGACCGGACAGATTTTGTTATTGTCTGTTTTTGGTTAATCTAACATCAGAATCTGGAAAAGTGGTCCACATGAAGATCGTAGATAATTTCTCAGGCTTTCCAACGGTATAGAGAACGTCTCTGTTTGATTTCTGAAACTCCAGATATAATCAGTTTACCATGCTGCTGTTATCGGAACTCGCCCAGAAAATTCAGATTCATGGTTTGTAAGTGTTTGCATAGTGGAAAAATTCTAAAACTCAATTATATGTTAAAAAAACAGATGGCCGGCAACAGGAGGAATCCTAATCCACCACCACCACCACAACCTAGCATTCAAGATCTCATCACTTCGCAGACGCAGTTGATGGAGACAATGATGCAGTTCATTCAAAATCAACCAGCTGGAGGACCACAACCTGCTCAACCTCAAGCTAGAGATAAGCGAGGAGAATTTCTTAAAGGTCGTCCACCTGTGTTCAACCACGCCGCTGATCCATTGGATGCTGATGATTGGCTTCGCGCCGTGGAGAGACAACTCACCATTGTGCAATGCAATGATGAAGAGAAGGTATTGTATGCATCTGGACAGTTGCAAGGAGCTGCTCAAGACTGGTGGGATGCATTCCAGTATGGTCGTCCCAATAATGCGCCTGCTATCACATGGCAAGAGTTTTGTGAGAACTTCAGGTCATACCATATTCCTGAAGGTCTGATAGAGCTGAAGCAGGCAGAGTTGAGAGCTTTGAAGCAAGAACAAATGTCGGTGCCAGAGTACCGTGATCAGTTTGTTCAATTGTCGCGGTATGCTCCCGATGATGTTGCTAATGACAAGGACAAGCAGCGTCTCTTCCTCAAGGGACTTCACGATAGATTGCAACTCGAACTCATGACAACCACCTACCCCAATTTTCAAGAGCTGGTGAATCGCGCTATAGTGATCGACAACAAGCGCAAGGAGATGGCGGATAACAAGAGAAAGAAGCAAGGACAAACCTTTACAAGAAATAACCATTCGCGTCCCAACGCCCAGCAACGAAATTTCCAGCAGAGACACCAAGGGCCATCAAATCAATGGAACCGCAATCAGAACCAGTCTCGTTCTCAATCTCCCCCACAACAGCAGAAAACTCCTACCCAGACTCCTCAGCAAGCTACCCCTAGCAAGACCCCCAACAGGACCAATACATTTAGCACTCCCATTAAGTGCTTTGCCTGTGGAGAATCGGGACATCTCTCTTACCACTGTCCCAAGAAGCAGAACCAGCAGACTCCGCAGAGTAGCAACCAGAAGGGAAGACGTCAACAATCACCTAATCAAGGAAGTGTGAACCATGTGTCCGCGGAGACAGCTCAGGAAGCACCAGAGGTTATGATGGGTACGTTCAACGTCAACTCCATCCCCGCTACCGTTCTTTTTGATTCCGGTGCTTCGCATTCATTCATATCACAAAGTTTTGTTAGGATACACGGTATACCACTATTAGCCCTACAAAATCCATTATTGGTAAATTCACCCGGTGGGGCTATGCAAGCTTAATATTATTGTCCTTCGGTTAGCATTGCTCTAATGGGGGTAGACTTTAAAGTGAACCCTACGGTAATAAGAACCACCGGAATAGATTTTATATTGGGTCTGGAGTGGATGAAGCAGCACAAGGCAGTTATTCAGTGTGAGGAAAAGGTCGTTGTGTTAACTACGTCCAAAGGAGATAAAATCAGTGTTGACGTAGTAATGCAACCACCACCAGCAGCGACAGTTAACCAGATTCGAGGGGAATACCCAATTAAAATATTAGAAACCACAGAGCGATTCAGAAGAAGTGAAATTATAAAGGTATGCAAGGTACAGTCGAATCGGTCTTCAGAAAACGAGGGAACATGGGAAAATGAGGAAGAATTAAGGAAGTTATATCCCCAACTTTTTGAGTAAGCACTAACTAATCTCGAGGACCAGATTATTTTTAAGGGGGGTAGAATTGTAACACCCAGAAATTTTCAATTTTTGAAATAGGAATTTAATTTGATTTATTTATGCAATTGATTGAGCATTTAATATATAGAATAATATTTTTTTTGTGAATTAAAATAAACCCTTGGGCATAGAAACATGATTTGTTGCATCCATGCTGCTCAAAGATATTTTGTTTGATTTGCACTTTATTGAGATTTGAAAATATACAAATGTATTTGGAAACCTATTTGAAAATGAGTTGAAAAAAAAGGGAAACAGAAACCTCACCCCTCCTCTCTTTCGGCCCAGTCGAGGCCCAACTCCTTCGCGCTGCAGCCCAGCTCGGAGCCCATTTCCTCCTCCTCCTCCTTTCTCTCCCGCTTGGGCCAGGGCCCAAACTTGGCGAGCCAGCCGCGCAGCGCCATCCCTCTCCGTCTGTGACCGACACGCGGGGCCCACAAGTCATCTTCCTCCTCCTCCTGCTCGTGTTCGAAGTTGACACGGCCGCGCCGTAACCACCCCGGCCTCCTCTCTTGGCGTGGCCGAGTCCATCCCGTGCATGCCTCCACTGGCCCGTAAAAGGAAGCCGCGACCCTCTTCCCCCTCCTCTCAGTCTCGCTGACACGTCAGGCCCACGGCTTAGCGTTGTCTCCCTCCTCAGGACGGAGTCCGAGCGGAGCACGAGCGCCGCCTCTGACAGAAGGCAACCGCCGGATTTTTCGGCCGAGTCCGTCCCAAGTACGCTCCCTCGCGCCCCCTATATAGGTCGGCCGAACCCTGCCGTCCCTCCCCACAAGTTCCCAAGCAAGCCACGCCCTCCAATCTTGCCCTAGCCGTCGCCCCGAGCTCCGCCGCCGCCGCCGATTTCTCCTCGGGAAGACTTCTCCGTCGAAATTGGTTGTTCTCCAAGCTTCGCAGCAAGGTCAAGAACCTTTCCGACCCCTTCTCCCTCGGTTTTGTGCACTACAGCCATGATGCCGAGCTTCGCCGCCACCATAGTTCCGCCACCTAGCTCGCCGCATCCTCCCCGACCTACCTCTGTGGCAACCGAAACCATAGATAGGTTCGGCATGAACTCCTCTTGCTTCCCGACCAGATCCCGAGGTGTGCCGAGCTTCCTAGCCCCGAAAACGCCGTCTCCGGCCATCTTGCCGGCGAGGAATCGGCCGGGCGCCGCCCGACTCCGGCGACCAGAGCCGCCCCTCTTTCCTCCGAGCTACCTGCGCCGTCCACGGCCGATCCAACGGCTCACAGTGAGAGATACCCTTTCGCCGGCACTTTTGCAAAAGAGCCCCTGAGCTTTTTAATGTTCTAACCCGCGGTCCTTTGGCGTATTTCTCATATTACGCTTTCCTTTTTAGAAAACGTATTTTCCTCGGTTTAGATTCAAAAATACGTTTTCAATATTTACAGATTTGCCACTCAGTTTATTTCGGCCATATTTTATTCGTTTTAGCTCCGATTTGATCCGTTCAAGTCTCGTTAGATTCGTAATTTCGTAATCTACCTAATGATGCTACTATTACTCATGTTTTCAACTTTTAAAATTCGAGATTAGATTTAATCTATTATTTTATTAAAGTAAAACTTGTTTATTTCATAACTTCTCCATTTGAACTCCGATTTTCGTGATCTTTATATCGTTGGAATCGTAGCGACGTGTAGATTATTTTTATACACTTTTCAATATGTTTTTCCACTGTTGGTGTACTGTTTCTAATATAGATCTTGTTTGCTTCGTGTATGATTGCCTCGATGATTGTATGGTGATTTTATGATCGAGTTCAGACGGTGAGCAGTACGTTGGTGATCAAGAGTACACGGAGGATCCAAGTTCTCCAGAGCACTTTGATCAAGGAAAGTATAGCATGGACCATTCTTGTTGCCTATTCACCTTAATCATTAAATTCATGATGCATGTGTCTACCTTGGCAACCCTATAGTGTTTATTCCTAGTTTTGATCACTTGATCCTTGTTACCTATGAGATTGCATTTGAGTAGTGATGCTAGTGCTTGATGATGCCATGATCTTATGAACTTGAATAATTGATTATGAAATAAAGATTAAAAGATGCTTTTTAGCAACATGGACTAAGGACTTATCTGTAAGTATGACACCGGGACTTACAGCACAACCATGGGGGCTATATGGCTCTGGGTTTAGTCAAGTATGGAGTTACTTTCTACCATGCTATTAATCTTGAAAGGTTCCTTGCCGAGCTGGTTGTTTTGCGGCTCCTGTCTTTGTGTGTACTGCTGCGTGTGTGTGCCACTTGGAAGGAGGGCTCTACCGCCCCTTGTCATTGCGCCCGGATTGATTAGTGACATGTTAGCGAGGCTTTTGAAAGACTTCATAGTGAACCCCGCCGATCTACCTTGGTAGTGGATCGAGAGGCTGATCACCTCGAGAGAAAGGGTAAATCACGACTCATGGTGAAAGTGTGCAACCTCTGCAGAGTGTAAAACTGATATATCAGCCGTGCTCACGGTCACGAGCGGCCTTGGATGTCTTACAGGAATTTAACTAATTGAATATTGATTTATTTGAAGTTTCTATTGATGTTTATTCCATATTAATTATCATGTTTATATGAGCATGCAAATCTTGTTCCTTGGTATAATCTATTGCTGCTACTCAATTGCTAAAAAATGATCAACTAAAAGCAACCGCTGTCAACCAGTGTCTTGCCTCATTTGAGCCTCATAAACCCATGTTATTCTTGTTGAGTACGACATGTACTTACGCTTGCTTTATTTTTCATATTTGGATAAAAATCCCGGATGGGTAACAGATGACTATGATGATTCTTCTGAGGATTATTAGGATTGTGTTCACCAGTCAACTATTCCCTGTGGATTGGAGTTTCCGCGAGAGAGTTATCTATATTATTCCGCTGATATTAATGTAAAGACTCTGTGATATTATTCGTTATATATTAAACCTTGTGATGGTACTATGTAATTTGTCGCTTATGTGTGTGATTGATCTCTGGGCGCACATAAGTTGATTCATTCAATTTTATCCTTAAAATTGGGTGCGACAATAAAGTGGCGTCACTAGAAAATTTCCCTTGGCACTTGTTGATCATGGCTTGGAGTAGTGGAGGAGGTTGATAGAGTTGGTGATTGTCTCCGGCCATTCCTGGTGAAGTTTGTGAGGGCCTTGCATCTTCGCTTGCCAAGATCCGCAATAGCACTAATAAATTGCTCGTGTCGCTGAATACTTGTTGACGCAAAATCCGGTTTTGCAGCTAACACATTAGCGAAGCCGGAACGATCTACAGGAGTAAAGGTCCGACAGATCCATCTAGCTTCAATAATCCGAATCCAAGCGTGCCAGTCAATTTGACCTGCAATTGACAAGGAGAGAAAGATAGTCAGTAGTTTAAGGCGGAACATGCCGGCGTAGCCAGACAGTTCCGAAGGTATGGCTCTGACAGCCGATACGAGTGGAAATCGACTAAAGAGTCGATTCCAGCATGCATAAATCGATTTTCATAGAGTAAGCATTACGTTATCATATAACCGGTCCATGTGTATAAATAAAGGTAACAATTCTCATTAAATAGTTTTTCTATGTACAAGAAGCTTTAAATTAATCACATTTTAATCTGTTAAGATTGCCAGTGGGGCTCGAGCGGATCGATGCAGCCATAACACACATAACAGATCATGACATAATTAATTGTGGCGATGCACACGTGTCAAACTTATTTAATACGAATTGTCTGAGTGCAAAACAGAGAGAAATCGGCTAATTAGCCGATTTGGCAAATACAGGCAACATACAAGCCTATAAGATAAACAATATTTTGACTTTCAGACCAATATGTTTAATTCAACATTTACAACAGTGGGGATCGAGCGGATCGAGACAGCCATGATGCAAACTATGACATAAATCTATTGGTTATCGTGTCCAAACAATATTTATCTTATTACTTGAGTGCGACTTGTATACAATTAAGATCTAAACCGATTGGCTAATGATAAACAAGTCTACTCGCTTCAACATATTATTTAATAATTACTTAATCATGAAGCAAGATAGAAACGTAAGATTTAAGCCGATAGGAAATAGATCAAGATTGGGCAGAATGATGATTGCTTAAAATAAATAAATAATAAATAAAAATCAATCATCGTTGGTAACTTAATGAATCTAAGTAAGGTGCCAAATTAGTTAGAGCCGATAACTAACTCATGCCCATGAACAAGCTCAATCTAAGCCCTCGTCACCGGATGACGCTAAACATAAATTAAACAAGAAGATAAATATGAATCGATAACTAACCCTTATTTGATCTAAGTCCACGTCCACCGGATGACGCTAAACCCATATTAAACAAGAATCAACCCCGATCGACCGTGTTCCCATGTCCACCGGATGACATTAAAGAGACAAAATTTAGCGAGGCATGATGGTACTTACAAGCAAGCCTGCGTCCACTGGATGACACCCAGCCTGTTTGAAGAAACTCGCCGAGATCTACTCTACTCCTACTTCTAAGGGTTTGGCCGGAGCCGAAAGTGTGTTGTATTGATTGATTGTATGTATTACAATGGTCGGGGTCTTATATTTATACTCTGGGCTCGATAAGATAGGGTCCTAATCGAATTACAACTCAAAATAGATATGGAAACTAACAAACTTTCCTAATCTAAAGGTAACTTGGAGTCCAATCTTCCCTTTCTAGAAGGGACTCCGAACGTGATCACTCCTTGGCGCTGGAGACTCGTGCTGACGTCATCAATCGACTCTTGTCTTCAACCGCGCCGTCTTCACTTCGGCCCAACAATCGATTCAGGATCCGACCGGCTATTCTCAACTCTTCGCATAGAAGGCTCTGCTTCCCGAAAATCGACTATCTCTGTTCTCGATATTGGCTATATATTCTTAGTCCAAATTTTGGTGTAAACATATGCCCTCCAATTTTGGGATAAATTTGCTTTGTTCCAAAATTAGCACTGAGTCTTAATTGATCTCCATCCTCAAAACGCAGCCGAACCGCAATCTCTCACTCAGCACTTCAAAGCTTCGCACCAAAATGACACCCTAACCAAGAAGGCTCTCGTCACATTTCTCCTCAGATTTCGATCCGCCGCCTTTAATCAGCTCAAGCAAATGGCAACTCCCTCTGAGATCTCCGAGGTATGAATTTCATCAATCCGTAGTCTCATTCTCGAATCCTTGCCCAATTGGTGACATATGTTGTTCATCATCCAGAATTTGAAAAATGAGATCTTGATTCCACTGAGCGACGTTCCTTCCGCTTATTATCTGGGTCCGATGGGCGATCCAAATCCAGCGGAGTTCATCAGTTAAGAAACCAACCAAATCCCCTTCAGAAGCCCACTAGCAGATGCATCTTCGTGGTCCAAGAAATCATTCCGGAACTGGCCAAATATGCCCGCTGGATGGAGGAACTGGTTTCGGCGGGTGTCAGAGAAGAAACGGGCAGATTGGGAGCTGCGCAATCTGAGCCAATACCTCGACCTTTCACTCTGTCAGATGGAGAAAAATGAACCGCTTTTGATTGCCGCCAGCTATTTCTGGTCCAATTCTTTGAACGCCTTCGTATTTAGAGATGGGCCCATGACCATTACTTTGGGTGACATTCACTTGCTCACCGGCCTTCAGATCACCGGGACTTACCCGTACTGGACTCTTCTTTCCACAGGCGAGAAGCAGTTCCCAAAGTTGGATGAATACAAAGGCTGGACCGGCTATATCAATACTCACCATCTGATAACTCCAAGCATCAGTGAGAAAGAGCACACAGCATTCTTGATCATGTGGCTGAAGAAGTTTGTCTTTTGTGGCGCTTCTCTAGGACCAGCCTACCCTTTCAAGGCCCTTGTAGAGAGATTAGCTCAAGGTAACTCAATTCCTTTAGGTAAACTCTTACTAGGATCTGCTTACAGGCTAATGAGCCGAGTTATCGGCTTTCTGCTAAAAGGTGAAGAAGTTCAATGCACAACAAGCCCCTGGTAGCTGATTCAGTTATGGCTCAATCTGTATCAGCATAAAATGGTTAGGCCAGACCTCCACAACCTTAGCTATCCCTCCATTAATTATGCAGAGGAGGAGAAAAATAGGATAACTAGGGGTTACCAAAATTTTGGTGAAGCTGCCTCAGCTATAACCATAAGTGTCAGTCGGGGCAACATGCTCGAAGTATTCTATAGAGGCCCGGGACCAGATGCATTGACTTGGTTCCCCTATGAAGATGATGCAGAATTCCCAATGCCTTATACCTTCAAATTCAGCACAGGATGTTCAGACAATCGAGCAACTGAAATCCTTAATGTGATCATGAAACCCTGCACATTGCCAGTCGACTTCAAACACATCCAAAGTGCAAACCGCAGTGAGCCCAGATGGCCTTCATACGAATTCTATCACCCCAATGTCGTAGCAAGGCAACTGGTTTTTGGCCAACTGTCTCCAAAACTTCCATTCTTACACCTTCTGAAACCTAGAGAGAAATCACTGTAAGTCTAAAAGCTGACAGAGTCCTTACACTGGGAGCAGACCTGCCATTTTACTCAATGGAGCAGTGGAATCAAATCTTAGTCACCCATGAGAGTTTCGACAACTGGTGGCAACAATGGCATGCCCATTTGTTTTGTCAGGCAATTCATGATAAATGCAGGGCACTGGACAGCAGCTTCACCTCTGAATTAGCAGTAAGTGTTATGAACCGTTCCCATCTAAACCGGTTATATGTAATCTAACTTTTGTCAAATGCAGGATCCAGAATCTAATCCACCGAAGCAAATCAAATATTATCCTTCTTACCCAGTTACAAGGCTAGGCTCTCAAGCCCCCTCCCTGAAGAAAATGATGAAGGCCCCTGTTGCCATAACAACTGCTCCAACTCTGAAAAGGAGGGCCTCATCAAGTCTCTAGAAGACGACCATCAAGAAACAGAGATCCAAGAGGAAGCCTGCCCAGGTACTTGGATGTCTTGAAATATTCTCTGTATCATTTACTCAGTTTACCTGACCGAATCAGCTATATAACAGGTGAGCATTCAGCCGATTCAGGCATCCTCTGAAAGCACTCAGGCCAAAGTCCCTCCAGAAACCACAGGCCGCCAAGATACTGCTGAAGGCTTTCTGGGCATGGATGAAACCACCACCATCCAGCAAGAAGGAGCAGAAACCCAGGTATCAACCAAACTTGTAAGCATACAATACTACCTTACTGAATATTTTCTGATTCTTTCTAAAAATGCAACCGAACAGCCCTCCTTCGTGGAACCAACTTGAGGAAGAGAAAACACCATCTCCTGAGCATCCAGGTAAGGCTCTTCGGCTGTTAACACTATTGTGCTTGCCTTGTTTCTTACTCACTTTATTTCTGCAGAGCTCCGACCGACCACAGAAACACATGCTGAGGCTACCTCCACTGCCGAAAAAGAGATTGCCATGACAGATCAACCAGACACTTCATCAGCTCCACTTCCTTCAAGCTTTGTTCAGGTGAAGCACTCATCTTTTAACCGATCATATTATTTATGCTATCACCTCCTAACATCTGAATGCAGGTGCTGCAGCCTTCGACTCCCAGCTACTCCTTCGACCTGGAAGAGTGCTGTCATGAAGATGAACTAAGCTCCAAGTCTACGACGCTGCCAGAGCCAGATTTCAAGAATCGGCTAAATGAGCTCTTGCCTTAGCTGGAAATAGACCTTGCCGACCTAGCCCGACATCCTGAAACAATTGACCAGGCAATTGAGCTGATTCAACAGCACACACGCTCGGCAACTCTCAGCCTCCTGAAGTAGCTTGCCAAGCTTAAAAGTGCCACTCCAAGAATCAATACTACCCATATAAACCTAGCCGAGCTTGAACAGCTGAGAAATAACAAGTTGATCAACAAACAAGAGGCCCACCGGTTGGCAGATCAAGTCAAGCTGCTGAAGAACACCATTATCTCGGCTGAATCAGAGCTGGATACTCTAAAAACCAGGCGCGAGCAGCTGATGAAAGAACTTGAGGAAGTAAACTCGGCCATCACTCAGCATGAGATTTCTGTATCAACAAGCACTGTTGACATGGCCGAGAAAAAAAAACAAGTCAGCGCCAGGGTCATTGAAGGCAAGCAGATCAACCAGCGCCTGAACATCCTCAATTCAACAGCTGATGAAGACCAAGAATCGCTGCAGACCGGCCATGTTCTTCATGTTGAATGTATTTCTTTCATTCAGTCCTTGTTGGGCTTATAACTTATGTCTAACTCTTTCTGTCAATTACGCAAAGCAAATTGGCCAGACTGAAATCGGCCTTTTCCTTGTTCTATCTTTGAATCGGCTATTCAGCCTGATCCTTAGTACTGTCATAGAATGCGTAGAAATCGGCTATTTAGTCGATCCGAGTAACTGACCCAGTTAGCCGATCCTGAGCAAACGACCTAATTAACCGATTCCGGGCAACCGACCAAAATAGCCGATCAAGACGTTTCACTCCCACGCGCCGCGTCGGTTCCGGACTCAAGAAACGTGGGTTAACTCCAGCATAAAATCCGCCGCGTCGTCTCATCTCCCGAGGGGGAGACCGCCTTGGTGCCTCCATCTTCATAAATAGATGCCCGGCCTGAGCAAGCAACCACAAACACCATTAGCCCTCACTCGCCCGGCCTTTTCTCTTCACCTCTTCTCCCCAACCAGACCAAAGCAAATCTTCAACATCAACCCATGGCCAGCGATGGGGACCGTGGCAAGCGGCCGGCTTCGGATCCCGCTGAAGGCGACAACTTCAGCCGGAGCCTGCGGGCCGTGAGTGAACGGAGGCACCGGTTGTGAGCCTGGCTAGGGTAAGGCTACTATTCACTTCTTGATACATCTGTCTGATCTGTTTTGACCGCCGACGACTTGTACAACGATCTACAAACCACCAGTGCCGGAGGCTCGGGAACCGCCGCTGGGCCATCTCAGGCCGCCCCTGTGGTCGCTGGAGACACCTCCAGTGCGGGTGCTACAGCGGGCCTGTCTCACGGCCGTCATCGTTGGGCGACGCCCCGGCAGCTGGCCATCTACAGCAGGTAACCAGTTTGCATCCATAGCGTTGATCTCTTTTAACTCTGACACAACTGCTTCTCTGCCATTTTTTCAGTCAGGCCCGCCTGATTCCATTTCCTCCGGGTGCGCCAATTGGTCTCGACACCCGGAGACTCCGGACTGCGCCTCCTCAAGACCCTCCTCAAGACCCAGCCTCGAGCGCTGGTTCTCGTGGGGGATCCGAGTCGGGGTCCTCCGCGGTCTCTGACGGGTCCTACACTGCCGCCGACGGTCGCCGGTTCCACCACCATATGGTGGAGTATCGTAACCTCTACTCAGAGGCTACAAAGGAGAATGGCCGGCTACAGGGCGTCAATGAAGCCCAAGCCACTGCCCTTGCCGCCGCCGAGACCGAGGTGGCCAATGTGCAGGCCCAGCTCGCCGAGTCGGACGCCGCGGTGGCAAGCCTTGAAGTCACTTCATCGCTTCGTGATGTGCTGATGATCATCTTCGTGCTGACCCTTCTTTCTTCTTGTAGCCCTGACCGCGCAGCTGGAAGAGTTGCGCAAAGCCGCCGAGACCGCCGCCAGCGCCGTCAATGCCCATGGCAACACGCAGGCGGAGCGGCTCCTGGATGTTCACCGCCGCGTCCGCCAGGTGGCCATGGCCGGCGTCCATCATGGCACCGCTAGGGCTCTCACGGCCGCACGACTCCGCTCTGGCATAGCCCTGGAGGCCGTCGAGCCCGGGTTCCCGGAGGGCCAGGACATGGAGAAGGCCAGCGGCCAATTGACGAACTTCTTCCTCCACGCCGATGGGGTTGCGGTTGTCACCGATGCCCAGGATATCATAGATAGGGTCACCCATTATCAGAATTAGAAATGTAATAGGGCGCCTCTATAAACATGATCAGAAAATAAAAACTTTGTTTATAATCACCAATCTGATCTCCATATGTCTGTATATATTTTTTTATTTTTGGGCTAAAGGCGATGCAATCACATCGGCTGTTACACTCCATCGAGGGTGTTTCATTTTTGTGCTAAAGGCGATCCGTTAAAATGAAATCGGCTATTACAGACTCTTATTTTTGTTCTGAAGGCGATCCTCTGCGTAAAATCGGCTGTAAGAGCCAGATCTTGCATCCATCGACTATCATCCCCCAACTGGGATACTATGATGGTATTTCTTCAGATATTTTTCGTTGATTGCCCTGGCAAATCTCCTTCCTTCCATATCTTTGAGTATATAGGCATTGCCGGACGCACATTCAGTAACTCGATACGGGCCTTCCCAATTTGGCGACCACTTGCCGAATCGGCTATCCTTGGCTCTGATAGGTAGGATAGTTTTTCATACTAGCTCTGATTCGGCAAAGCTCCTGCCTCTCACTTTAGTGTTGTAATACTTGGCCACTCGTATCTTATTAGCTTCAATACACTCCAGGGCTTTGAGATGATGACAATGTAAATCTTCAAGACTATCTATCATGATATACTTCTACTTACCGGCTGTAAGCTCGTTCTGTAACTTGACACGTCGTGTCTCGGACTGAATTTCCCAAAGCAGGACAGCAGCGTGTCCATAGACTAACTCATATGGCGTAGCTTTAGTCGATCCATGCTGAGCCATCCGGTATGCCCACAGAGCTTCACTCAGCGTCAAGTACCACCTCCGGGGATTCTGCTCAATCTTCTTCTTAATAATCTTGATTAAAATTTGATTTGACGCTTCAGCCTTACCATTGGCTTGGGCATAATAAGGTGATGAATAATATATTTTGACGCCCATGTCATCAGCAAAGGTCAAAAACTCATCTGAAGTGAACATAGTCCCTTGATCTGTCTTGATGGTCTGTGGTATACCAAATCTATAAATGATATGTTCCTTTATAAATTCGATTATATCTCCGGACGTGGCGTTCTTCAAAGGAACAGCTTCTACCCACTTAGTAAAGTAGTCTGTTGCAACCAAAATTCATTTTTGACCTTTACTGGACGGTGGATAGATTTTGCCGATCAGATCGATTCCCCAACCTCTGAACGGCCATGGCTTGATGATAGGATTCATAGCTGAGGCAGGAGACTTCTGCACATTCCCGAATCTCTAGCATTCTCGGCAGCCCTTGTAATACTTGAAACAATCTTCGAGCATTGTTGGCCAATAATAATCAGTCCTTCTGATAATCCATTTCACCTTATAAGCCGATTGGTGAGCACCGCAGACTCCTTCATGAATCTCACTCATCAGTTTTATCGATTCTTCTGCCCTGAGGCATTTCAGAAGCACCCCTTCGACAGTCTTATAATACAACTGGCCATCTAGCAGCACGTACTTGATAGCTTTGTACCTCAACTTTCTACTAACTTTCTGTGAAGGATTTGCAAGGTAACTTGCTATCTTGCCCCGCCAGTCATCAGCTGATTGCTCGGTATTGAAGATTTCCTGCATCAATCTGTAACCCGAGGCGCTCTGCGCTAGCCGATTAGCCTCTTGATTCTGGGCTCGAGAATATGGTACAGTGAAACCGCCAAGAACCCTCGGATCAAAGCCTGGCACTGATCATAATAGCCTCTGTGTACGTCGTCCTTACATTCAAATAAGCCAAGCAATTGGTTGATGACTAGTTGTGAATCTCCAAAAACCTCAACTACATCGGCCTTTGCTTCATGCAGAAGCTGAAATCCTTTCCAAATCGCCTCATATTCAGTCTGGTTGTTTGTCATTGTTGGCCTGATCTAGAAAGCGTACTCAAATCGTCGACCTCGAGGTGATATCAGTATTACCCCAGCACCTCCGTCTTACTTGCAAGATGATCCATCAAAGAACATAGTCCACGGCGCCACGTCGACTATACTAACAGTGCCTCCATGATGCTGGGTGATGAAATCGGCTATTGCCTGACCTTTGACTGCCTTAGCCGATACGAACCTCAAGTCAAACTTAGAGAGAGCCAAGATCCACTTTCCGATCCGTTCGTTCAGGATAGGCATTGACAACATATGCTTGATCACATCGGCTTTGGAATCTACCACACACTCGGCCGATAGCAAATAGTGCCTTAGCTTGGTGCAGAGTAGAATAGGCATAAGCACAGCTTCTCAGTCGGCGTGTATCTTGTTTCGGGATCCAAGAGCCTCCTGTTCAGATAGAAAACTGCTCTCTCTTTTCCTTCAAATTCTTGAAAAAGCGCTGAGCCAATCGTATGGTTTTCGGCCGTCACGTACAGCTTGAACGGCTTACCTGCCTGTGGCGGTATCAAAACAGGTGGACACTTCATATATTCCTTGATTTCATCGAAAGCCTTTTGCTATACGTCACCCCATTTGAATTCCTGAGTGTCTTTAAACTTCAACAGTGGCGAGAACGGCAGCACCTTCTCTGACAGATTGGCAATGAATCTTCTGATGAAATTAATCTTGCCAAGTAAGGACTGCAATTCCTTCTTATTAGTTGGCGGTACAAGCTGATTGATGGCCTTCCTGCTCTTGCTGCCAACTTCGATTCCCTTGCGATGTACCATGAAACCTAAAAATTCACCAGCCGATACCCTGAAAGCACATTTATTAGGATTCATCTTCAAGCCATGTTTCCGAGTACATTCCAGGGTAGCCTTCAAATCGGCTAAGTGCTCCTTGTAGTTTTTGGACTTCACAACTACATCGTCGACGTAAATTTCTACAATCTTGCCGATCAACTTATGAAAAATATAATTCATAGCCCCTTGATAAGTTGCACCGGCATTTTTCAAACCGAATGTCATTACAACCCACTCGAACAAACCGATTGCACCAGGACACCTGAAAGCAGTCTTAGGAATATCTTCATCAGCCATAAAAATTTGATTGTAGCCGGCATTACCATCCATGAAGCCAATGACCTGATGCCCCACAGCCGGATCGACTAATATATCAGCTATCGGCATTGGGTAACCGTCCATCGGGGTAGCTCTGTTCAAGTCCCTGAAATCGATGCAGACCCACAACTTGCCATTCTTCTTGTATACAGGGATAATATTCGATACCCACTCGGCGTATTGGCAAGCTCGAATGAACTTGGCTTCCAGTAACCTCTCGATCTCGGCCTTGATGTCAAGCAATGACTCCTGATTGAATCATCGTGGCGGCTGCTTGAACGGCCAAAATCCAGGCTTGATAGGCAATCTATGCTCGACAATCGAATTGTCCAAGCCAGGCATCTCGTAGTACTCCCAGACGAAGCAGTCTTTGTATTCTTTCAATAAGTCGATCAACTCCCACCTGAACTCAGGGTCAAGATTGGCGGCAATATACATCGGCCTTGGTCTGTCACTAGGTCCGATATCCACTTCTTCAAGTTTATCGGCCGACGTAAAACCCTGTCCAAGCTTACCCTCGATGCCATCGATCGGATTGTCCATTAATAAAAAGACTCAGAGCCGATTGCCCGGACCGGCCGTTGACTGAAACGACCTCGATTTCCGCAAAGGGAAATCCACAGGCTCGATTTGTAATTCAACAGATTGCTTGGGACAATCCATGAAATTACCCATATCTCAGTTGTCACCAGGATCCATACAACGGTATTTAAGTCTTACATAAACACTTATTACATCGCCACACTGGCGGAATCAACATTCAGAGAAGCTTTAGAAGATGCGGAAACGTTTCATCCTTCACGGCCAACTTGAGTGTAGCACGTGACCCTATTCTTCGCCATCGTCTTCCTCAAAGTCGTACTCATTCTCGTCACCTGACAGCAAATTTATCAGTACGATTTGTACTGGCCACGAAGCCCACCTATGCAGCATTTGCTTTGTGGAAAATAGATGCAAGGCTATACAAGCAGACTTATAGGCTGAGGTTTCCTATGCAGCTATAATCAATATTTAATTAGTCAAGTTTTATCTCCAGTTAACACCATCATCCCTTTTCCCATCACCACATCTCACTTACCCACACCTCGCTCTCATTTGACAGGCCCAACTCCCTCTCGGGCCTATCTCAGCGGCACACTACCACAATGGGTACACTGCCGAAAAATGTCATCCAGGGGAAGAACAGAACACTCACTATACTAGTAGAAGCTTCACAGGAAAGGTCCATAGCCAACAGGTTGGCATATGTATCGATCGATCAACCGTACACTCTGCAGAGGTTTCACTACCCACAAGATTAGCCATCATAGGTGTTGCGCAAACACCTAGGCAGAATTCCGGGTGCTTGCTTGCCTAGGTCGATGCCACCCTACCACTCAGCCCTGGGATATTCCGGATCCTACACCGTTATGCTGAGACTGGGAGACACAGTACCGGGCCCATCCAGTGGTACTGCGCATCTAGAACGGAACGGGAACCCATCGACCGTCTCCGCCCACCCTTATCACCTCTCAACCTAGCAGTAGTGGCACCGCCCTACCAAGTAGTCCAGCCGTCTCCCGCCCATCAGAAGCGAGTGAGTAGAAAAGGATTCCCATGAACCTGAAACTAGTCCGTCCTAGGTATGACCAAGCAGGCATCTTCACCTAGGGGATACTCTCCCCGTGCCATCACAGCACCTCCGTCCACGGGCTTCGAACCACCAAGGCTATCCCACCCGGAACCTCCTCAACAACTTTACCCGCCACAGGTATCTCGCTTGGGGATGCCCAGGTTGCACCCCCGGCACGACTTGCCCCATGGGCTTGTCTCACATCCCACTTGGTCGACATCAACCCTTACCACGCACCCAAGACGCACGCAGCACTCTCTCCCAGTGGTTATAATCAGTTATACACCGTCCCAATTCCACCACATAGCATATAGTAAGTAGAAAGTAGTGGAAGAGTAACAGTAAATTAAGCAGCAGCTAACCTAGCAGCGGATAGCAGGGTATAGTCTTATCATGGCAGGGAATTCAAATATACTACCATGCAACCAATACATACATAATCATAAAGCAATAGCAACAATGTCATTTGCAATGCGTAAATAGGATCTAAGGATTTGGTGGGATGTGGCACCTTCGTAGTCATCTCCTAGCTCTTGAAAGTACTCGTGGTCACCTTCGTAGTCGTCTCCTAGCTCCTGAAAGTACTCGTGGTCATCTTCCTTAGTCAGATCCTCCTCCGGCTCTGAAATCGAACGCGAAATAGTCGCGTCAGCGACTCCTATAGAGTATTTCTGAAAAATCTAATAAAATAAAGAGACAAATGCACACAAACATAGTCTTAGATTGTAGATCTCATTTTTCTGAGAATTTTGGTATATGGGGCATAATTTTTGGACATCGTATGAATAAGTTATGAATTTCCGAAGATTATCCTATTTTCTAAAAATAGAAAATGGTCGATTAATCAGGGGCAGCTCGGGATTGGTCCACGTGGCGCGAGGGTCCAGTAGTGCGGCATGTGGCGCCTCATCAGAATACAGACCCGATGGTCGCCCACCAGGTGTTCGATGCTGGTTCCCAGAGAGTCGCCGGCGTCGGCGTAGCTCGGCGGTGGTCGGGCGAGCTCGACGTTGGTCGGGGGGCGTCGGCGTAGCTCGGCGGTGGTCGGGCGAGCTCGACGTTGGTCGGGGGTGGTTCTCAGTGGTCGGGGGTGGTTCTCAGAGGTCGGGGGGCGTCGGCGTAGCTCGGCGGTGGTCGGGCGAGCTCGGCGTAGCTCGGCGGGGCTCGGCGGAGCTCGGCGGAGCTCGACGTAGCTCGGGCGAATCGGAGATTCGGGGCGCCGAGGGTGCCGCTCTCCCGAGCTCTCCCGGGGAGGCTCGGGCGAATCGGAATTTTGGGCGCCGAGGGTGCCGCTCTCCCGAGCTCTCCTGGGGAGGCTCGGGCGAATCGGACATTTGGGCGCCGAGGGTGCCGCTCTCCCGAGCTCTCCCGGGGAGGCTCGGGCGAATCGGACATTTGGGCGCCGAGGGTGCCGCTCTCCCGAGCTCTCCCGGGGAGGCCCGGGCGAATCGGAGATTTGGTGCGCCGAGGGTGCCGCCCTCCCGAGGGTTGGCTGTCACTAGTGAAATGATGTCGTGGGCCTCCTTCTCTCCCACGGCATACGGCGGTTCTCCGACGAGGTGGAGGCGCACATAGCCAAGGCGACAGACATGATTCGGGGCTCGGCTATCTACGCGGCGGTGCCGAGGCAGACTTGGCAAACCTCGTCGGCCTTTCTCCGCAGCGCGAGGCGATCGGGGGTACTCGGAACGGATTTTAGGCGAGGCGGAACGTGTCGGCGGCGATCACGTTTCCCCGAGAACGCACCTCTCAGTGTTCCGGGCTATGGAGGTTCGATCTTCCGCAACTAAGCTTGTCCGAGGTGGTCGGTGAGTTGGTGGTCACGCTAGCGGGTCGCGTCGGCGGTTTCACGGCTTGTGCGCGGGAACGCCGCCGAGGTGGCGGTGCTCCGAACACGTGTGACGGCGATGCCCATCGGAAGTGGCCTGATGTCCATAGCTGATGTCCAGTGGTTTGATGGCCGGTCTTGTGCGCGTGTTGTGCGAAGTGTTCAGGGGCCGGAAACAGCCCGCGGCCTACACGCTCGTGATGCCGAGCGCCATGACCGTAGCACGGCGAGGTCGGATGAGGTGCACGGAGCAGGTGATCTTCTTTTGCCGGTAAAGGCTCGTGCCTGCGCGTCCCGTGGGCGGAACGCCATGGCAAAAGCAGGGCGAGCTTCGGATATAGCGTGCGGTGGCTCACCGTGGTGTCGGTGAAGCTAGGATGGCGGTGCAGTGGCAAGTTGGAGCCATGCAGAGTGATCGCAGTGCGTGCCGAACCGTGACGGGGCTCCGACTTCTCCTCCGTGTCCGGCTCGACGCGCTCCGCGGCGGCAACGCTCCGGCAGCTCCTCCTCCTCTGCTCCGCCTTTCTCCTACGCTCTCTCTCTCGGTGTGGTGCAGTGTGCCGGTCTGTGCCACGGTGGCGGCAAGGGGAAATGAGGGTAGGGCTTCGGGGTGAGCTCCTTTTTATAGGCGAGCTTGGCCAGCTCCAATGGCGAACGGTCCTGATCGCGCTCGACCGATCGAAGGGCCGTGGCTCGAGTGGATCTAGGGCTCCGGATGGGCGTGGGTTCACTTGGCGGCCAAGGAAGGAGGGGACAGGAGGGGGACAGCGGGGTCAGGGCTCTGCCATGCGTGGCGCTGTCGGTCACGCCATTTGCGTGACCCGGTGGCGTCGTCTTCGTGTGGAAGAGAAACAGGGGAAAAGAAAGAGTGACTGACAAGCGGGTCCCGGTTGGCAGCGGCTGCGAAAGGCGCTGCGCGCGTGTGTGCCCGGGCTGCGCGCGCGGGTGAGGTGAGGAGAAGAAGGCCGGGCTGGTTTGGGCTGGCCTAACTCTCTCTCCCTTTTTATTTTCTTTTTCTTTTTCTATTTTCATTTTAGTGTATAAATACATATATTATCCATTTTAAATATTGAGTAAATACAAACATAAATTACAATAAATCCCAAATGTGATGCACAAGCTATTATTCTATGTGAATGGAATTAAAATGCAAGCTATACTCCTTTATTTACCAAATTCATAATGAAACCTATATGCTTGCACAAGAAAAATGGGTTTTCATAATAAATAAATGAAAAATTTTAATTGGTTGGAATTTTTAGGTTGTGTGAGTTTTTAGGGTTGTTACATTGACTCTCATCGTTGACCTTGATGGAGCCTTTTTCCCAAGTCTTGCCAGAGAAGCAGTCATGATCCTCAGTTTCCCAGTAGGTAGCGTCTGCTCCGGCTATACTCACCGAGTCATCAGCTGGGACCACCTCAACCTCATCACCATGCCATTGGATCACACATTGGTCCATTGTTGATGGTACACAGCAATTGGCATGGATCCAATCACGCCCAAGCAGTAGACTGTAAGAACCCTTGCTGTCAATCACGAAGAAGGTGGTGAGTAGCGTCTTCTTCCCGACTGTTAGCTCGACATTGATTGCCCCCCGGGTATTTGAAGAGTTTCCCCCGAAGTCTTTGAGCATCATGTCGGTCTCGATCAAATCATCAGGGCCCTTGCCCAGCTTGCGAAAAGTGGTGTAGGACATGAGATTAACAGTGGCGCCACCATCGACTAGCATCTTGGTCATGGGCATCCCATCGACATATCATTTGAGGTACAGGGCCTTCAGGTGCCGATGCTTGGATGGCTTGTCAAAGGTAGCTTGCTGCGCGAAAACCAGCTTGGCAGTGGCTTGCTCAAACTCCGATTCATCAGAATCAGAGAGAACTTCAATCTTCCTGGCTCGGGGTGCCCTGAGCTCAGCCGGAAGCACAAACACCATCTGCGCATCGGCTGTCTCCTTCCCTTTGTCCTGAGGAGGCTTCTCCCGCCAAGATTTGCTTTGGGTGGCCTTCTGCTTTGAGCTCCCTATTCTTGAGGCGCTACACACGGCGTCTCTGGCTCTTGGTCAAGTCCTCAGGGCACCACTGGTTCTCCTACCAGACCGGCTCTTGGTGATCGACTGCCGCCTCGTTGAGCCGATCGCGCAGGTATCTTTTTTCGCGCCGATCCTGCATGTCATGTGGGCGTTTGAGCCTCTCATGCATAGACCGGCGGTTGATCTGAGAGTGCCTGTACTCTCGGTACTAATAGCTACACTCTGGGCAATTGCGCAGAGTCGGCAATCTTAGACCTTCATTCCAGCAATGCCTGAAGAATGAGCAATGCCAGTGGCTTTCTTCTTTCTCCCGGCGGCGAGCCAGCTCTTCCTGGTGGTGAGCTTCTTCTTCATCACGAGCCCATCTCTGGTACTCTTCCTCTTCGAGCTGCCTCCGGCGAGTCTTCTCCTTCTCCCGTCGCCATTTGTTTAGTAAATCGCGGGATGTAGGCCTGGTTTTCTTGGTGCCGCTGGACTCCCCCTTCTCATATTGGCTCTGATTCTACTCCCGGCTTCTCTTGATCATCGCCAGCTCCTCAGCCAATATCTACAAATTAGGATCGACTGATGCGTTCCTTCTAGCTTGGTTGGAGGTCAGAACTTTCATCTTGCCTGCGGAGGCCGGCACCTCGACCATATTTTGTCCCTTCGGGAACAGGAACTTATCAATCTTCATCTTCCCCTTAGCAGGACTGTCAAACTTCGATAAGCCAGAGAGATGGAACTCTGAATCTAAGTTCTGAATGCGTGGCATCCGTTGGTGTCGTGTGTAGTAACGCCGTGGTACTGACAGAACGTCTTCTCCTTCAAGTCTTCAGGAGAGGGTCTTACATAATCGGCAGGGAAGGTAATCTGCCAAGCACTGACCAGTAGATAGAATAATTTGTCCAGCTTGTGTGTATCGAAATCGTACTGATCATCTGCGCTCCAGTTCTTGGGCACAGCCATGGCCTTCTTGCCCCACCTCAGCTCGACAGCGGTGATTTCATCTTCATCTTCATCCTTGGAGTCCGAATTACTGATGAACGCCGTCTGTTTGTACTTTCCCTCCTTACGGAAGGTCTGAGCTTGCAGCTCCAGGGCCGTCACTCTCTGCAACACCTGGCTAATGCTGTCAAAATCAACGCCCACCAGCTTTTCCTAAATGTGCGGGAGCATTCCACCAATGACCAAGTGAGCGAGCTTCTTGTCAGATAGGTTCAGTGAATAGCACATGTTCCTCACTTCCCTGAAGCGCTTGCTGAAGGCCGACCCATTCTCGCTACTCTTCTGGTGCATGCTGGTCAAATCAATAATAGTTTTCTCCCCAGTGCCAGAGAAGAAATAGCTGTGAAACTTGCCTTTCAGATCCGCCTAGTTTTGAATTGACCCGGGCGCCAGAGTGGTGAACCAACTGAAAGCCGGCCCTTTCAGTGACAGCGAGAAGAAACAGACCCTGTGAGCATCCTCATATGATGCCTCACCGAGCTGAGTTAGGTATCGGCTGACGTGCTCAATGGTGGATACGTCGTCTTGACCGCTGAACTTTGTGAAATCTGGCATGTGATACCTCTGTGGTAATGCCACGCGATTAAACCACTCAGGGTAGGGGCGCCTGTATCTGATCGAGACCCCCGCCTTCGGCTGCAAGCCGAATTGGTCCCTGAGCATTGCACTCATCTTGTTTACCAACTCATCTTGAGGTGATTGAGCATAACCGGGATGTGGCGCCGATGTGAGCTCATCATAAGTGTGTCTGATGTGAAAACTTGGAGTTGTTGGAGGCATGTTTCGGGTCGGCATGTTCCCAGTTGTACGCATGTAAGCAGCAATCTGCTCAGGAGAGTAGTCTCTGTATAGCTTGGGCTGCGGAGCTATTTTTGGAGCCGAATCCGTCGTCATATTGGGATTTTGAACAAACGATTTTGGCAGATTCGGCTGTTGTGGCGGAGAATTGGATGTTCCGGCCGCTGCATCTGAGTTGGAATCTTCTGGGGGTATGTTGAAGTACGTTGGGCCCAATGATTCCCAATCCTGCCTCTTGATGACGGTCTTCATGATGTTGTAGAATGTCTGTAGGAAAACGTTGTGATGATGCCTGATTGTCTGATGCGAAGCGTTCCAGATGGCGCTCTGGATGAACTCCTTGAACTCTTCCTCCTCCTTGTCGCTGTGGCCAGGCATAACCCACCTTGGGTAGGGGTTCTTCTTGAACACGCGGCCATCGTGATTTTTAGCAAACGACAGCAGACAGGCATCAGTGAATTCTTCAATGATCTGCTCTAGCACCACAGCATCCTCGGGATCAATCTCCTCACGCTTAACTCTGATGACGCCGTCATCCCTACGAGCCACGGTTTCCTGAGCCTTACCCTTAGTCATGAGTGAAACTGTCCCACCGGGCGTGCCAAAAAGTGTGTTGACGCAAAATCCAGTTTTGCAGCTAACACACTAGCAAGCCGGAACGATCCACAGGAGTAAGGGTCCGGCAGATCCATCTAGCTTCAATAATCCGAATCCAAGCGTGCCAGTTAATTTGACCTGCAATTGACAAGAAGAGAAAGATAGTCAGTAGTTTAAGGCGGAACATGCCGGCGTAGCCAGACAGTTCCGAAGGTATGGCTCTAAGAGCCGATACGAGTGGAGATCGACTAAAGAGTCGATTCCAGCATGCATGAATCGATTTTCTTAGAGTAAGCATTACGTTATCGTATAACCGATCCATGTGTATAAATAAAGGTAACAATTTTAATTAAACAGTTTTTCTATGTATGAGAAGCTTTAAATTAATCACATTTTAATCTGTTAAGATTGCCAGTGGGGGTCGAGCGGATCGATGCAACCATAACATACGTAACAGATCATGACATAATTAATTGTGGCGATGCACACGTGTCAAACTTATTTAATGTGAATTATCTGAGTGCAAAACAGAGAGAAATTGGCTAATTAGCCGATTCGGCAAATATAGGCAACATACAAGCCTATAAGATAAACAATATTTTGACTTTCAAACCAATATGTTTAATTCAATATTTACAACAGTGGGGATCGAGCGGATCGAGACAGCCATGATGCAAACTATGTCTTAAATCTATTGGTTATCGGGTCCAAACAATATTTATCTTATTACTTGAGTGCGACCTGTATACAATTAAGATCTAAACCGATTGGCTAATGATAAACAAGTCTACTCGCTTCAACATATTATTCAATAATTACTTAATCATGAAGCAAGATAGAAACGTAAGATTTAAGCCGATAGGAAATAGATCAAGATTGGGCAGAATGATTATTGCTTAAAATAAATAAATAATAAATAAAAATCAATCATCGTTGGTAACTTAATGAATCTATCTAAGGTGCCAAATTAGTTAGAGCCGATAACTAACTCATGCCCATGAACAAGCTCAATCTAAGCCCTCGTCCACCAGATGACGCTAAACATAGATTAAACAAGAAGATAAACATGAATCGATAACTAACCCTTATTTGATCTAAGCCCACGTCCGGATGACGCTAAACCCATATCAAACAAGAATCAACCCCGATCTACCGTGCTCCCATGTCCACCGGATGACATTAAAGAGACAAAGCTTAGCAAGGCATGACGATACTTACAAGCAAGCATGTGTCCACCGGATGACACCCAGCCTGTTCGAAGAAACTCGCCGAGATCTACTCTACTCCTACTCCTAAGGGTTTGGCCGGAGCCGAAAGTGTGTTGTATTGATTGATTGTACGTATTACAATGGCCGAGGGTTTATATTTATACCCTGGGCTCGACAAGATAGAGTTCTAATCGAATTATACTCAAAACAGATATGGAAACTAACAAACTTTCCTAATCTAAAGGTAACTTGGAGTCCAATCTTCCCTTTCTAGAACGGACTCCGAACGTGATCACTCCTCGGCGCTGGAGACTCATGCTGACGTCATCAATCGACTCTTGTCTTCAACCGTGCCGTCTTCATTTCAGCCCAACAATCGATCCTGGACCCGATCGGCTATTCTCAACTCTTCGCATAGAAGGCTCTGCTTCCCGAAAATCGACTATCTCTGTTCTCGGTATCGGCTATATATTCTGAGTCCAAATTTTGGTGTAAACAATACTATGCTTGCGGTAGGTTATTGTGGTGCTCTTTTGTAGAGGTTGACTTATGGATGCCAATTAGCCACCGGACCACGAAGTGAAGGTTGACACAACAGAGAGTAGCGTGCTGGAAAGCATGTGAATCTCGGGATAAATTATTGTCTCTTTGTGTTGGCTTTCTTGGACTTCATTGAGCTCATCACCATCGAGTGATTGACTTGGTATTCTCTTTTGGTGATTGGCTACATCTTCTCTATGTGAAGGTATAACTAGCACATGCATCTTTCGCACTTAAATACCTAGTTTTCCTAGCTCTTTAGTTTAGTGCTAGTCGTTTGAGAGCCACTTGTTTGTCTGCTTGTTTGTGTCGGTTAGTCTGACTCTTTAGCTACTCTTTGAGAGCACACTAACTTAGACTAGGTTGGTAGTTTGTGTAGGTGGCTTGAGTTTAGATTAATTATAACTAGAGCAAATTGCTTCACCATATTATTTATTAATCTTTTGATCTAGTGTGTTTGTAGAACTTTTAATAGAATATTCTCCCTCTCTGGCCATTAGAACCTTTCACTTTCCTTGCAAGAGGGAAGGCTATCGAAGCCCTTCTACTCCTTATTTGGGCAAGATTTATATGGTTTACGAACACCTGACCTTAGTTTTAACCACTACAAGTGATAGAGACGTTTTAATGTGTATTAGAAATTTATAGATGTTTTTAGGTGAAAAATTAAAAATGTGTAATCTACGGAGGGCGACTGTAAGCTGGCATGGTATATTATTCACCAGAATTGATGTGGCGTATCTTACACTAGAGCTGCTGTGGCATATATGGAGGCTAAAACACTATCAATATTAGTAGTGCTTCTGTTTCTTTTAATTGAAAATATTAGTAAAAAAAATGCTAGTCTTTGTGTCTGATAGAGCACACAGTGAATCAAATAGTTAGCACTTGGATTGACTTGATTGCTGGTGTTACTATAAAACGTGTCACTCGCCATGTCACCTATGCATGTTAGCTGCCACATCAGTTGCCATGTCACTTTTCCACGTTAGCTTCCATGTCATCTTTCACATCTTCTATGTAATAACCTACTATATCATCTCTATACTCCTTAATGCATAAACAATATATATTATCTCTATACTTTTCACACGTAATGAAACATTACTATACAAAGTAACTACAATAATAGACACATCTTATATATGCATCTATAAAAGCATATCGAAGTGTTTAGACATGCATATAACATGTTTATGAAATGACTATTCATCTAATATATGCATTTATCACTACTACATTATTTTTAACGGTGGCGGGCAGTTTTGATTGACCGAGGTGGTTTTTGCAACGGCCTTGGATCAAAGGTCACGGTTAATCGTGACATTAACCGAGGCGGTTGTCTGCCCGCCACGGTTAATCAATTAACAAAACAAAAAGAAAAGAAAAGCCTAGGCCCAACGCCCCCACCCAGGGGCCCGCGGAGCCCATCCACGCGCCACCGCCGCCGGATCCAGGTACCAGGCACCGGATCTGGGTGCCCGCTCCCCGGAGATGGAAGGGGAGGATGGATCTGGTCGCGAGAGCCGCTAGAGAAAAAGGGCCGCGAGCGTCGCGGGGACCGTCGGGGCTGGCCGCGGGGCCGCCGGGGCAAGCCACAAGGGATGCCGGGGTTGGCCGTGGGGCTGCCGGGGCAGGTCACGAGGGAGCTCGCGAGGACCGCCGCGGCCGGCCGTAGGGGCCGCCAGGGCTGGCCGCTGGGAGCTATCAGGAAGGAGGAGGGACTAAGGAGAGGGACTGAGGGAGGGAGACAGAGGGGCGCCGCCGCTTGCTATGTTATGGAGAGGGAGGGAGAGGGATGGAGAGAGTTAGGGTTTCACATTTCGGTTATATATTGGCCTCGATAATGGGCTTGAGTGGGCTATTGGGTTGGGCCTCATTTACCATGACGGTTGGATTAGAATGTCCGCCTTGGTTAATGATTTACCGAGGCGGTTGGATAATAATCGACCGCCTCGGTTAATCTATATTAACCGAGGCGGTTTATAATGTGCCCGCCTCGGTACATCAATTTTATGAGGTGGTTTTTTTCTAACCACCTTGGTTAATAAAAGGTGACCGGCTCGCGGTTAATACCTGCCATTAACCGAGGCGGTTATCTTTCTTGCCCGTCATGGAAAAAAATTATAAACGCCTCGCAAAAAATTTTATGTAATAGTGTATGAAAATTATCTCTATAGAGCCTAACAAGATACTCCCTCTGTCCCACGATACCGGTCGTTTTAGGATTCAAAATAAGTACCAGAAAGCATGTCGTTTTAGCTTCGCAGACCTAAGAACCAACCTACATCGCCGTTCCATCATCCATCACCTGCTGTCACACTGTCGTCCACTAGCTCATGAATGGAATAAAAAAATCAACAGAAGGTAGAAGGAAGCTATCCGAGAGCGGCAGCTGGTGGTCGGCGCTCTGCTCTAGGATGGCAGGTGGCCAAGGTCACGTGGGAGTGGGTTCCTCTGTAGGGGCCTGCAGGTCAATCCATCAACTCGTTGGTAGTCTCGCTCGAGCCTAAAACGATTAGTATAGTGGGACAGGGAGTACATGCGAAGACACTTGTAGCATGTTTTCATGAAGCATGCCTGTATTTCTATAAAGGCTGTGTTCGGTGAAGCTGAAGTGCTGTAGATAAGCGCTGAAGTGCTGTAGAAGTGCTAAAATCTTATGAGAGAAAAATACTGCTGAAGTGCTGAAAAATAAGCGCTTATAAGCGCTTATACCCTCAACCGAACGCAGCCAAATTAAAGACTAATTAAATCATTTCTACTGTCTTAAAAAGAACGTAGCTGCCGGGGGTTTCCTAGTAGTGTTCTCCTCCCTCTCAGTGTAGAAGCTATGCATTGCACCAAGTAGTGGCGCTCATCAAGTCCCACTACCATCTCTCCAACAACGAAAACCCGCTTTAGCCCCTCCATGATTGTTAAGGAAGAATGAAGACGAAGAGGACTAGAGGAGGAAGAAGAAAGGAAAGGAAGAGAGGACAACGAACAAGCCCGGCCCGTGCTAGGTTCATGTGCTGCATCCACCGTTGGCACACGTATTTTCTTTGTATATGTTGATTGCTGTTGTTGACTATATATAACCTAGTGAAACGGAGAATAGTAGAAGAGATGCTAGCCTCCGGCTTAGGTCCTAATTAATTGAATCCACCCCAACTAAACTTCAGTTAGATAATTGCCGCCAAAACTATTCTTTAGCCGGCCAGCTAGATATTAATTTTCGACGGGGCAAGCTGTTTGGTCGTTAAGCTAATAGAGAAATGGGAAGAGCTGTTGCACTGATTTCATACAGGGGCAATTTAGTCTTTAACATGTTTAGCTGGGTTCAAAACTGGCTAAAGGAATTAATATTGCACTAATTTTTTGCCTGCAGGTAATGTTTAATCCGATGCTTCTGTTTGGATCCCTAACTGCTAAAGTCTAGCTTGTGGAGCGAGAAACGTGGCCTTATTTTGTTCTCAATTCTGAACGAACTTGGGAAAACACACTTCCTTTCTCTTCTTTTACCATATAAACATAATAATTGTATTCGCAGTATTCATCTCTTTCACGCGTACGTATAACTGATCAGCAAACAGTAGCCCGTTATCATTAATATTATCATCGTGCATGCTATCGAAGATTTTTTCCGTGAACGAATGCAGCTGTATACGTAAGCAATGACCTTTCAAATCTGGAGTAGTAGTGTTAGCTAGTATTCACAGTATTAATCTTTCTTTCATCTCATCTCATCTCATGCATGTCGTATATATAAAGAATCTTACCTTACAATTAAGCTGAGCTATCTCTCACACAAAAATAAAACAAATAATGGTCTTTCGAAGCTTCCTGTGAATGCATGCAGCTGTATTATACTCGCACCATACCCATAAAACATGCCGTCTAAAATAATGACACGGTCTACAAAGTATAATATTGATTTCATATTTTCATAAAAATATTTATTGAAAAGTGATGTATGCATACTTTTATAAACCTATATTTCAAGACAAACCTATTTATATAGTGTTTACATTTTTAATTTAACATTTTAAAAGTTATTTATAATTTATATTTTTAATGTTTGTCAAAACTTTTTTAAAACAAATATTTTATATATAGGTATTGAGGGAGTAGGTTAGCTAACCCTTTTTTCCGCGCCCGTACTTTTTTTATATCTTGTGCAGATCTCACGCATGTTTGAACAATAAATGCAATGGATAATATTTTATTTTGAACAAGCGAGGCACACACGCCACTTCACAGAGACAAATTCCACCCAAGAAAAAAAATTGGAAAACGATAGATGCAGTGGAAACTACCACGGAGGGCGTAGAAATTCCATGCATCCATCCACCAAACCATGCCTACTACCATTTTGCTTTTGCAGGAGGAAGAGGAGGGATGCTCTGCTCATTCCTGAAGAAGTCATCAGGATCCACCTTGCTCTTCACGGCCGCCAGTCTCCTGAAATTACCTTTGAAATACTTCACCCCCCAAACCCTAGCCTTGTCGTAGCTGGTGACGTTCCCCTCACCGATCTCGTTCGTCCCCAGGTCCAGGTCCCTGTAGTTCGCGTACACAGCTCTCGGGTTCTTGGACACGTACGGCGTCACATACTCGTGCACCCCCCTCACCCAGCTCAACCGCGCCTCCGCCGCCGCCGTCGAGTTGTCGTACCAGAAGGAGTAGAACTGGAGCTGGTACAGGTAGTTCCGGTGCGGGAACGGCGTCGCCGACGGCGAGATGGCGCGCATCCGGCCGCCGTAGGGGTCGAGCATGAGCAGCGCCGCCTCCGGCTTCTCGAACCACTCCGTCCACAGGGTCTCCCACACGTGCCCCGGCATGGGCTCCTGTACGTGGTCCGACTTCACCTTGAGGTAGTAGTACGGGTTGCTGCTCCTGTTCAGCAGCACCTCGGCCGGCGGCGCCGCCGTGCCGTAGTAGGCGAAGACGGCGGACTTCACCCAGCTTATCTCCTGGCAGTCCTGCTCCGTCATCCCCAGCTCCGGGAAGCGCCGCCGCATGGTGTCGACGAGGCCGTCGCACCGGCCGAGGAACTGGCCGATGAAGCTGGCCTGCTGGTTCTGCACCAGCACGCGGAGGTACAGGTCCTCGGGCAGCGCCGGCGCGACGGACTGCCACTCGGTGATGAGCTCGACGGCGGACTGGTTCCTCAGCTTGGGGATGCTGAACACGGTGACCGTCTCCGGCACGGCCACCAGCTGCACCTTCCACGACACGACCACGCCGAAGCTCTCGCCGCCGCCGCCGCGGATGGCCCAGAAGAGGTCCTCGCCCATGGTGCTCCGGTTCAGCAGCCTCCCCTCGGCGTCCACCACCACGGCGTCGACGACGTTGTCCGCGGACAGGCCGTACTTGCGCGACAGCGCGCCGAACCCGCCGCCGCTCAGGTGGCCGCCGACGCCGATGGTGGGGCAGTTGCCGCCGGGGAACCCGAACGTGGCGTTGGCCGCGGCGGCGGCGTAGTAGAGCTCGCCGACCGTGGCGCCCGACCCGACCCACGCCTCGCCCGTCGTGGCGTCGACGTCGATCGTGCGGATCGCGCCGAGGTCCAGCACGGCGAAGTGCCGGCCCTGGACGGAGGCGTAGGAGAGGCCCTCGTAGTCGTGGCCGCCGCTTCGCGTGCGGAGGTGCACGCCGTGGCTGCGGCCGCAGACCACCGTGGTCTGGACATGGGTTGCATCGGTGGCCGCGACGATCACGAGCGGCCGAGTTTTGTCCGGCAGGATGTAGCGGAGGTTCCGGACATAGGACACGAGCTCCGAAGAGAAGTTGGTGTTTGATGGGGTGTAGATGAGGGAAGACGGAAGGGCCGCGGAGAGGCAGCTGAGGAATCCATCGACATCGCTGCTGGAAGCTACTGAATAGGAGGATGCTTTGGCCCCGGAGAGGAGGCAAATGAGGGTCAGGAGAAGGTGCAAGATTATTGTACTCGGTGTTCTTGCCATGATTGACGTGTAAGCTAGCTAGTGGCAAACTAACTAAACTGTGTTGGAGGCTCGGAGCGAAGGAGATGTATTTATAGGCAACAATCGCCGTGCTGAACTTCATTTGCCACGAAAATTCAACTAGATTTTTTTTCTAGAACGAAGGAAGTGAGAAAGTTTATAACTTACATAGTAGACTGTAGACGGCAAGGAGCCATGCATACTAACCCGCACAAGTTCACAAACACAAACACAACACAAACAGCAAGAAAAAGGTAGGGGGACCTCCTCCTCAAACCCTAGCTGACTAAGCCTAAAACGAGAGAATAACACGATGGTAGCCAACACTACAGTGAAGCCACAAATACGATAACGGTGGCAAAGTATCTGCCCATGGAAGACCGTGTAACCTCAGGTACGACCTCAGCGGCAAAGTATCCACCAAGAGAGCAAGAACTACAACCGTCGCATAACCTTGGCTACAACCTCAGCGGCAAAGTATCTGCCAAAGGAGCCGACACCATAACAGTCACACAACCTTAGCTACAACCTCAACGGCAAAGTATCCACCAAACGAGCTGGTACCACAACAGCGGCAAAGCATCCGCTGGGATAAGGGGGCCATCATTCTCACAACAGCAAAGCATCCCGTCCAAGAGCGACTGTGGCAATACTAAACAATTTTTGGACAAACCAAAGTGAGGACAAGCATGGTAAACAGGCACAAACACGGGAAAGAGATGGCTCAAGATGAAACGGGACGAGCAGAGGCACAGCGGGCAAGCTATAGTCGTGCTCCGATGAAGCCTTCAGGAAGGAAATTGATGTCCGCAGATGCCAACAATGCCAGAAGAAGCACACAAGTGGGCCTAGGAAGCCGATAGAAGGAGTTGTCACAGCTGGCGACTAGGAGGGGGGAGAAGGCGACGAACCACACACTACTACATTTTTTTTAACGGTGACGGTCGTTTTGGATTAACCGAGGCGGTTTTTCCAACCGCCTCGGATCAAAGGTCACAGTTAATCGTGACCTTTACCGAGGCGGTTGTGCGCCCGCCATGGTTAATCAAAACAAAAAAAGAAAAAAAAGAAAAAAAAGCCCAGAGAGCCCACTGGCCCACTGAGACCGCCCGTCGGGATCCGCCGCCGGAACCGGCCGCCCTCCCGCAGCCGGATCCAGCCGCACCAGATGGGGGAGCTGGCCGAGGGTCGCGCAGCCGCCCAGATCCGCCACGCAGCCGCCCAGATCCGTCGTGCCGTCAGGCCGTCGAGGCGCCGGGCCTCCGCGCCGCCCCACCTCAGCTGCCCGCGAAGGAGCGCCGCAGAGCAAGGCCGCACCTCCAGCACCTCGCGCCCCGCGCGAGGCCACGCCGCCGCGACCACGCGCCGCCCGCCGACGCGAGGCCGCGCCTCCACCAGCGCACGCAGGAGCTCCGCCGGCCGAATGAGGCCGCGCCGCCACCACCGCGCGCCGGAGCTCCGCCGGCCGAGCAAGGCCGCGCCGCCACCCCCGCGCGCCGGAGCTACGCCGGCCGCTCGAGGCCGCGCCGCCACCCCCGCACGCCGCGCGAGGCTTCGCCCTTTGCCGTAGCCCACTGCGCCATCGAGAGTGGCGAGAGAAAGGGAGAGAAGAGAGTTGCGGCCGGGTGAGGTAGAGAGCTGACGGTGAGAGAGATAAGTGACTCTAGGGTTAGGGTTTGTGCACTTATATACGTGAGTGATACTGGGTCGAGATGGGCTGCCAATGGGCTTCAAAATAGTAGCGGGTTGGGCCCAATTTTAGGAGGCGGTTCTTATAAAATAACCGCCTCGGTTAATTATTTATCATGGCGGTTGCGTTATAATGACCGCCTCGGTTAATAAGCATTAGCCGAGGCGGTTATATTACATTGTCCGCCTCGGTTAATAGATTTTAGGAGGCAGTTTAAACCACCTCGGTTAATAAAAAAATAACTGCCTCGGTTAATGCTGGCATTAACCGAGGCGGTTTTCTTTCCTAACCGCCTCGGAATATAAATTGGAAGTGCCTCGCAAAAGATTTTTTATAGTAGTGACAGTGGATTCTTTAGCGGCGCCTTCAAGAAGGAGGTGACGCCTAACGGGACAGCCTTGGGCGCCATCGCCACTGGCCCTACAACATGAAAGGCAGGCCACATGCTCAGAATCCAACACTGTCACGGGGGGATGGGGTTCAACAATGACGCCTCCAAGGAGGGGTGTGGTGCTCAAGGCGTCACTGTCGTCGGTCTGGCCAAGGCAAAGTAGAGCTTTCGCTCAGAACACCATGCACCAACACCGAGGTAGCCCAGTGGACGCCGCAGGTTCCCTACCAACCGTAAACCGCCACGAATGCAAGCCACTAGCCGAGGATCACCCACAGCCCCAGGCCGTTGAGAGAACAAGCTGTAGCTGGATCCAGATAGGCCCGGCCAGATCCGGCCACTACGGACAGCTGCCAGCTACCAAGGCCAACCCTGGCTAGATCCGACCACCACCGACAGCCGCCAAGCCGCCAAGGCCAGTCCCGGCCAGATCCGGCCACCATCAAAAGTCGCTAAGGCTGGCCTCAGCCAGATCTGGCCAAGCCGCCACGGCCGCCTTCCTCACGAAGCCGCAAAGGCCAAACCCGCCGGCGGCCTGGGCCAAGCCAGATCCGGTAGCTGCGCAACCGACACCTGGCACTCCACCGCCATCCGTGGCCTCAGGCCCTGGAAGTCATCCATGCCGACGGAGGTACGAGTGCGACTGGTGGAGGAGCCAGACTTGCAGCCAGGGAGCTTGCAGCTGGCAGCATTGGCGCGGCCGAGACCACGCCGTCCGTGCACAGGGCAGTGCGCCAGGGGCAGAAAAGGCCGCCAGCCCGGACCCAGCCGCAACCTTGCCAATCCCGCACATAGAGGAGCAGAGAAGTCCACCCCTGCCATGAGCCTGACAGGAAGGTGGGCGGCGGCGTCCATGGCCGCAGAACCGGCCGACACCGGAGAGGAGGGTGGAGGGGGGAGGGGAGGTGGATGAGAGAGGTGTGGAGGGAAAGGGAGGAGGCGTAGACAGGAATCTCGCAAGGGGGCCACTACTGCCGCACGCCGGTGGGCGTCGACGACGGCCGGAGGAAGGTGGGGAGGGGGTGCCCTGGCGGGGCGGCAGAGTCGCCCCAAGCCACCGGTTGAGGAGTTCCTTTTATCGCTCTGAGAGAAAATGTTTTAAATGCATCATTACTTACAACTAAATTCAACTAGAATTATATCCTGGCATACAATTTGCCACAAATTGCCGCTGATATTAATTAAAATACTTATATATATTAATGTTAGTTGATGACGAATCGATCTGTTGTCCGCTACAAGCAGCGAAGCACCTCGGTGATTGCCCAGGTGCTCTTCTAGAACACGAACACAAGCAACAGAAGGAAGGTGAAGCACGGGAGGAAGACTGAAAACTTGTCATCTCGGGTGACGCGATTTAACTGCCAAGGCAGGATTGGGGCAAACATCGCCGTCATAACATTGCTGCAAACATCGCCAATGCAAAAAGCGCCATTCTGAAAACTAATAGCTGTCATAACTCTCCGTTGACAAAAAACTTTTGCCTCCAAAACTTGGGCCGTATCTGCCTTTCAACTTAAGTTTTTGTTAATTATTAATTATTCACTCATGATTCATGAGCTGAAGTATTCATATGCACGCAGATCTTGATGGATACAAATTGCCTGTCCGTAAAAAAAAAAAAACAAAGAAGATAATCATATTTATTTCCGCATCTCAGTTGCTGAAGTATATAATCACGTGTCGCCGCATCGACCTGCAGTTCTAGCTCGATGATGGAATGTGATACCTGCAGGCTGCAGCAGACGAACCAGGAAGTAATTTATTGTAGTCCCCTTTGACTAAATCGGTTTGCAGGAACCATATAATATAATACGTAGCACGTAAAACAAGATTATGTACCACGTGGGCTGCTTGTCAGCTGGCTGCCTCTCTCCCTCCGCGTCAGGCCGTGCCAACATTGAGTGGATCCATATAGCATGTATATAGGATTTAGGTCGTTTAAGACAACGACATGATCTTTAAACGTAACTTTGACTTTATATTATTATAAAATATTTATTAAAAATGATATATGATTTTTATACTTTCAAACTCAACAATTTAAAGTTATTTATTATTTATATTTTAATATTTAACTAAAAACTTATTTAAAATGACTTTCTAAGTTAGGGAGTATATAAAAATAAGATACGATAACGATAGGCATAGGGCGTCCGGCCGACAGGACGGGCGCGTGCGCCAGTCCGCGTGTCCGCCTGCCCCCCGCGCCTGTGTTTTGTCGTTTTTTTTCATTTCCTTTTCGTTTTTCTTTTTCATTCTTTTCTCTTTTTTTTTCTTTTTTTATTTTTTTATTTCTTATTTTATGTTTCTGCTTTCATTTTTTTTTATCTTTTTTAAAAAAATATATATTTATATATATATATTGTAAAAGTATATCGGTTATGTTACATATGTTGCAATTGTTTTATCTGAATGGTGCGTATGTTTATAAATGATTTTCCAAGTGTTTTCAGGTGTTCCTTTCCAAATGTTTCGTACCAATGTTTCGAGTTTCACTAGTTTCGTAGTATGTTTCCAAGTGTCGCTTCCACATATTTCAAAAGTAGATATGGTGTTACAGCTAGTGTTTTGAATGCATATTTCATACTCATTGGACGGATCGAGAGGTACGCCACCAACCGTGACCCTCCTCCGCTACCACCGGCACGACCTCGCTTCTTCCCAGCTATCGTCATCGTCCATCTGCCACCATGCTCATCATCTTGCCTAATTATGTGCTTCATAGCGGCTATCCTCTATCCCCGGCAACTCCGACTTCCGGCTTGGCCGACGTAACTTCCCATTAGTTGTCATCTACTTCCTCTGTCACTGGCTGGCCGAAATCAGTCGTTCCCTTCCTTTGCTTTGTGTCGTCCTAGAAGAAGGTTGAAACATTCATGTTGTAAAAGTACATATCCAGTGTTTCAGTAGTTTCAGAAGTATGTTGCGTGTGTTTCGTATGAATATTGCAAAAGCATATTGGGATATATTATATAAAAAATAAAAGTTATCAAAATATATTTAAATGAGATCTTGTTTTGAAAAGTTTATTGTAAGAAACCTGATGGTGCAATCGGTTTTAATTTGGATATTTATTTATAGATCGCAACGTAAATACACTGCAGTAGAGCAGTAGGTGGACGGGTGCGTGAGTATCTGGACGAGCACCTCTATCCACACGTCGGGGGACGCATCTCCCAATAAGATAATGTCCACATGGGCTGCTTGAACTCGTCAAGTGTACACGTGGTCGAGCTCCGTCGTCACATGTAATTAATTAATCTACTTTTGCACGAGACCACACCATGATCTGATTGTGATGCCTTATCTTAAAATTTTCCTTAGGTCTCACAACAAGGGGATTCCGAAACAAGAAAGGGATATTGCCTTGTTGCAAGGGTGCAATTTCAGCACAGGGCGCATAATGCAGCTTATGACCGAATTCTATGGTTCTGTGCAGCTCGAATTCCATATGAAATAAAGGAAGGAATGTACGTATGGGCAACTTCCGCTCCACCATTAGGACCACTGAAAAATTCAAGGACATTCAAGAAACGTGGACTAATTCTTGTAGCTAGAGCAAGAATATCCAGAGTCGTTCTTTCACAAAAATTTATTATTGCAGAAATGTGATCGATAATAACCCCTTATTTCTATAAAAAATAATCCTTTATGTTTTAATTGGTGCAAATCAATAATTCCTTGACGAATTAAACTATTTCGAGGTTTATACCACGCAATTATCTAACTATTCACTTCACTGCTTAGACATATCATCTGCCAAGTTGAACCAATATAGATATCACAATCTAGTATGAATCGGTTTTTATTAATTTTCCAGTGAACAAATTCTCCGCTTTTCCCTGTGCACTGTGCTACTTGTGCCCTAACCTGCAGTTTTCAGCAGCAGCATAATGACGTCACAAGGAAGATCGAAGAGGATTGGATCATATGTTGCTGTCACGATATCTTTCCCGGCCAAATGCAAACAATTAACTTGTGCAAGATAGTATAGCCCTTGAGAGAATTCGTTAAATAATTTCGGTGGTCTTATATTTTGGACTCAGCAAATGACATATGTTTGCAATGACTATTATAATAAGATAATAAGATGACTAAATGGCATAAAAAGATGTCAGATGTCACCTAATGGGGCTCGCAAAAAAAAAAGGATGGCACCAATGGTATTTGTGCCCTAGTTTAGTAGTTAGTTAAGCTGGGATTGGTTTGCATCAATTTGAAACATAAAGGAAGAAGTTACATACGTCACGCTTATGCAATATTTTTCTAAACGATTTATACACGAGAGCTACCGATTATATTAAAAAACAGATCAAGTCCAAACTGAGCACACTTCTACAATTAATACTTAAGGGACGGAAAACATTGTTTTTTCCTCATTAATTTGCACATGCATCTCACTTTATCCGGACACGTATGCTTGTGGTCAAGTCGGTGCTGATCGACGACCCGATCGACCTTCACTGATCAATCATGGCGTGCGCGGCGCGTGGGTTTTCTTGCTGGGAAGGTCCACCTCAACAACATGTGCATGATACGTGCAGCACACGAACTCCCTAGCTCAGGAACGCGAAGCAGGAGTATTGTGATCTCCTTTGAATTTCTTCTTCTTGTGGTGGGTAGTTGCGCGCAGCCAGTCCACAATAGATCGACCAAATCTTGGTGGTACATTTCAGGATTTCACTGCGCTATTTTATCATCATCAGTTGCTTAACCGGGATCTATCTATCACGGAATTCAGGTTGAGCCCATCGTGCACATAAACCTGGAATGGGCCAAGATCCGAACCGAACCCACACCAAACCATTTCCTCAACGATCAGGCAGGCAACTCAATCCACCCCACCCGTTCACCTCATAAAATAAGACCAATCCAACCTGTAAATCTCTTCGGCCCGAAGAAAAGGACTGGATCTATACCGTTGGCAAGTGGGCTTTTGCGGTTTACCTTGTTTCCTGTATAGTACATGCTAGGTACCATTTTAAACACGAGAAATAAGTTGATAAAATTTATCCTCGTGAGGTTGTTGATTACTATATTAAATCATCTGCAACAAATTTTAATCAATTTCGATAAAATTTTATAGTGTCAATGCGAGCTTTTATTTCTAAGATCCGACTTTGACATGAGGCCCACATATACATCCGACAGTGCTGGTTGGCATGAAGTTGCTGCTTGCTATATTAAATCATCTGCACCAAATTTCAATCAATTTCGATAAAATTTTATAGTGTGAACGCGAGCTTTTATTTCTAGGGTCTGCCTTTGACATGTGGCCCACATACACATCCGGCAGTGTTGGTTGGCATGAAGTTGCTTCTTGCTATATTAAATCATATGCAACAAATTTTAATCGATTTCGATAAAATTTTATGGTGTGAGCGCGAGGTTTTTATTTCTAGGGTCCGGCTTTAACGTGGGGCCCGCATAGACATCCGGTAGTGCTGATTGGTATTAAGTTGCTGCTTGCTATATTAAATCATCTGTAACAAATTTTAATCGATTTTGATAAAATTTTATGGTGTGAACGCGAGGGTTTTACTTCTAGGGTCCGCTTTGACGTGGGGCCCACATAGACATCCGGCGGTGCTGATTGGCATGAAGTTGCTGCTTGCTATATTAAATCATCTGTAATAAATTTTAATCGATTTCGAGAAAATTTTATGGTGTGAATGCGAGGTTTTTATTTATATGGTCCGGCTTTGACGTGGGGCCCACATAGACATCCGGCAGTGCTGATTGGCATGCATGAAGTTGCTGCTTGTTATATTAAATCATCTGTAACAAATTTTAATTGATCTCGAGAAAATTTTATGGTGTGAACGCGAGGTTTTATTTTTAGGGTCCGGCTTTGACGTGGGGCCCACATAGACATCTGGCAGTTCTGATTGGCACGAAGTTGCTACCTGCTATATTAAATCATATGCAACAAATTTTAATCGATTTCGAGAAAAATTTATGGTGTGAATGCGAGGTTTTATTTGTATGGTCCGGCTTTGACGTGGGGCCCACATAGACATCCGGTGGTACTGTTTGGCATGAAGTTGCTGTTTGCTATATTAAATCATCTATACTAAATTTTAATCAATTTCGATAAAATTTTATGGTGTAAACGCGAGCTTTTATTTTTAGAGTTCGGCTTTGACATAGGCTATTGGTGTATGAATGGTCTTCACACCGGGTCCAACTGCAGGCTTCACACCATTCTAAACTCCAAAAATTGAAAAAGTTTCAAAACCCAACCAGCCCACCGAAACTTTTACACCGAGCCAAACCAACCCATTACACACTTCAGACCATTCTCACCCAAACCTTATTAACCCAAATAGAAAACCAATCCACTAAACCCGGTTCAACCCAAAGCATTCCCAGGTTTACCTGCACATCATCGCCCTAGAAGTCTAGAACTATAAAAGAGATAATAGACAGTACTGTTGATCTAATTTGGTCAACTTCCGCGCGTCTCTCCATCGAACTGTGCCAGATTAATTAATTTGGATGTGGCAGCACGAACGTGATGGCCAATGCAACCTGGATGCATATCAAGTAGGCACGTGCGGGCATGTGCCAACATCGTGGTCATCTCCGGCCAATCGCGCGATACACGCCTACCCGGCCATGTCATCCCGGTCCATTTTTTATATTATACAGGAACAACTTTCCGTGATGTTCGTGGCGCTGCTCACCCAGCTAGCCAACTGCCATGTGGGTGTCACATCAGACTGGTACAAGTAGCTTTGTATATCAGACTGATACGTCATCGCCATGGAACTGCTGGCGGCCAGCGGAATGGTTGACTAGGAATACACGTGATTTCCCTTCAAAGGCATTTCTTGTAACGATGTTCTTCTTGTTTCTAGAAATTATGTAATCTAGTTTGGGAATGAGTTAATTGGAACCCGGATGAGTCATGTGTCTGGACACGCCTCCTCAGGAGTTTGTAAAAAGTTTGGTGACTACTAGTAGGTCCCTAGTGACTAGTGATGTTATCGAGTTTGAAAAAAAAAATGAGAAGAAAATATCATCAATGTGGATCTTGTTTCTTCGATGTCACTATGAGAATCGTGGTGGTGGAAACAGAATTGAAACTACCGCTCCATAAGAAAATTTGTCACAACCAAAAGGAGGTGAAACAAATCAAATTACCTTACGTGGGCCATGAAAAAAGGCACAGATGGTCTCTTATCAGGCCAGTACAACAACACAGGCTCACACGCGCACGGGGTCGACCAACCTCTCTCTCGCTCGCTTGCATGGGCCAGGACCCACGAACGGCGCGTCGTCTAGTCTTTCACGTGACGCATAGGAAGGCTGGGGATGCACACGGTGGTCTTTATCGTACAGCGTTATATGGGACCAATCTCTGTAGCAAACATTTCATCGAGGTTCATGAGGCCCAATAAATCTAGTAAAGCCATACAACCCACAATAGCTCTCCACCTGCTATGATTGAATATCGTAGCCCTTAGAAACTACTGAGTTTGCAAGGAGGCATAAAAAAAATGTATCTTATACAGTAAGCAAAATTATGGGAAATTAGATATCTCAACACTCTACCTAATAATTTGTACCTAATAATAAAGCGGAAAAACTTCTCCCCATTATTTTGGTCTCACCCTTCTAATTAATTTCGTGAAGGTGGAAAGTTTTTGTTCGTCTGTTTAGAACTCTTCTTCTATTTTTTTTTATAAACGTGGCTGAGAGTCCTAATCAAATAAATCTCCATTTTTTACTAGCCTAAATAGTTCACGATTTCGTCATCTACTATATGTTGTATTAACCTCAATTCGTATAGGAGATTTGTCATCAGCAGGCACCTCGGCGACGATGGCCTCGCAAGGCCGAAATTGAAGAACCCATCGATAAGGCGACGGCGAGTGCACTCGACGCCCAGTTCGAGAAGAGCGTGCAGCAGGAGGTGAACCATGTCATAATCGGCCGCACGACCACGTGAGGCGCTGAACCATGCATGGAGATGTCCTTGGCTTCTACTTGTCGGTAATCTACAACCAATAGCCTGCCACGGGATACCCGGGACAATTTTTCAGGCTTCGATGAACTCCGGAACTCGGCGGTTAATGCAAAGACAATCAATTTATCTTGGTTCAGTCCCTCGTAATCGAGTAATTGCCCTACGTCCAGTCCGCGTGTGCCTTTTCGTTGGATTATATTACTCTTGCGAGTCGATGATCCCTAAGTTACGATTCAGGCACGTCAATAACTGATTTCCAAGCATTCCTATCCCAATAAAGATCTCTAAGTATATCCCAATATTTTAAATCACTTTTTATTGTCTGCCTCCTTGTTACCATTATTAGTTTGGACACTAGTCACGACATTATTGTAAATGTCTTTGAGCAGGGTAACATACTTTGCTGGGACTTTATGTTTGTCTAAGGCCCACCATATGACATTCCTTGGTATCTTATCATAAGCCTTCTCCAAGTCAATGAAAACCATGTGGAGGTCCTTCTACCCCCTTGAACCGCTTCATAACTTGTCTTATTAAGAAAAATTCTTCTATGGTTGACCTTCCGGGCATGAAACTGAATTGTTTCGTAGATACCTGCATCGTTCCACGCTGTGGATGCTCGATAACTCTCTCCCACAGCTTCATCGTCCGGCTCATCAACTTAATTCTCCTCTAATTAGTGTAGCTTTGTATGTCCTCCTTGTTCTTGAAGATTGGTACCAATATACTTCTTCTCCACTTCTCAGACATCTTGTTATATCCATAGATATAGTTGCACAGTTGCGTTAGCCATACTGTAGCCATAGTGAAGTAAGAGCAAAAAAAAAAAAAATCATGTGCGTTAAGCATGCCTCCGCCTTGTCAGCCTGCCCTGATGAATTGTTTTTATCATTACATTTAATTTGGACTTAGGGCCAGGCTTTAGCACTTTTGATCTACCATGATAATTATGTTGTGTTTAAGTATCTTGTATACACAATCAAAAGATATGCGACATCAAGTTTACTTCGCTGCATATGAAGGCATAGCTAAAGTGTATAGTTATTTATTTATTAGCTCTTATGTTTCCTGTAGCGAAGTATTTGATGGAAACAAGATGTGCTAATCTTCCATCGGGTCACACTAACAACAAATTTGGTCGAAGCTTGACACACCAATCTAGCTACTAATCACAGTCCTGAACCCTGCAACCTTAGCACGTCATCTTCTCTAATTATCAATCATGTCTTGGTTGACCATGTTTAAAAAGGCCAATCCCCGTCTACAAATCAAACAATATAAGCAAGAACTTGAAAGAACGTAATTTGAAGAAAAATTTATAATGTATGGTTAAGCACTCGTTGGGTCTCAGAATCAAATAAATGGCGATCGTTCAATGATAGAATGATTTGAAGCAAAACATATATACCCCATCATGGTGACGGCAGCTGTATATAAAGTGCTTAAGATATCCAAAGACCATTAGTCATGTTCCTAATGGACTATTATGTTATGCATGGTCAAAAAGACGGCGTCGCACCACCTTAATAAGGCATGCATGCCAAATTTCATGTCGGTTATTATAACTCTCTCTAGGTATCTGGATCATGATATGTTTTACTCCTGGTGTCTTGAAGAAATATTAGTTGGAAGCCGTTGCATCTCAAAGAAACAAATAACTGCATTCAATATATGATTTAACTGTGGTCATCTTACATTTTACAGAATATGCATAGCAATAGGTATACAGTAGTTTACGACATCATACAAACAAATCAAATTAATGTTGTTACTTATTACATCGGTAAGCAAAAAAAACATGACAATAGCATCCTTCACTTAGTTGTGGTTGTCCTCCCAAAACTGAGCTTGAAGCCAGTCCACAACCTTCTTGTCCACCTGAAACGCCTTGGCAAGAACATCATCTGCGATCGGTGGCTTTGATCCAAATACTGCATTAGAAATTGTAATGGCACCAGGGTTCTGGCTGCTGAGTGCGGCAATGGCAACCGCTGGCTTGTCATGGCTTGGATTGAACTGAAAGTGGATTAGGCCTTGTGGGAACAAAAAAACGTCTCCCTTGTTGAGCAGCTTACTAAAAAATTTGTTGTCCGGGTTAGACGTGACAAAACCAACATAGAGTGAACCTTCAAGAACTGTTAGGATCTCAGTTGCACGGGGATGAGTATGTGGTGGGTTCTGTCCTTGAGGAGCATAGTCAATCCTAGCCATGGAGATGCCCAGGGTGTTTAGACCGCCTAGCTTCATCACATTGATCAATGTGACATTTGATTTGACTTTGCTCATCGCCGTATCCCTTGGCTTGTCCAGGTTTGCTGCTAGGAAGAAGTCATCGACCTTCACATCCTTGACATCTTTGCAGGGCAATCCATTCACACGAACTGCAGCATCAATAAAGCGGCATACAAGTGTCACAATGATAGCCTTCGGTACAGCAGAATGTGTTATACATGTGATTACCGACGAACAGATGAGTATGTACCAGGCGAGTCCTTGTCCGCAACGCAGAAATCCTGGAGAGGACTGGGATCCGTAGCACGAGCGCCAGAAGCGGTGATGATAAGAAGAACAGTGAGAAGATAGAAGCTGGAGGAGGTCATTTCTATCTACCTAGAAAGGATTTTGATCTCTTCTGTGGAGCCGCTTGTCGTGTGTTTGTATCTAAAATTGCTAGTGAGCTGTTGCATTGTCCACAAAGCAGGGGGTACATGCATATATATAGAGAGAGCAATTGATATTCAGAAGAGGTCTCAGGTGTGTAGTGCATCCCGTGAAAGCAACTATATTGATTTGGTCAACACGGTCTTGAGTTGATCAATATCTACTACCACATGACCCAGGATAAGGTGACCAGGTAAACTGATGATTTTTGCATGGTCTACTCGTCATGCATGACAACAAAAAAACAAAGGTGACTGGTTCTGTGATTTGTTGCTTGTTAGTATGTAGAAGCCCTGTTATGTTAACTGTAATATGTATCGATTATGAAAGTTCTATGCGTAAGCACTATACAGATTATTTGCTCATAAATTCTTACTAATTTCTGACCCTGTTAATCCTTTTCCGCGATAACTGCTTCCATAATGACTCATTTTGATCCGTTTCATACCATTCATAATGGCTTTTGATAAAAGTAAGCCTCCCAAAAGCAGATGTCCTGCAACTCAAGGAAACTATATGTAGAGTTGAACAGTTCCAATCCTTACCAAATAACTCATGAACACGAGGAAGCTAGACAGCACACAAATATTCACCTGCAAATGGACAACTGCCGGTGGTCAGAGCATGCTGCCCTGATAGCTACCGTGTCAATCCAGCCATGTTGCTCTACTCCTTGACTTGTTCCATTCTCACCAAATATTTCTGCTGCTGCTACATATATATACACACGACCACCCTCTCCATGGCCAAATCATTAACCGCCCAAAAACATTCACCAAGCACCAGGCTGCATAATAACAGGGCAAACCAAATGGCCTCTTCCACCACCTTCCTTGTTCTCACCACTCTTCTTGCACTGCTCTCATGCCAAGCCATTGCTTCTGATCCAAGCCCTCTGCAGGATTTCTGTGTTGCTGACAAGGATTCTAATGGTATGCACCTTCAAACAAATGAAATAGGATGATCAGTCATGGTTTATTTTTGGACGAACCATTATTACTACATGTACTTGAACATATGTGGAGCCTCTTATCAGCTTTCTAACGTGTCCTCTATGATTTTTCCCGTAATGCAGTGCGTGTCAATGGCTTTGTTTGCAAAGACACAAAGGATGTCAAGGCAGACGATTTCTTCCTAGCAGCAAACCTTGACAAGCCAAGAGACACAACAGTTGGCAAGGTTGGCTCTAACGTCACATTGATCAATGTCATGCGGATTCCTGGCCTCAACACCCTTGGGATCTCCTTGGCAAGGATTGACTATGCTCCACTCGGCGAAAACCCTCCTCACACACACCCCCGTGCCACTGAGATCCTAACTGTATTGGAGGGCACACTCTATGTCGGATTCGTGACATCAAACCAAGGTAACAAGTTATTCACCAAGATGCTCAACAAGGGTGATGTGTTCGTATTCCCAGAGGGACTCATCCACTTCCAATTCAACCCTTGCCCTGACAAGCCTGCAGTAGCACTTGCTGCACTTAGCAGCCAGAACCCTGGTGCTATTACCATTGCCAACGCTGTTTTCGGATCGAAGCCACCGATCTCTGATGATGTCCTAGCCAAGGCATTCCAAGTGGAGAAGAAGACTGTGGACTGGCTCCAGGCTCAGTTCTGGGGTGACAACCACAACTAATATAAGCTGATGATTCAAAATGTTCACATAAATATTCCCTTGCGTTCGTTTTTAATGTTCTATATTTATTAGGTGTGTTCAGGAATGCAAGTCATATTTGGCCACATGATCACGTGTGTTATTATATATGCAAAAACGATCATTTACAATTTGAATAAGAAAGTGTTTGGAAGAGATCGTGCGGAAGTGGCAAAAGTACCAAGACTTCTGTAACATTATCTTTGCTTGGTATTTCTGTGTATGCCATTTTAAATTTTGTGCGAGGGCAACAAGACTCTGGCCTGACTTTGAATTTAGACTCTAATGAAGCATTGGTTTTTGACGCACGATCTGCCGGTCACGATTTCGCCGCATCGCCGCCTAGTGCCTGTCTTCTCAGAGTCGTCGTTGCCCACCTGGTAAAGGTCGCCGAGCCCACTAGCGGACGCATGCTGCCCTTGTCGCTGCCGGTTGCCTGCCCGCAGCCCATCGTGCGCCCACCTGCCCAAGAGTTGCCAACGCGGCCGGAGGCGATCACGAGAGGCTTATGTGCTCCCTAGGGTCGGCATGGTTGCATAAGAAGAGGCAATGCTCCAGCAAGAAACGGGATCGACAGCTGCCACCAACAAGAAAACAACGGGGGGCTCGCGCCGCGGCTGGGGCCTGGAAGCTCGCGGGCAGAGCCGATGAGCGCACGGCCGGAGCTAGCAGATCTGGCGGCATCAGCGTATGCCTTGGGACCAGCGAGCACGCAGCCTTGGCGAGCGGACCCGGCGGCGGCAACGTGTGGCTTGGGGCCGGCGAGCGTGCGGCCTAGGAGAACGGATCCGCGGTGGCACATGGTCCAGGCATGGGTGAAGGAGAAGCGGCGGCCAAGATGCTGCACGAGCGGGGCCATGGGACGGCAATGGCGGTGGGACAGCTGAGAGAGCGAGCTCGCGTGGAGATGAGAAGCAGAAGGAGTTCTTTTCTGATCAAGAGAAGCAACTTCTAAGATGACAAAATACTGTTATACCCTTCTTATTTATTTAGAAGCTAGTTCCGAGTTCACGTATTTCTTGGTTCTGGCCCACAACTTAATTTCCTCCTATTTGGTTCTTCCTATTTTTGAACCGTTAGATCTAACGAGATAGAGGGCTTTCATTATTGCCAAGCGTAGTAAAATTTTTCTTATCCTATAGACCGATGGCACTATTCAAGTGGCGTACCCGTTGGGATTCCCATAAGAATACAATTCTTATGGGTCTATTTGGTTACCTCGCTATCTCTACCCCAGGCTTTCTGGGGCCAACTATGGGCTGTTTGGTTCTCTGTTTTTGGGCCCTAGCCAGGCTGGGGGTAGCCACCATACATGGGCTGGTCTGGCTCCCGAAAAACGGATGGGAGATCCGTTCTTTCGGGGCCTGGCTCCGCCCGGCCGCGTGCGCCTCGATTCCCAGTTCGCGTCACCTCTCGCGCGAGTAACTGCCCGCCGCCTTGGGTCGTCCTCGTCGCCACCATTGCCCTTTGCTGTCGTGCTCGCCACCGTGCTCCGCACCATCCTACTCCTCGGGCTCATCCTCGTTGCCGTCGGGCCCCTCCCCGCCTTGTTTCTCGGCTCGTCCTCGCCGCCACCGTGCCCCTCGCCGCAGTGCTCCTTGGGCTCGCCCTCGTCGCCGGCTCCACCGTGCGCCATGGAGGTCCTTCAGCCATGGCTCCACCGCAAGGAGGAGGATGACCACCACCAAGAGTCAGATCCGGGGGGCAACAACCCGGAGGCGGCGGTATCCGACTGCGGGAGCGAGGGCCGGGCCGCGGAAGCAGGCTTGCTGCGGAGGGTCCTTCTCTCCACCGCCGTCACCATCTGCAGCTCCTCGAGTTTGGCACCTGCGTAAGAAGCCGCCGCCACCACCACCTCCGATATCCTTATTGACGACGTGATTAAATACTACTACATACTGGACGTGATTATTACTTAGGAGTACTACATCATGATGATGATAGCTTGTGATCACTGATTGAGTTTGCATCGTGGCGCTGATGAGTTATGCAAGGAAGAAGTGGCGCTCAGCATGTGTTCGATGAATTGCCTTAGAGGTGGTGAGGTTACCTGTGCAAAGAAGAGGTAACTCTATTCTAGTCGAACCAGCCAACCAAACAAACTAGTTGGTAGCCAGGCTAAGATTGTATTGGCAACCAAACATGTTTGCTTGGTTTGCTGGAGGCAGCCTTAGGGTAACCTAGCTTATTTTCTAGCCAGGCTAGAAGTAAGGTGGGGAACCAAACAGACCCTATATACATTGCAAACGCACAGTTTCTGGATGTAGCTTTTGGCTTAAAGTATGTTTCACTTATGTAGAACAAGAATCTAACTAGAAACTATAATTCTTTACTTAGCATCTATTGATCTAAATCGACAAAGGTCATATTTAGAGATCTATTAGACGGCTTAGAGCTGTCAACCGCATAATCTCATCAAGACCGAACATATGAGATCAAAATATCTCTCACAAATAGAACAAGTCATAGAATAAGTTCAAAACTATTGACCAAGTTAAACAAGATTCGAAATCGAAAACATCTTTACAATGATTCTTCACTACTCTAAAGATGGTTTCAGTTTTCTAATGGCATTTTCAGCACCGGTTTGTATTGATTGGTTGGTGAAAATTGTTTTCACGTCTAGTTCAAAGGTAGTTCCAGCGGTGAAAAGTACCATAACAGATGCGCTTCTCTCCGGCTGCTTTGTATTTTCTGTGGGTCGTGCTCTGAAAATCAGGCAAAGTAGCAAATACTGGTGGAGGGGTCTGGCGCAATTGGTGCCTAGAGAGATTATCGCCTCACCATGGGGCCTCAACGGCCCTCGGACATGTGGCCGCAGCCATGGCGTTGGCCGTGCGTGGCTGAATTCTCGGCTCTTGGCAACCAGGTGCCCTACCAACATGCTGGCAACTCCCATGCGTGGCCGGCCAGTAGCACAAAACGTCGCCCCCCCCCCCCCCCTATACCCACCTCACATGACATGATGCCGTGGCACTTGACACCTAGGTCAATTGGTGGTAGGCATGCATGGAGGCGTTCCTAGTGCGCAGGCAACATTAGGAAGCCCCATGACAGTATGTGTGGGTGTACTGGTACTTGGCGTATGAGTGAGCTCGATAGCGCCACAGTGAGCTCAAAATATTGACAGCAGGGTTATTTTGTATTTATCATTGTCGGTTCGTATAACAAGCTGGTAGTGATTTCCGTTTCCATTGGCGGATTAAAACTTGTAGTGATGGAACTTATTGTCCACTGTCAATGGGAAAAACCGGCAGTGATGGGTTTAGGAGCCAATGGTGATCTTTTCCTTAGTAGTGCCTAGACTCCTATTTCTCTTTTTTGATTATCCATGCACACAAAGGTGTTTGAAATTAAAATCCACTGGTAGAGAACAGACCTTTCGTACAACATTCGAATTGGGCTTTAGTCCCGCCTTTTTTTGTGTTCGGGACTAAAGAGGTTCCATCCACCAACCGGGACTAAAGGTCCCTGGCCAACGGATACTGGCATGCTCTCCTGTGTCAGAGGACTTTTAGTCCCGATCTGTGGATGTAACCGGGACTAAAAGTTACTCTTTAGTCCCGGACGGTGTCCATTCCCGGTTGGAGACACAGCCCGGGACAAACAACGATCATGTAGTCTCGGTTAGTAATCCCAACCGGGACTACAACCCCTCGTATATAATCTTCAAGCGCCCTTTCTTCCACCTCTGCCCCGGCATAGCTCTGTTCTTCCACTCACTTGTGTGTTCTTGCTTCGTTATTCGGCCGTCACACGATTTCTTGCGGTCTACATCGATGTTTGAAATAACTAACTTTATTTTCACACGTCACTACTATATGTCATTGCATTGTCTAGAAATAGCCAATGATGTAACATATTGTCTTTTGTGGTGCATTTCTTGATTTGTGGCCATTTAAATTTATATTCTCTTGAAATTTGTATTTTTGATTAAGAAAGCTTATAATTGTTGTTTTTAACTAGGATTCCCCTTTTATTAGTTTTTAACTAGAATGCACCTTTTATTGGATTAAGACAGCTTGTATTTTCATATATACAGTTTTTTTAATGGTTATGAGAAATAAAGGAATTTAGTGGTTTTTGAAAATATCCTTGTTTAGAAACTGAGAAAAAATTAAAATAACAACAGTAGTGTTTTTAAAATAAATTTATGGGTTGATATTATTTTGTTTGTGATTGTGCATAACAACTGTCGTTGGGGCCTCAATCGGCGTACCTCGGCAACCCAAAGATATGGCGGACTTTAATCGCAACTACATGACAATCTTTGACGCACATGAGGTCAACTTGCATACTACTGATATGCTAGGCCGCTTAATACTTATCAAGGTCCCCGTGCAAGCTATCCCTGATGAGTACCCGTATTTCATGAATCGCGCCACGATACAAGAAGCACTGGTGCAGCAGTGTCATATCTTTGTCCCGCTAAATAATATCTCGTATTATCTTCGGGATTATCTGGTGCTAGCCTCATCTCCAACTGATGCACATGCCATAATGTGTGTATCACATATAGAAGTTGGTGTTCATGAGCTTGTCATCCTTCCATGGACATCTGACTATGGTGCCACTACAGTTGGCTTGGATCCCACCTTACCCACCTCCTCTATGGTACAAGCAGTAGAACTAGCATCACCGTCAGAATATTACGAACCACTCAAACTTGTCATTTATGGAATGCCACCGTATCTTTTTATGCAACCTTTCGTAGTACCTAGAATGTTCGTGAACCTATGTCAAGTTCGCGACTTCCAGTACAATAGCAGTGATCTCACAATCCACATGATCACATATGCTCAAAGATCAAATATACTCAGGGTTGCACATATCGGAGTCCGCAAACAGTCACCTTCCGGGGATGCCATGATGCACATATGGCCAGTTTGGATTACTGTAGACTCACTACCACCGGGTGATCAACAGGAGGCTCGTCGTCCCGTGACTGGTAGGTGCACTTACAACAGAACCATGTTGCGTGTATGTTACACTGTTCCTTCTAACAATTGTCACTTTTACTACAGCCCTGCCTCCGTATCGAATCCGATACACACTGTACCCACATATGGATCGTGGAAGTGCGGGGACTTCTGGACATGGAGGTTCACAAGGAACAGGTCATCGGCAAGCAGGCACAGGTACAAACAGCTCATACATGGGTTTACATACGTGGGTTTACATATATAAAAAAACCTGAATTACGGGATGCACAAGTCACTTAATTGAGGGACCCTGCGATTCTTCATCAGAAGAAGGTTCGCCTGCACGCACCACAAGGGAAGCACCGGGAGACGCCACAAAAGTTCTGGAGACACCACCTTCTTCACAAGATGGTTCACTGCTTCTGGAACCGGGTGTTGGATCACAGGAAGCAGCCCCACAGGGTGACCTCGAAGGTTCGACCCAACCATTTTCACGAGAATGGTACATTTATAGTTCAGTTACAATTATTATTTATGCAACTGATAAATTATACATGTAAATTATACCTAACACAACTCATTTAAATATGTAGGTACGAAGAATACTGAATCCAAGGATACTTCATCCAAGGATGACGAGGCACATGTGGCAAAGAAAGCGCGAACTACTTCATCTAAGGATACTTCATCCAAGGATGACGGTGCTTGATGCACATATGATCCTCCCTTCAGTCGTCGTTTGTCGGGAAACTTATTCTTCTAAACTATGGTTGTCAAATTTGTGAACTAGATGTGTATTTGAACTTGTTGTTGTGAACTTGTATTTGTGAACTCATAAATTTCGATGAACAATTTGTGAACTTGCTGCGGTATTTGTGAACCTCTTTTTTTCTGAGTTATGAGTCTGTGAACTCAGTTGTTGCGGTTGCATGGGCGGGAAACGAAACTGCTGCTAGGAACCCACTTTTGTAGGACGCCAAATCGACTTTAGTCCTGGTTCGCACTACAAACCGGGACAAAAGATCACCTTTAGTCCCGGTTCGTAACTGTGGCCGGGACTAAAGTCGCACGCGTATATATTGCGTCGCCCTTTCAATCTTTTCGGTTCGTTTTGTTTCATTTCAATCGTCGCCCGCCGCCGCCGCTTCGCGCTCGCGCTCGCGCGTCTTTGCCTCCGGCCACGACCTCGCCGCCGTCTTTGACCCCGCCACAGCCCGGCCGCCTTCTCCTCGGACCCCGCCGCTCCCTTCTCCGACTGCGACCCACCGGCCGCGCCGGTCTCCGATCTCCGTACCATGTCCGCGCCCGCCCGCGCCCGGCCACGGCCTGGCCGCCTTCTCCTCGGACCCCGCCGCCTTCTCCGACTGCGACCCACCGGCTGCGCCCGTCTCTGACCCCGGCCGCATTGTTCCCCGCTGCGCCCTGGTGATATACATTAATTCTTTACATATCTTAGTGGATTCGGATGAATAGAACAAGAAATTGTATATTTTGACATGAAGTTTTTGAACAGTTTGTTTAGGGTTCTAAATATGTTTTTTAGGGTTCTAGATATATGGATTTTGATATATCATATATATGTATGAATTAGAGATGGCTGGACGTTTCCCTGAACCAGAAAGGATTGGACACAGCGGCTATGTAAATGCTTTTGGATTCGATCCAGAGGTTGTTAAAGCAAATTGGCCCTGTCCAACCATTGTAAGCAATTGAATAAGTTTGGTGTAATTATATTGTCCAATATGTGTATGTGTTTATAATGTAATGATTAACACCTATTAATTGTAGGTAATTGACCCAATTATTTGGCTAAAAGAAACACTGTCCAAATTTGGTGTTCGGACAGTTGATGTCGAAACCTTTCAAGTAGATAATGGCCAATTAACACAATGTCAGATTGGCTTTTCCATCACCGCCAGGCGTGGTAGAGGAGTTGTACAAATCTCAGAGGTCGGTCGAACGGCACCCCAGCCGTGCGTTGCACAAAAATATGCTACCATGGCATGTGTGACTAAACTTGCAAACATTGGGTACACCCTATTTACACTATGCTCGTTGATCGTACAATGTATGAATGCAAACATGAGTTATGACCCGCCGGGATTTTGTGCAAGGATCGCAACAGCCAATCGAAATGATGTGGTAAGTCAAATTTAAATTCTTTATACCTAGCTCATATATATTATATAACATACATTAATTTGTGAACAATTACAGGTTCGGGACTGTGACTTAACATACACAGGGTGTAGTTTTGAAGCCATCCTAAATCAGACAATGTATCAATTGGGGTATGAATGGGACTACGCTTATGCAAGACCAAAACGTACGAGCAAAGGGTTCCAGGACAAGCTGGTTGCGAATAAGAGACTAGGATGCCGGCCTGCTCGAGCACCGTTTACTGTGGTCAGTAGACCTTGTGCTCGTAGTTGTGAAACAAGAGAGAGTGTACTGCTCAATGCTTTACTCTACATCAATAAAATATGCCTATACCACATCGGCGACCTACACTTTACTCAGCTGCTTGTGGCACATAATGAACATTTCAGAAATTTATAGGTAGTAGTTGTGTCTTGTATCGTTTATTTGAGAGCACTTGAACATGTTATATATGTGTGTAATAACTTCTAAATCGTTATATGGTCCCATATATGTCGAGGTTGACTCGAACATATGGTTTAAATAGTATGTCTAAGTTTCATATATACTTTGATTTTGTTATTTGTGCTTTGAAACTGTACTTTTGACACCCATACATATTCATATATAGCAGCGTAGAACGTATTCAAAAACCTAATTTCGAAAAAAAAACAAAAGAACAGAAAAGAACCAAAATTAAAAGAAAAAGAAACACTTTAGTCCCGGTCTGAAATACAAACCGGGATTAAAGTCTGCACGCCTGTGGCTCGGCTGGCCAGCCTTTTAGTCCCGATTGGTGTTACGCACCGGGACTAAAGGTCCCTCTTTAGTCCCGGTTGAAGGCTCCACCTTTAGTCCCGCATCCGCTGTCCCGGTTGGGAAACCGGGAGCAAAGGGGTTTCCCAACCGGGACAAAATCCCTACTCTGTACTAGTGATCTAAACATTATAACTTATGTAAAAAAGTATATTATCCATTTTTATCATTATTTTTCATACAACTTAGCATCCCAAGGATTAATTTACTATTAGGTCCTAGCTTACTAAAATAATTATGAAAAATCATGATGTAATTTTTAGCACAAGTTGTGATGTCCAACAGGAGTCAATGTCCTTGATAAGGGTAACATACTTTGTTGGGACTCTATGTCGGATTCGTGACATCAAACCAAGATAACAAGTTATTCACCAAGACGCTCAATAAGGGTGATGTGTTCGTATTCCTAGAGGGACTCATCCACTTCCAATTCAACCCTTGCTCTGACAAGCCTGCAGTAGCACTTGCTGCACTTAGCAGCCAGAACCCTGGTGCTATTACCATTGCCAACGCTGTTTTCGGATCGAAGCCACCGATCTCTGATGATGTCCTAGCCAAGGCATTCCAAGTGGAGAAGAAGACTGTGGACTGGCTCCAGGCTCAGTTCTGGGGTGACAACCACAACTAATATAAGCTGATGATTCAAAATGTTCACATAAATATTCCCTAGCAACTCCTCAATATCGGGTGGATGGGGGTCGGCATTTAACTCTCGCGCCGGCAACGATGAGGGCGTTGCGGCCGTCGTCGGACGCTGGCGACGAGGACGGTGGTGTTGCGGACGACGACGACGATCGACGTCTCGGAGAAGGCCGCGCTGCGCTATCCCGTTTGGTGGAATCAGTGGTGGAAGCATCCACATGACCAAAACCGATTCATGCTGTCTCGCCAGGCGCACAGGCGCTGCATACTTCTTCCACGCCGTGTGCCATCGTTTGAAGGTTCTGGGCTCAGGCGGACAACCAGGACGAGTCGGAGGACGACAAACCTGGGAGCCCTACAACTCCAGAATTCATCAAGGATGCTATTGATGCCAGCTTCTCGTTGCCTCTACTGGCAAAAGCCGAAGCGGCATTAGCCTCAGGTAATTCTGCAAACTCGTGTGATCGACAGCTATCATCGTCAGTGATTTCGACGATGGTGCACAGGAAGCTGGTTGGCGCACCATGGCAGGGTCCTTTACCGTCCCCTCGTGTCTCTCCACCGAGAACCTTGGGAGACTGTGTAGCCAAGGCGTCTTACCGGTGCAAGATCGCGAACAGCAGATCGCCGGCGGCTAATCGGCAGGGTAAACCTCCTGTGAAACCAGGTCTGACGACGTCTGTTGCGCATTCAAAAAAATTCAAAAATTCTTGCATGCCGTGCCTGGATCCTGATTTTCCGCCACTGATTCGAGCGCCCTTGGTGGCTGAGTCCGTCGAGGACTCGCGTCCTGGTGCGGGGAAGTCGGCTTCAGGTGTACGACAAATTCCAGAGGTTATCCTCCTTGGGCTGGGCAAGCATTTCAGGCCCACGCCTGGCCTTTGTTCCCTGTTTGCGCGGACGGGAACTAGGGTAATCCGTCGCAACTCTTTTCCACGTGAGCCGACGGGGTATTCACGTGAACAGCCGAGTCGTGAGTCTCCTGCGAAGAAAACCTACTCTGACGTCGTGCGTCTACGACCTAGTATGGCGGCTCAAGGATCGGATGGCAAAGGCGGCAATGGTGGCTTCCATCCAACGAGCAGCTTCAATGCCGGTCGCGGAGGGGGGAGAGGCTTCAACCCAAGTTTCCACCTGGGGTTTCATCCAGGGTTTGGTGCAAGTGGAGGAGGCCATTGGCGCAGATCATACCAACCAGGAGGACATGGGCGAGGCTTCGGTGGTCACCCTGGCCATGGCTTCAATGGACAGTATGGTGGCTACCACGGAGCTCACGGCCGCAGATGGTACCAAGGTGGAGGCAGACAACGCGGCAACTGGTCGCGCTCTCAGCACGTCCCATTCCAGGGGGCTTCTAGCGCTGGACCGGCTGCCCAACCTACTGCTCCTTCAGCAGGGGGCCAGCAGGGGGCGGATTCGGTCATCACCACTCAGGCGCACGCAACTGGAGGAGTTCAAGGTGAATCGGCTGCTGCTGCTACACTCCTGTCTACCACTATTGTCAATCCGGCAACAGGGAAGCAGGTAGAGGAGCGACACAACCAGGAGGCCAAATCGACTTCAACAAATCCAGCTACCACTTCAAGCGGGCAAGCAGGCTCTCTGGTAAATAAGTCTCTGGCAACTGTTCCACAGAATAGTGTCCCTAATGTGCAAACTGAGGTTCCAGAATCTTCCCTTCAGGGTACCCGCAAGAGTAAGGGCAAACCATATTGTTATCGCTGCCATACTAAAGGTCACACATTGTCAGAATGCACTGCCATACTTTTTTGTGATCTTTGTTGTGGCGATCATGTTACAAAGATTTGTCCCAATATGAAAAATATGCATGAGTCAGCTGTTCCTTGTGGGTATGCGGTGCAAGGGCTGGGATTCTATTTTATTCCAGTTCCGGAAAATCCGAAATCAAATGTGGATGAAAAGACTGCTACGGTGCATGTTTTGGAGGGCTCTCTTACTGCTGATCAACTGGCAGTAGAGCTCGACAAACTTCTGCCTAGCAAACATAACTGGGAAATTGAGGAAAAAGGTGGACTCTTTTATCACTAGTTTCCCATCGGCGGAGCTTTTGAATCATATTGTTAATTGGGGTCCAATGGATACAAAATTTGTGAAAGGAAAAATCATCTTTAATAAAGGAGTGCAAGACGAGGTATACAAATATGAAATAGATAAGGTTTGGGTCCAGTTTCGGGGATTACCCAAAGAATTACGGGAATTCCCGATTATTTGGGAGATAGGCACAATTCTTGGTGTCCACGTGCAGTTGACACTAAGTTTACCAAGAAGTTTGGTCGTCCACGGATGAAAGTAGCCGTGCTTAATCTTGAACTCATCCCAAATTTGGTGGATGTAGTTATTGGGGATTTCGTTTATGAGTTACAATTCCGAGTGGAAAAGGGAATAAACAATGAGGAACCCGAAGTGATTGATATGGACACAAATATGGACGAAGATAAACCGGCAGAGGACAAAAATCCCGAGAATATGGAAGAGGATGCGAAAAATGCTGAGGACCTAGGGAACACGCAGGGGGCACCTCCACCGGTGCCTTCTGGTCCTCCCAAAGGAAACGCAGGATCTGCAAAGCTGACTGGGGCTGCTCCAATGCCGGCTTCTGATGCTGGTGTATCGGAGACTGTCAAGGTACAGAAGCCATCGGTGATTTTAAATCCTAGAGGGATGGGGTACCCTCAGTCAAATCCAAGATGCTAGCTGTGGAACAGTTTCGCCAGTAAGGACAAGCAAAAGGAATGCGATAAATGCCGATCAAGATTCGTTGGAGAAGGCCACGAAGTTAAAAGCTCGGAAAAATTTAGATATGCCTTCTTCAAAAGGTAACACTGAACAGGCCCCTTCTTTAAATATTTTGGATGATTCTTTTTTTTTATCTGTAACGAGTCCTTTAGGGGAAGTTCTTGGAAGTAATGATCTTGAGGTTTCCAGTGCTATTAATTCTTTTAGAGACTTAGATGTGGGTAGAGCGCAGGTGGCAGATCAGGGGGCTGCTACCGATGCTGTTCATGAGGTGTTATCAGTAGGCTCACTAGAAGATAATTTGGACCTGCAAGACTTGAATTTTATTTGTGCTGAGGTTTCCGAGTGTCTTAGTGATGGGGGCTGTGATCCTATTTGTTTACAATCCCCGTATCACAAAAAATAAGAACAAAGTTGAGACCAAATAAGAGTAAAAGAAAAATATTAAGAAAGTCAAGGTGAAGGGAATTTTTTGGAATTGTAACGGTTTTGCTGACACTAAAATACATAGATTTTTGTCGGATTTAACGAGAGAAAAGAACCTAGACTTTATTGCCTTATCGGAGACCGGTAGAGCTAGCTTTTCACATTCAATTTTAAATAATATTTGTGCCGGGAAACACTTTATTTGGCATTGTATGGCCCCTAAGGGCCACTCTGGTGGCATGCTTCTAGGTGTTAATACGACAGTTTTCGATGTTGGTGAGATAGAGGAAGGGGACTTTTTAATTCGGTTCAAGCTAAGGCTCAAGGAAGATGATTTTATATTTAATTTAATTTCAGTTTATGGCCCAGCTCAAGTGATGAATAAATCAATCTTCTTGTCGGAGTTAGTGCGGATATGCTCAAATCAATCCTTACCTATTGTCATAGGTGGTGATTTCAACATTATTCGCAGAGCAGATGGAAAAAATAATGATAATTTTAATGACAGATGGCCTTTTCTTTTCAATGCAGTAATTGATTCGCTTAATTTGAGAGAAATAGAATTGACAGGTAGACGTTTTACGTGGGCAAATCATTTACAGAACCAAACTTTTGAAAAGTTGGATAGAGTTTTGGTGTGTACGGACCTGGAGTCCCGATATCCGCATACTACAGTACATGCTCTATCTAGAGAAATTTCTGACCATACCCCGTTGCTATGGAATACGAACAACCCATCTTCATCTTATCAACACCAATTCAAATTTGAATTGGGTTGGTTGCTAAGAGAAGGGTTTTGTGATATGGTTCGGGAGGTATGGAATGGTGCGGTTTTAGAAGGCACAGCTCTTGAAAGATGGCAAGCTAAAATTAGGAGGCTTTGCCAATTCCTCAGAGGGTGGGTAAAAAATATAAGTGGAGCCTATAAGAAGGAAAAACAAAACTTGTTAAAAAAATTAGATGAGCTGGATAAGAAGGCCGAAAGTTTTACACTTGAAGATACAGAGTTAAATTTAAAACATGTACTGCATGAGCGTCTAGCTGAGTTACTCAGAGAAGAAGAGCTTAAGTGGTACCAGCGGTCTAAGGTGAAACATTTGTTGGAGGGTGATGCTAACACTAAGTATTTTCATCTTTTGGCAAATGGTAGAAACCGAAAAACTCGTATTTTCTAGCTACAAGAAGATAATAATACATTAATAAGTGGTGATGCTCAAATAAAAAAGCATATTACCATGTATTATAAGAAGTTGTTTGGCCCGTCGGAAGAGTCTACCATACTCCTTGATGAGTCCCAAACTAGTGACATTCCACAAGTCTCTACACTGGAAAATGAGTACTTAACGGGAGAATTCTCTGAATCTGAGGTTAGAATGGCAATATTCCAAATGGAACATAACAAGGCACCAGGCCCGGATGGATTTTCCCAGAGTTTTATTAGTCTTTTGGGAAACAATAAAAACAAATCTGATGGCTCTCTTTAAGGAATTTCATCAGGGCGACCTACCACTGCATAGTCTAAATTTTGGAAATATTATAGTGTTACCTAAATGTAAGGATGCCAAAGGAATTCATCAATACAAACCGATTTGTCTGTTGAACGTCTCCTTTAAGATCTTTACAAAAGTAGCAACCAATAGATTAACCTCAGTTGCATAGAAGATTATTAGGCCGACCCAAACGGCTTTCCTCCCTGGAAGAAATATCATGGAAGGAGCTGTGATCCTTCATGAAACAATACATGAGTTACACTCAAAAAAATTGGATGGGGTAATCTTTAAGATTGATTCAAAAATTTACTAAAGGTGGTAATGTGAATATCAAGGTGAATGATCAGCTAGGACCTTACTTCCAAACAAAAAAAGGCTTGAGGCAGGGTGACCCGTTGTCGCTAATACCATTTAACATAGTGGCGGATATGCTGGCTATACTCATTGCTAGAGATAAGGAAACAGGGCAGGTAGAAGGGGTTATCCCTCACTTGATTCATGATGGACTGTCCATTCTTCAATATGCGGATGACACAGTTATTTTCATGAGTCATGACTTAGCCAAGGAAATAAATATGAAATTAATTCTTAGCGCCTTTGAGCTTATTTCTGGTCTTAAGATTAATTTGTATAAGAGTGAAATTTTTTGTTTTCGAAAAGCAAAAGAATATGAGAACTATTACTCACAACTGTTTGGGTGCCAGATAGGGAAAATCCCATTTCGATATCTTGGCATACCTATGCACACGTGGAAACTAAGTAATAAAGAATGGCAGATTTTAATTGATAGGATTGAAAAGAAACTTAGTGGTTGGAAAGGAAAACTGCTCTCAACTAGAGGGCGTTTAGTTTTAATAAACTCTGTACTGTCTAGCCTACCGATGTTCTTGATGTCCTTCTTTGAACTTCCTAAAGAGGTTTTACGAAAAATCGATTGTTTAAGATCAAGATTTTATTGGCAGAATGATCAACATAAACGAAAATACCGTCTGGCTAAATGGGAAACATTGTGTCAACCAAAAAGACATGGAGGCTTGGGTATTCAAAATCTGGGTATACAAAATAAATGCTTGCTGAGTAAATGGTTGTTTAAGTTTTTAAATGGGGAGGGCATGTGGCATGAGATCATTCGAAATAAGTATTTAAGGGGCAAGACATTAGGGAGTTGTACTAGAAAACCTTGAGATTCGCATTTTTTGAAAAGTTTGATGAATGTTAAGGATACTTTTATGGGGTTTGGGTCTTTCAAGGTGAAAGATGGTTCGCAAACCCGGTTTTGGGAGGACAAGTGGCTGGGCAACCTATCGTTTAAAGACATATTTCCGGTTTTGTTCAACATAGTAAGACAAAAACACGATTCTGTAGCTAACGTCCTTAGCTCATCCCCGCTGAATGTTTCATTTCACCGACATTTGACGGGGAGAAATCTAAGAGATTGGCATAGAATAGTTTCATCTTTACATGGACTGGACATTCGAGATTGTTTTGGATTTACATTCATCTGGGTTGTGTTCAGTTAAATCTATGTATGCTGCGTTGATGAACAATAGAATTACAGTGTCACAAGGTATCTGGCAAATTAAAGTACCTACAAAAATACAAATTTTTTTGTGGTATTTAAAGACAGGGGTAATATTAACTAAAGACAATCTTGTCCGGCGTCACTGGAATGGGGACAAGCGGTGTAATTTTTGCCACTCAGCCGAAAACATCCAACATCTTTTCTTGGATTGTTTATATGCCAGGTTCTTGTGGAGAGCTGTTCATATAGCATTTGGCATTGCACCCCCTATTGATGTGCAAGATATGTTTAATAGATGGTCCAAAACAGGGGGAAAAGAACATAATGCATTGTTACTAACTACAGCTTCGGCAATGTGTTGGGCAATAGGGTTAACAAGGAATGAGGTGGTTTTTGACAGGAGTGAACCTAAATCCTTTTTACAAGTTCTTTTTAGGAGAACTCACTGGCTCCGCCAATGGGCAAGATTGCAACGGCGTAACGATCTACAGGATCAACTTCTCTTAACATCTTTGCAGGGCAATCCATTCACACGAACTGCAGCATCAATGAAGTGGCATACATGTGTCACATTGATAGCCTTCGGTACAGCAGAATGTGTTATACATGTGATTACCGACGAACACATGAGTACGTATCAGGCGAGTCCTTGTCCGCAACGCAGAAATCCTGGAGAGGACTGGGATCCGTAGCACGAGCGCCAGAAGCGGTGATGATAAGAAGAACAGTGAGAAGACAGAAGCTGGAGGAGGTCATTTCTATCTACCTAGAAAGGATTTTGATCTCTTCTGTGGAGCAGCTTGTCGTGTGTTTGTATCTAAAATTGCTAGTGAGCTGTTGCATTGTCCACAAAGCAGGGGGTACATGCATATATATAGAGAGAGCAATTGATATTCTGGAGAGGTCTCAGGTGTGTAGTGCATCCCGTGAAAGCAACTATATTGATTTGGTCAACACGGTCTTGAGTTGATCAATATCTACTACCACATGACCCAGGATAAGGTGACCAGGTAAACTGATGATTTTGCATGGTCTACTCGTCATGCATGACAATAAAAAAACATCGGTGACTGGTTCTGTGATTTGTTACTTGTTAGTATGTAGAAGCCCTGTTATGTTAACTGTAAGATGTATCGATAATCAAAGTTCTATGCGTAAGCACTATACAGATTATTTACTCATAAAGTCTTACTAATTTGACCCTGTTAATCCTTTTCCGCGATAATTGGTTGTACACATCGGACTAGTTTGCTTGAAATATATGTAGCTGCTCAGCTTCGTTAATTATTGGGTATTATATTCCATTATTAAGAAAGTTCAGTTTTCTAATCACTATATATAAACTATGAGGATAATTTCTTGGCATGTTATTGACACTCACCATTTTAGTTATCTGAGGACCGTCCTTCACGTCATTTTGGATTGGGTCTACAAGTGTCTGTTAATTTTGTTCTATAAGTCTTTGGCGAATAACTACACTCAACAATAGTAAGGTTTTTTTCTGAGGGGAAACAGGAAGGGTTTGCACCCTTACTGTGCTTTTATCAACAATAGTAAGTTAAGGTAGACTGCTTCCATAATGACTCATTTTCATCCGTTTCATACCATTCATGAACACGAGGAAGCTAGACAGCACACAAATATTCACCTGCAAATAGACAACTGCCGGTGGTCAGAGCATGCTGCCCTGATAGCTACCGTGTCAATCCAGCCATGTTGCTCTACTCCTTGACTTGTTCCGTTCTCACCAAATATTTCTGCTGCTGCTACATATATATATACACGACCACCCTCTCCATGGCCAAAGCATCAACCGCCCAAAAACATTCACCAAGCACCAGGCTGCATAATAACAGGGCAAACCAAATGGCCTCTTCCACCACCTTCCTTGTTCTCACCACTCTTCTTGCACTGCTATCGTGCCAAGCCATTGCTTCTGATCCAAGCCCTCTGCAGGATTTCTGTGTTGCTGACAAGGATACTAATGGTATGCACCTTCAAACAAATGAAATAGGATGATCAGTCATGGTTTGTTTTTGGACGAACCATTATTACTACATGTACTCGAACATATGTGGAGCCTCTTATCAGCTTTCTAACGTGTCTTCTATGATTTTTCCCGTAATGCAGTGCATGTCAATGGCTTTGTTTGCAAATACACAAAGGATGCCAAGGCAGACGATTTCTTCCTAGCAGCAAACCTTGACAAGCCTAGAGACACTACAGTTGGCAAGGTTGGCTCTAACGTCACATTGATCAATGTCATGCGGATTCCTGGCCTCAACACCCTTGGGATCTCCTTGGCAAGGATTGACTATTCTCCACTCGGCGAAAACCCTCCTCACACACACCCCCGTGCCACTGAGATCCTAACTGTATTGGAGGGCACACTCTATGTCGGATTCGTGACATCAAACCAAGATAACAAGTTATTCACCAAGACGCTCAACAAGGGTGATGTGTTCGTATTCCCAGAGGGACTCATCCACTTCCAATTCAACCCTTGCCCTGACAAGCCTGCAGTAGCACTTGCTGCACTTAGCAGCCAGAACCCTGGAGCTATTACCATTGCCAACGCTGTTTTCGGATCGAAGCCACCGATCTCTGATGATGTCCTAGCCAAGGCATTCCAAGTGGAGAAGAAGACTGTGGACTGGCTCCAGGCTCAGTTCTGGGGTGACAACCACAACTAATATAAGCTGATGATTCAAAATGTTCACATAAATATTCCCTTGCGTTCGTTTTTAATATAATGTTCTATATTTATTAGTTGTGTTCAGCACTGCAAGTCATATTTGGTCACATGATCCCATGTGTCATTATTTATGCAAAAACGAAAATTTACAATTTTAATAAGAAAGTGTTTGGAAGAGATCATGCGGAAGTGGCAAAAGTACCAAGACTTCTGTAACATTATCTCTGCTCGGTATTTCTGTGTATGCTATATTAAATTTTGTGCGAGGGCAACAAGTCTCTGGCCTGACTTTGAATTTAGACTCTAATGAAGCATTGGTTTTGAACGCACGATCTGCCGGTCACGATTTCGCCGCATCGCCGCCTAGTGCCTGTCTTCTCAGAGTCGTCGTTGCCCACCTGGTAAAGGTCGCCATGGCTTGCTTTCCTGGAGCCCACTAGCGGACGCATGGTGCCCTTGTCGCTGCCGCTTGCCTGCCCACAGCTCATCGTGCGCCCACCTGCCCAGGAGTTGCCGACACGGCCGGAGGCGATCACGAGAGGCTTATGCGCTCCCTAGGGTTGGCATGGTTGGTTAAGAAGAGGCAATGCTCCAGCAAGAAACGGGATCGACAGCTGCCACCAACAAGAAAACAACGGGGGGCTCGCGCCGTGGCTGGGGCCTGCAAGCTCGATGAGCGCACGGCCGGAGCTAGCAGATCTGGCGGCATCAGCGTATGCCTTGGGACCAGCGAGCACGCAGCCTTGGCGAGCGGATCCGGCGGCGGCAACGTGTGGCTTGGGGCCGGCGAGCGTGCGGCCTAGGAGAGCGGATCCGCGGTGGCACATGGTCCAGGTGTGGGTGAAGGAGAAGCGGCGGCCAAGATGCTGCACGAGCGGAGCCATGGGACGGCAGTGGCGGTGGGACAGCTGAGAGAGCGAGCTCGCGTGGAGATGAGAAGCAGAAGTTCTTTTCTCATCAAGAGAAGCCACTTCTAAGATGACAAAATACTGTTATACCCTTCTTATTTATTTAGGAGCCAGTTCCGGGTTCACGTTCTTGGTTCCGGCTCACAACTTAAGTTCCTCCTATTTGGTTCTTCCTATTTTTGAACCGTTAGATCTAACGAGATAGAGGGCTTTCATTATTGCCAAGCGTAGTAAAATTTTTCGAATCCTATAGACCGATGGCACTATTCAAGTGGCGTACCTGTTGGGATTCCCATAAGAACACAATTCTTATATACATTGCAAACGCACAGTTTCTGGATGTAGCTTTTGGCTTAAAGTATGTTTCACTTATGTAGAATAAGAATCTAACTAGAAACTATAATTCTTTACTTAGCATCTATCAATCTAATCGCAAAGGTCATATTTAGAGATCTATTAGACGGCTTAGCTGTCAACCGCATAATCTCATCAAGACCGAACATATGAGATCAAAATATCTCACAAATAGAACAAGTCATAGAATAAGTTCAAAACTATTGACCAAGTTAAACAAGATTTGAAATCGAAAACATCCTTACAATGATTCTTCACTACTCTAAAGATGGTTTGATTTTTCTAATGGCATTTTCAGCACCTCATCTCCTCTAATTATGAATCATTTTCAACACCTCAGCACGGGCCATCCCTTGGTCCGGCTGCCAAGGTGAAGGACCCTGGAGTCAGCGACGGTAGACGAACACACGTGCCTGGAGGAGTCGGAGGCGTGACCGGCGCTGGTTGGCCCGGAGCATTTCCTGACGCCTGGGCGATGCTGGATGCGATGAGGCACTAGGCGCGATTGCCTCGGCCACGCTGATGCTCCGGTGCTACGAGCGATTCTCCGCTAGGTGTACACCGTCGATGAGCAGTGGGGCACGGCTGAGCGGCACACTGAGGAGGATTGTGGTCATGATCATTGGTGGTTTGGGATCTATCTCACCTTCTCGACGGGAGACTTTTCCCTCTCGATCTCGAGTGTACTGATAACGTGTTTAGAAGTGGTTGTAATCGAGAGAGAGAGAGAGAGAGAGAGAGAGAGAGAGAGAGAGAGAGAATGAATCAAACTAACTTTTTCTATTGAATGATCTCGGTACTTATACAAGATGAATAAACGCTATGGGAGTTGAATACATCCGTTCGGTAACCGTGTTTCCATGTTCCCGAACGGATAGCCCTCCCGGCCATGTCGGTTAAGGGGGATACATGCTCGTCCCAACGTACTGTTTACATGGGAGATTACATTGATCATTTGGATTAGATCTAAGGCTAGGACTTAATCCACATCACTAATCCTATGGATGTGATCCCTCTAATCCTATTAAGGTTCATCTCCTGATGCAATGGATCGCTTAACATTTTTGTCACTTATCACTATCAATTGTTCTCTCGATCTGAATCCGGCAGTGATACCATGTTTAGACCCCATAGTGATGCAATAATCTAGCGTTGTGATAATGGCATGCACTTGTGGGTACCGAAATGTACCTGCCAGGAACCAACCGATACAACTACAAACATGTTTTTTTAGAGGCACCTAGAAACCATTTGTAGAGCCAAATCTATCATTGCGTCTCTACTTGTCTCTACAATTCAACTTTTAAAGGTCACGTGAATCTGAGCCTTCTTTAAAAATCAATTTTTAGAGACAGCCAGAGACCCAACCGTCTCTAAATAACTAAATATCATTTTCCAGAATGTGTAAATCAGGCGAAAAACATCAAAAGCATAATCTAGGAAGCCACCACACTAGAAATATAGATGTGTGTTGGAGATCGGACCTTTTTTCTGCAAAATATGTAGATGTGCGCTTGCCATGAATAAAACTCACAACCTCGTACCACTCATACCATTGTGTATGAGCGGTTGTGTAGCTTACACTCATTGGCTACTTTTTGGCATGGACCCACTTGCATGTGTACCAGGGATGCATGCATGCAAGTGAGGTCCATGCCAAAAAAAAAACAGCCAATTAGCATGTGCGAATAAGCATCATGGCCACTCACACAGAAGGATTTTTTGTTCTGATTGTGTCTCATATGCACTTGTGACAAGGAGTGAGCTCACACGGAAGGATTTTTCATTCTGATTTTTCGTTTGAGCTCTAAACAATTTTAAGTAAAAAAAACTTTGAACTCGAAAGCTTTACATCTAGATGGGAGTTGGAAATGAGGGTTGCCACAAGGAGTGAGTACCGAGGACTATGCACAAGTTGGAAATGAGTGAAGGGGGGTGATATGTGCCACAGAGCTCGGCGCCATGAGCTACAGAGCTGAGCTCGGTGTTAGATACCGAGGTCTTGATATGTAGGCGCCACACGTTTGTCTAGCTCCAAACCTCGGCACCATGACATGTGATGCCGAGACGTGCTACCTCAACGCCATGAGTCATGGCACCGAGCGAAGGGTCAAAGAAGAACGTAAGACGTACGCTCGGGGGTGGGCAAACGTAAATTCTTCAAAATATAAAGCTAAATTAAAAAAATCGGCCTAGCTGTAGCCTGTTGTTATTTATTAATGGACACAGAAATAATCACTAGGAAAGGTCCGCAAGCACATGGATACAATGTAGCACTTCAATTGAGAGTATTGTAGAGTATCATTATTTATATTTTACCACAGAGAAAACATGTGAAGAACTGAATCTAAGCTTAACCCTGAGCAGCAACAAGGATAGAGATAATAGGGATATAAAGGAGATAACTAGGGTTTCTAGTTCTAATCTTCGCAAGCTATGTTAATATTAAGGAAGACACCGGCAGAGGGTATTTTCCTCAGCAACAAGGTCCTACTAGGCCTACAAACGGGAGGTTGACTATGGAAGATTCATAGTCATCCTCGTGAGCTACCACCGATCCGGAAAATAGGGTGCATTATACGAGCAACCTAGTCTAAGCACCGCGCGTACACTATGTATACTACTTAGACCAAGGAGCTACCAAGATTAAAGTACTCAAAAGAGTCGCAAACCAAAAGAACAATAAGAAAAATGTTACTTACTAGAATTAAAAGTTGATTCTCGAAGAAGTCTTTGAAGCAAGCTCGGAAAGAACTTGATCCAATAGGTACAAGCTGTACAGCAGTCACCGACAGGTCGGCAACTCCTCCAAACACTTCCTTAACACTGTATCTCTCTACTTTAAAAGAAGAAAACTATCTTGACAAGACTACAAGGCTAATCTTCTCTTGAATGCTAGCTCTAGATCTAGGATTTCTAGATACTAGAAAGAATTAGGGTTTCCTAGACCTGATCTCTCTTCATTTGAATGAATGAATGGATTCTCTAGGGGGCAGGGCCCTGCTTATATAGGCCGATGGGATCAACGTCAGCCTTCGGATCAAACCGACTTAAAACAATGGTATAGATAAAAAACCTAAGGCAGTGGAGAAACCCTAGTGGAAGGTGGCTGCTAGGTGGGTCCCACCTGGGTCGGCTGACCTAGGGTGAGGTTAGCCGACCCTACCTGGCAGCCCCTCTTCACCCGCTTCGTCGTGGTGGATTCTGGTTTCTTTTAGATTCTTCTCAATACTCTTTCACCATGGAATTTGCTTTTTACCCTGATGTTTGGGTCCTCTTTAGTTATTTTTTATTTAATCCCTGCAAAACACAGATAAATCAAAGCTCATGGAATTCTATCAGTTTAAACTCTATTCTATGTTGATGATTTTTTTATATCCTTTTTTATGTTTAATTGACGGTTAATTTCTCGTACGATAACTACCGTCAACACAGCTCCAGGGGCACCTTGATGCCCATGTTGAACGGCGCCAACGGGAGTGGCTCTGGCCGTCTGCCCGCACACGCTCCCCTTCGTCTTCGACACGAACACTGGGCCTGATAGAACGCACTGGCCACGCAGCATCGGCCCCGAGCATGCTGTCATAGGACACAGAGACGTGGCTTCTGGTCATTCTCGTAGTGCAGGCCAATCTTATCATTGGGATTGTCAGCGTGCATGGTCCCTTCAAACTCCGGCGAGAACACACCAGGGCACAAGGCATTGCTGATGAGGCCGGCCAGGTCAGACACGGTGAGCGAGTGGACCATGTACACCAGTTGCTTTGGCGCCTGAATACTAGGTAACGACGTTGGCGAGGGCCGTGATGAGGACTGCGAGTGCAATGGTCCCAGCCATGGTTAGCAGGCATGTGCAGGCGCGGACATAGGAGCAGCGGCGAGCCGGCCACGGCGGGGCTTGGTGCGGCAGGTGTTCTCATGCGGTAGGTGATACATCACGAATTAACAATATCACATAGTTTTTACAGTAACAACGAATTTAATAAAGGTACTATCTCGTTGAAGCTTCATCACAAGGCGGACGGTCAAACCTAGAAAGTCTCAGAGAATTCCTCATATTGGTTGCCATCTATTACCCATCCAGAATTTTTATCAAAAAAATAAAAAGTAAAGTGAGCATAAGTACTCCATGTACTTAATAAGCATAACATGGGGTTATGAGCTTTAGTACTTTTTAGTAAATCAAGATTTTATTATTTGTCTCTCATAATGCACTTAAGCCCAATTATACCCACATGATTATACATATAGTCAGATAGAACCATAATGTCATCATCATCATTATATCAACATAATTAAACCGTATTAGTAATTACCATCTATTTTGTGAGTTTTCCGAGCCGCTCGTGATCATGCACATGGCTGTTATAACAATTTTACACTCTGCAATGGTTGTAAATGTTCCCCGTGAGCCGTGATTTACCCTTTCGCCTGAGGTAGCTAATATCTTAACCCACTACCAAGGAAGGTCAGTAGGATTCACTATGAAATCTTTCAAGGGTCCGTCTAACAAGTTAGGCTACTAGGATTCTTCGGTAGTCAGATGTAGGACCCACCCCCATTCAGTATGGCACAATACCTTTTCGGCTATACTCATAAGAACATGGGCCGTCCTATATCCATAGTGGCGAGCCCATTTATGCCATAAGGGTAACCTCTAACCAGCTAGACAAGATCCCCATACTAAACTAAAGCTAGATTCATATAGCTCTTACGGTTGTGTCGGTCCCAACTTTTGCCGACATATAAGTCCTTATAGAGGGCCAAGGGCATCATGTACAAAACCATGAGCTCTCTCGTCCTATATTCCAGTTGCTAACAAGCAAATTTAACCATTGTTCCAGATAACCATTAGTCAACATCCTAATCATGTATCATTAGGTTAAGCACTAACAATTCTATTCATTTGCATTTTTCCCATAGGAGTGAAAGTCAAGATAACAACTAGGATGTCTGTCCTCACAGTTGGGAAAATTAGACACATGCACATGAACATTTAATTAGAGTGAATAGGACATCAAGGAAGGTCACTGTTGATGGTAGTTATTGTTCATTTAAACCGTCAACTAAACATGAAAAACGGCATAAATCAATCTCAAACATAGAATTAGGGTTTACACTAATAGAATTCCATAGGCTTTTGTGAATCTGTGTTTCTGTAGCGGGTTATCTGGAAAAGGAGAAAGGTAGTAAGAATGTTGGGCTAAAAATCATATTCCACAGTGAAACCGAGTTGAGAAGAATCTAGAAGAAACCAGAAACCACCACGATGAAGTGGGAGACGAGGGGGTGACAAGTGGGGTCGACCAACTCCGCTCTAGGTCGGTTGACCCTAGGCCCCACCAGTCAGCCTCCAGCTTCTATGTTGGTTCCTCCACCGCCTTAGGGTTTTTATCTTCATCATTGGTTTTAGTTAGTTTGATCTGAAAGCCCTCGTTCATCCCACATACCTATATAAGCAGGCCCCTGGCCCCTAGAATTAGGGCACCCAGTCATTCATTCAATCATTCGATCAAGTCATCAGAGTTAGAAACCATAGTTCTCATTAGGGCTCCACCATATCTAGAGCATAGCTACAGGGGTTAGAGTTAGAGGGAGCAAGCTTCACTTGGATTCCATATCGTGTCAGGAGCGCGACTTGGCAGAGTCTACTGTAAGCTCTCTCTTGTATCTTTCTGTATTTATTTTGCTAGTTACAATGGATTTGACATAGCTCTATTTATTGATTATGTTCTCAATTATGCAAGTCATTGTCTACTCAGATTATATGCTTAGTGTAGTTAGAATGTTTTTATATTCAAACATAAGATCATATAGCGCTCACTCTTTGATATCATGGGTGAGTGGTCGACATTGTGTAAGCGTGCTACTTATACATTGTTTGCATGCGGATGCACCCCCATATTCCGGGTCATGTGGTAGTCGTGGATGTGATACTCGTGCTGAGTCCTTTGAAGTCCAGTCCCTGAATATAGTTCTAGTAGTTTATATTTAGGAAAGAAGTATTGCTCTGTCTCTGATATTCCTTAGTAACGTAACTTGTGTGTAGATATAAAGTATTCTCGCCATGATTACTAGGTGTGATTGCACTAATCTTAGTATACTCTGACAATATGATTTAGAATGACTTAGGAATATTTCTCTAACTCTGCCTAGTCCATGTTAATGCTTCGATGGGGAGTGCCCTTGAGAATTACTTTATATATATGACTTGATGATATCATTATTCATTATCATTTATCCTATGATTTATCCCTGTTACGAGTAAATGGATCATACATGGTCGATTCTCCATTGCATGTGCAAGTGAGTCATCATATTCCTACACAAGCAAACACTTCCCAGTGGTATAAATATAAATTGACAACCTCGGAATACTCTTGGGTAAAATGCTATAATAGTATAATTATCTGTGTGCTTGCAGATACCTAGTATTCATATTTAATTATTTATATTTTCTCTCTAGTCACTTGCATTAGTAATAACTACTTATGATTATTCTAAGAAGTATCCACGCATACCTCTTATACTCACACTACAGATGACAACCTAGTTATTCTAGGAGATATAGGTTTATTAGAGGTGGCTAAGTATTTCAACCAAGTGACACGATAATAAATTCCTTAAGAACTTTTGGCGTCATTACTATGGACAGGATTTATCTTGTTTAGAGCAGCAACATAACAAGTATCAACAGTCCCACGCTATACTTGCCTTGCTCACCGAATTCCTTCAGGTTATCAAAGTACTAGTCTTGATCATCGTTGAGTTGCTCACCGTCTACTCGATCGGTTACATAACATACACGCACCCAAAGTCATTCAGCATGAAGCAAATAAGACAATAATTTAGAAATAGTGCACTAATAGTGATAAAACAAGTGAAAAGTTTATAAAAAGAAGCTACATCTTGGTACTATCACGTAGACACAAAGATCACTAAAATCAAGACTAAAACGTGAAAATTATGAATTAAACAAGATTGCCTATACAATTTAATTAATAAAATTAACCATGAAAAATTAAAAGTTGCTAACATCAATAATAGTGGCATTAATATATAGATTATCAAATTACAAATTTAACGCAACTTGAACGGATCAAATTGGAGCTTAAATGACAATTTTATAAACAAAACAATGCACTGGCAAAACTATAAATACTATGAAGATTAAACGAATTAAAAGAAATAAAAAGAAAATCCTGATTTGAATTCAGCCGAGGACTACGGGTGTTAATTCAAAGAACCCAAGGGGCTCTTTAGCAAAATTTCCACGAAGGGGTTGTTGACACCAAAATTTGGTAAGAGATATTTATTTGCAAATTCACAAAGGAGAGAAGTCAAAATCGACGGGTTTGGTTTGGATCGGCTATTTGCGTCTGAATCGGCTAATCAGCTTGGGGGGTGAAGAAAAACGGAGCAATTATCGAAAGGAGAGAATGCGTCAGCACAAGGAAGCTTGAACACGATAGACTTCTCTAGAAAGGAAAGATTGGAGTCCAAGTTATCTATATATCTTTCATTTTTCTCATTTTGTAATCATATTTGGTTAGGACTTGCATTAAAGCCCTAGGAATAAATATTAGACCTGATAATTGTAAAAAGACTCCAATCAATCAAATACAGCCCTTTTTTTACTCCAGCAAACCCTTAGGAGTAGGAGTACTATATATTCCGGCGAATTACTTCAAACGAGACCAACCTCCGATTTGCTTGTTAAGTACTGTCCCGGTTTATATCTCATTCATAAGGCTGCATTGGGTTTAGTGCAACATCATACGATCTTGGTATAACCTAGTTATTGATTTGCATTGTATTTTGTATTGCTGCATTGGGCTAGTCCCGACTTTGTACACGCTATAGTGTAGATCAAAGTTATCGATATATATCATTTCTTGTATTACTGCATTAGGTCCGTCCTGACCTTATATGAGTTACAATATAGATCAAGTTATCGGCTCTGTCTTAAGGTGCACTTAGGATAGATTTATTAAGTTACCGATCTTACTGACATGTTATATTTATATTATTTTTCTAGCAATATCAATCTGTCGATCGAGATTAGTGGATTTGGCTCTCAATCTTGTCGAGATCGATCGTCTCTTGTACTTCATATTTTAAAACTTTATCATGATGATTGACTCTCTAGCTATATCGGGTAATTCTCTTTGATATCGATCGTCCACGATGTTGGTCCAAGAACTTGAGCAATCTGAGCTCAATCTTTAGTCAATATAGATCCGATATAACCTACTGTTAAAGATGCCATCCCCTGTGAGGCTGCGATCCACACTGTCAGTGGCATGAGGTCATGATTTGTATTAATCAATAGATTGGTCTATGGCTAGTCAAGGACGACCCTGTTCCTGCGCCATGGTTCCTATCGGCTAAATAGCTGATGAGTTTGCCCTTTACACTTGACGTTGCGTGCATGTATTTGTTTTAAGCATTAATTGATAGGTTGAGCCTGCTGGTGTGATCTATTATTACTATTATGGCTGCATTCGATTCGGACGAACTCCACTGTTGGTAATATTATAGTAATATTAGGGCCAATTCAGCTCAGCAGATCTGTTGATATTATAGTAATATTATCGTCATTCGCATGTTGTATTTTTGCATACATATGTTTCATGTCGGCTAAAACGTATGATGTGAATGCCTCATTACATGAAAAAGCTATTTTCGATATATGTTCTATCTGTGGATATCGACTCTCTAGTCGATAGCTGTAATGCTTTGGCTGTTTAGCTGCACATTGGAACTATATGGAATCAAAGCCGACATGTTCCTCTTTTGTTACTTACTGTTTGCATCTCCTTGTCAATTGCAGAGTTAAATTAACTGGCATGCCTGGGTTCAAGATCTCATTAGATTGGTCATATGAGCTAAAGGAATCTCAAAGGTTTTGCTTTCAATGGATCCTTCCGGCTTCCAAGCGCGTTTTGAGTGTTCTGACACATTTTTAAACCAATAGAGGTATCTTGCATTTTGGGCCGTCGGATCTGAATTAGGTGACGAGGATTTGATCGAGAGGGAAAGAGAAGGCGACCTGCTGAAGGGGAAGACCAGCATGGCGGCACCATGGACGCCGGCGACGAGAGCTCGCCGGAGCTCTCGGTTTTGACTCTATGGTCCATGATTTCGAACTTCGAGGTCATAGAGAGAGAGAGAGAGAGAAAGAGAGAGAGAGAGAGAGTGCGACCGCGAGCTCGTCTAGGTCCTAAACGTTGTTGGGGAAGGGGCTCAGTGCGGCAGGCCCCATGGCCGATAGCATAAGCTTGCCGGCACACGTGGCTAAGGCCCTAGGGGCCACGATCCGGCTTGGGGAAGGATCGGGAAGGAAGAGGGGAGATTGGGAAAACTCTTATTGGTGTCGATTGGGGTAGAGAAAGAGTAGAGGGCAAGCAGGCGGTGCCAAGTAGGCCGAAGCCAAAGGAAGACAGGGAGAGAAGGTTTTCCTTTCTTTTTTTTCCCTTCTCATTTTCTATAAACCAATTTTTCAAAACTATTTGATTTCATTTGATCTTTGAACAAAAGCCAAACATCACAAAAGAAAATGCAGCATGGGTGCAACAGCATGTATCTACCTTATGATTTATTTTATTTTGTAAACATTATGATCTTTCTATATTTAATGCTCCAAAAATGCATAATTAAATCCATTTTGTCAATTTTAGAAAATGCAAATTTTCAGGGTGTTACAAATGAGAAAGATTTTTTTCTTTCATTTTTGTGATAATAATAAACATTGTTTTCAGTTAGCTAATTATATCACATAAGCTTTTGTTTGAATATATTATATGTGCTTTTTTCTACAATATTAGTCGAAGTGTCCAGCTGTTGTATATCCCAGGGGATGTACTAATACAAGAGTATGTCAATAAGACATTAAGTACAATCACAAAGTTCCTAATAAAAAGAAGAAAGAGGAAACATATTAATAATAACAGAAAGACATGAGCATTATCGATCTTCGGTTTCCAACCTTCCATTTATGATCGGAGGGCAAGCAGCAACGTATAATACAAGGCTAGACACAAGAGAAGACATACACACTCAAACCAGATATAGTCAGCGTGACAGCGTCCTCACGGACGGGCAGGATCACGAAATCATCACGGTGATCGTGGCAGAGGCGTCATCGTCTCTCAGCCACGCACCCCCATGCTCCGTCGTCGTCTTCATCCCCCACGACCGCGGCGGGACACCGGTGGCAAGGTAGACCACCTTCTCCACTGCCCCGAACACCTCGTACCTGTCCAGAGCCCGGTTCCACATGCCACTGACGGTGCAGTAGTTGCTGTTGTGCGGCGGGCGATGGTGCCCGGCGTGCTGCGACCGCGACACGAGCACGCCGGCGGCCTGCAGCGCCTCGACGGCCTCTGGTGCGCCCACGCGTGGAACTGCACGCTCAGCATCACGCACGCCGCGAACGTGCAGGCGAACGCGTGCACCGCCGCCGCCGCCGTCGCCGTAGGGCCGCCACCGGCGGAGAGCAGCAGCAGCAGCGCGGCGTCGACGGCGGGCAGCGCGACCGCCACGGCGCCGGCGATCACATGCAGGCTGTTGCAGGGCTCCAGGCGCGTGATGGCGGAGGGGTGGACGTGGTGGTCGTGGAACGCCACGATCTGCGCGCCCAGCACGGGCGTGCTCCCGTCGCCGTAGTTGTCGATGAACCAGTGGTACGCCCCGGTGGTGAGGTCGGCGACGGAGTAGGCCGCGAGGGCCGCCACGGCCACGGCGAGGGAGGCCGTGGCGACCGTGCCGGAGGCCAAGACGAGGCGGGCGGTAGTGATGAGGGACATCAGGATGGCTGCCGTGCCAGCCAGCGTCCACGTCGACCGCAGCTCATCCGGAAGATCGTCGGACGGAGCGGCGGCAGACATTGACGCCGGCGGTGGCGGCGTCCGAGTCGTCGTCGACGCAGATTGGGACGGCGGCGGCGGTGGCGACCTGCGGAGATAGCTGCGGGAGCTTTGTGTTTGCCTCGACAACTTTGAGGATAGGTGGCGAGTGGCTAGCACCAAAGCATGTCTGACTATGTATTTATTTATATATACTAGAAAAATAGCCCGTGCGTTGCAACGGGAGTAGTTTTCGTCAAACCAAACTAACATAAATTTAACATGAAAAATGTATTTAATAAAATCTATTGTACTACAAAACATTAAATTATTACGTCACATAGTATAGACAAAAAAAAAGAATAAAACTCACTAGTAATGATGATTCTTCCAGCGTTGTGCATGATGGCTCAACCGTCTCCACTACCCTAGTGTTGCTGCCCCCGCTTGTCAGATTGCGCACACCGCTCCTCTGCATCATGAGATGGGCTTTTGAGACGGGGATATTTGGATTTATGTAATATATATATATATATAGAGAGAAACATATTTGTGTGGGCTGTCTAACAAAATAGCAATGATACCTTGTATACTGTGTCGAAGTCTTCATGTCCTACATTGTTCTCTTGGGCAAAATTTGCAGTTATCCTTCACAGTAGCTCTTAAACCTTGTAAGATAAGTCTATACATTCCTAACCAATAACTATTAACAAAAATATAAGTTTGAAAAGAAAATCTAGGCTTAGACGTAACTGTATTTTTACGCTAGCTTATCTATATAAATAACTTGGACATACTCATGGTGGTGTAGCCAAACTTTAGGACGAACCAGGCCACCTCACGAGAAAAAAGCCGATCCCGAGACCAATCCGCATCCACTCTAACGTGCCTAGGCCTAACTCACCAAGTGGGCTGCACATTAACCATCAATCGATTAATTGAAGGCGCCAAACTCCAGCCCAAGAGAGCACAACCCAAAACAAATCGGGCAGCTGTGGCCGACATCAGCGTGCATTCGATTCAATCGGACGGTTCTGATTGTGCCCGCATCGATCAGCGCTCCTCCCATGGAACCCTAGCTCGCTTTCTAGCTTTTTCCACCTTTTCTCATTGCAGCGGCGGTTGCGCGTGCAATACTTCCGATAATGCGCATGTGCGCAGGTGGCGCCCTCAAATCCCCCTCGCTGAAGCATAGGGCTCCAGCGCTCCCTGCGCTAGCTTCCGCTTGCATCACCTTGCTGCTCCCTGCATCGGCCTCCACTTGCTCCTTCTGCATCACTCCGTGCGCCCGTCTTCGACTGCGCGGCCGTTGCAAATCAGACCATGGGTGAGCGTTTGGCCTTGGTTCGAACGCAGGGAAGACCTGGCGAGCTGCGCGGGCGCACCTAGCCTGCAAGCGCAGAGGCGGCGGCATCGGGGATCTGGCTGGCGGCGGCATGGGCAACCTAGGCAGCCTGGAAGGGCGACCTCGTTTGTCTTCGATTATGATTTCCTGGATTTGAATTTCTCTCTGATTTCCTCGATTTGCAAGACTGAGCTCCGGCTCGTCGCACGACCTCGTTTGTCTTCTATTATGATTTCCTGGATTCGAATTTCTCTCTGATTTCCTCGATTTGCAAGACCGAGCTCCGCTTCGTCGCACAGAGAAAAGGTCTGCCTACGCGTTGTCGTTCTTTATAGGAGCTGAGTTTTCGTTGGATTCGATCCGGTTGTATTTGGATTTGGTTTGGTCGGTTTCTATCGTAGCTTTGCGGGAGTCCAAAAGAACTCCAACTCTCCCCGGGTCCGCGGGGTTGGGAGACGGCATAAGGGTCCGCGGGGCCGGGAGATGGCGGAAAAAAAAACGATGACAAAAAAAAAAAAGAAATCTTCCCGCAGTAGGTAGGTATAGATATTTATTTGTATATAGATCGGGAATGATATTATTTGATTTCAAATAGCGTGCGATGGTTTTTGTGGCGACAGGGTTTTGTGGTCGCGAGCAGGTTGACGTCTTGATGATATTCATGGCACGCGACCTTTGTTGTGTGATGGATAACGCAACATCTCTCGTGCACATAATCAGAACAGCTCAAATTTTGATCCTAGTACTATCTTATTAATTGTCCCCATCTTAGTTTTCTCTAGCTTTGTTGCACTGCACTACTTCCACACCAATCAAAATTGGTTAGCTGAAACCAACTAACGGCTGCTTGACCGGGATGGACGGTAGGCTGCTCATCTGAATTAGATGGTCCCACTCGGTCGATCATCTCAACAAAAAACACTACTTCCTCTATTCAAAATTATTACAAGATGTTTTAGATTTTTGTAGATACTAGCAAAAGTGTTCGTGCGTTGCAACGGAAGAGTGTCAAAATAAAATTTTTGTCAACTCAATAGTTAGTGACCGTGCGTTGCAACTGGAGAGTGTCAAAATACATTTTTCGTTAATTCAATTGATTTCGTAACCAATCTAGAAAAAAGTAATTATTATACGTGTTTGACTTGCGTATCAACATCTCTTTGCTAAAAAAGTCAAGAAAGATGAGTTTTCGTAGCAGAATGTCTCTTGTTTTATTTGCATCTCACCTACTTACCCTCCCTTACTTTTCCATATGGTACTAATGTTTTTTTTCGAGGAAAGAAAAATTATATTATATGATGGCTGGATACATCAACACATTACAAGCACTCTGAATTATAAAAAGGTATACTAATATCAATCGGGCACATAAAACTAAACTGAACAAAGTACATGTCTTATTAAGATATAAATATGGCCCATTAAAAATATATAGACCTTTAAGTTCAACCGTACAAACTATCATATGAGTAGTCATTTTATTAAATTAGATTGGTCTGGCCCAATCTCAAATCAAATAAGGTCCAAAAATAGATTTAGCAACAGACTCTAAGGCCTGTGGTGGGTTGAGTGGAGTGAGCCGGTAGTTGGATTGGGTGGACGAAAAAAACACCGGAAATTTTGCCTCTTTATTAATAGGTATAGATATAGATATAGATATACACTGAGTTACACTATGCTTAGATACAAGTACTACAAAATGTACTCCTATGTCTAGACACAGCAAATTTGATATAAAAAAGTAAAGCAACTTGTAATTTAGAATGGATGGAGTATCTAGAAAAACCAAAATATAAATGGATGGGGTACTAGTAGCTAGATACTCTCTCCGGTTCAAATCATCAATAGTTATGCATCTTTCCAAAGAAGTGCTTAGCAAGGAAGCAAATGGCGATGGAGGGCGACGGTTTTGCTGGGCTTTGTGGTTGTGCAGAAATGGTGTTGTTCCAAAGGACTTTAACTCATTTATTATTGTAGGTTATTTTCTGGGAGGCATAATAGATTATACACCGATCACAGTTGTCTAACAAAAGATAGTTTATCATCAAAGGAAGGTTGTCATACGATGGAGGAAAGGGTACTTTAAGTCTTCGAAACATCTTTTTAGTTTGGCAACCGATTTGGAGTTGAGGTTTGAGTGATTTTCTAGAGTTGTATCTTTCTTTATGTACTACTGTGTGGTAGAGTATATTTTCTAAGTTCCAAGTGTTTGTTTTGATCGGTTATATTCATTCATTTGTGAACTTGGGAGGCCATAATACTGTTATTTTCTAAAAAGAGAATATATTAATATCTCAACATCTGCATCGACTAATGCATACAATTAATGTTCCTTACTAGACACAAGCATAAGGGTCCATGCAATCTCAAAAACAAAGTTTTGATCAAAAGGGAAGAAAGTAAAATATCACAAAGTAATATCTAAAACGTAATTCTACTACTAAATCTCTAACCATTTCTTGCAAATACCTCCAACGCATCTTCATCATTTGGCGATCCTCCTTCTAAAGTATGGACCAAAACCTGATCTAGTAAGTCCCCCTGAAGATGGTTCTAGGATCTTGTCAAAAAAATATGTTATTCCGGGTTAATCATATTGCCCAGCAAATTGCACTCGCACCTACAAGAATTTTGGATTTCAGCTTCCTATTAAACCCATGTAACCAGTTGATATGAATAGTTGGCCGCACAAATTTAGCAAAATGACAATAAAAAACTAGATGTTGAATGGACTCGATCCTCAGATGAAAAATAACACTTCCTCTCTCCTTGCCACTGTCATTTTGTTAAATTGTCTTTCGTTAAAATTACTCTCTTGTTCAAGTACTAAAAAATACTTTGATTTTAAGAGGTAGCTTTAGTTTCCATATTAAAGTGTTATAAGATATAGCTTCATATCATATTAAGCCTCTGTACATGGATTTTACTAAAAAGAATCTATTCTAATGTAGCCCCCACACAAAATGATCCCTCTAGTTTGTTAATTGCACATCTACCACCATGGCAATCACCTCGTGCCATGCTTGCAGATTAACACCTACCACAGATCTTCCGAAAGCCACATTTAAAGATGTCAAAGACAACACGTTTCTCACAAATGCCCCTTTTCTCCTAACAATATTATACAGTGCAGGAAAAAACGATTTTAAAGGACGTGGTCTTATCCACGCACCCTCATAAAATCGCACTTGAGAGTCATCACCAAGTTCGACTTGCCTAACGAGAGGAACTCCACCTTGACCTTCATGAGGCCAGCCCAAAATTGTGAATCCACAGGCATATATTGAACCTACATTAGGATTTTGTATTTTAGAAAATTCAATTATACAGTTACTCAGATTTGAATCTCCAACAACAATTCCCTCTTCTTGTTCTAGCTGTTTGATTTTTGTTTTCTTGAGTCTTCCATTTGCCACTAGGTGGAAGTACTTAGTATTATAATCCTCTTGCAATAACTTTGTTGTTTTCGATCGTTGGGGCCAATATATCTCCTCTTATCTCAACAATTTAGTTAAATGCCCTTTGAGATGATTTCTAAGATCCTCCTCCTGTGGTGACAACAAAGAAATCTCAGCCTTTCTATTCAACTCTTCTATCTTAGACAACAAATTAGATTTATGTTTATTATTTTGTGAGGATATATTTCTAGACAAACCTCTAAGGAAACGTGTCAACCTTCTAATTTTATTTTGCCATTTCTCCATAGGCAACCTACCCTATTCTCAGAAACTCAAACCTCTTTAACCAACTCAAAAAAAAAAACATCTCTAGTCAGCCACACTAGCTCAAATTTAAAGTTCAAAATGTTTCCTCTATGAGATGGTTTCCGGTATTCTAATAAAAGATGTGTATGATCTAAGATCTCTTGGCACTGCCCCAGATTTGCATATCACTACCGGTTCCATGCCCCCCAACTATGCCAGAATATGAACCGGCACAACCACATCGCCAGTGATGGGGAATCACCATCAGTGCCAGATGTTATGAGCCGACACCGATGTCGAATCACCACTGCCGGGTCGAGTTCCAACACAGCAGTGTTCCACGTAGGTTGTGGTACAACCCGGCAGTGTTACATACAAGAACACTGCCGGGTCATTAAACAAACCGGCAGTGTTTGCTAAGTGCAACACTGCCGGGTCGTTAAACAAACCGGCAGTGCTTGCAAAGTGGAACACTGCCGGGTTGTTAAACAAACCGGCAGTGTTTGCTAAGTGGAACACTGTCGGGTCGTTCTAGCAACCGGCAGTGTTTTCTAAGGGAAACACTGCCGGATTGTAACATGAGCCGGCACTGCCGGCTATAAAAACATGACCCGGCAGTGGTGGTGAGGACAACACCACCGGCGTGTTGATGAAGCCGGCAGAGATCTCTCGGGAATCACTGCTGGCTTATTTTTTTCGTTCCGGTAGTGATAGGATTTTTTGTGGTTTATTATTAATGAATAGTAAAATTGTTATTTTTGGAATCCGGTTTCGCTTTAATTAGAACCCTAATTGTCGGTGAGAGTATTCAACATTACAAGACGACATATGTCAGGTTACAATAGAGTAGCAAAACCCCCAAGCGATGACCATTAGACTGTACTCTTCATCAATCTTTCTTTGTAGGCTTTTGCAAGGGCCTTGTTCTCCGGCGTTGCGGCACAGGTGATTGTGAATATCCCTTTTTCCGTGAACACCTCATCCAGGAGGAAGCCTGCTATCACTTCTTGGAATCCTCTAATCTTGGGCTCTAGCAGCTAGTGGCGTTTAATCTTCTTGCGCTGTAGTTCAAGCAAAATAATGTATCAAAAACACATAAATGGTACATAAGAAGGGAACTAGGCATACACACTAAACCCTAAACCCTAAATCCTAAATTAAACATACATGAGAAGGGAAGCATACTCACCAGCTCATCGGAGGTCTGAGTTTTGCCGCTGACGTAATGGTACATAGCCCACATTACGTAGAACACGCATTCGTTGTTCGCATGTGGCTGCTCCAGAGTGTACATTCCCATACGATAAGCTTCAAATGGGGGCATCGAGAGCAACACATTTTCCTTGACCCTATCATATATACATATAATGTTTAAAATACAAAATATTAGAATATGCTATATATGAGATTAATAAAAAATAATATGCTATCAGGTTAATCCACTTACTCATTTAGAACTAGGCGTAGGTGCTCAACACACCCAAGTTCTTTGTTCTTGGAGTCCCAAACCTCGATACGTGATTCATTGATCCCAATATCCACGAAAACGAAATGCCCCCTGCAAATAAAAAGCAAATATCCAACTTCATCAAATTCTTATAAAAACAGTAAACGATGAGAGGTAGAACATATCCGCAGTTGTAGGCTAGCAGAATGTTGGTTTTCCCCTGTGCCAACAAACCCCGAAAAACTTTGGTCGCCTCTTCTATCGTATGGGGCATGTCATGACCGTTGCAACTTCTATGGTGGACCAAGATTGGATCTAGGAATCCAATGTGAAATAATTGTTTCTTGTCGCAAAAAGCTACCATATACCTGCAAAAGCATGGGACATGGGAAATGTATATATGTTACAGTGTGAATAATAGTCTATTAATTATAACAATGATGAACTGGGTATATATAGGGTACTTACAGTGTCCATATCATGAAAATAGAGTTGTCGAGGTCGCACCTTTGGTAGAGCAGAAATAAGTCCTCATATTCGACATGATGACATATTTCGTTGGGATTGCCAAGCCAGTGTATATTGGCCACTATAAGGACTAGCAACATGTGTACTGCTGAGCCGAAGTATCTAAAGTGTAATATTCATGGAGTTGCCTCATATTTCTTAGTAGATCGTTAATTTCACGAGTGGTTTCCATCAAAGGCTGCCCATTTTTAAACTGGTATACGACTTTTGCCTTCTCAAATTCTCGTCCCTCAAAATACATCAGCTCAGCCATCTCTTCGGTTAGGCTACCATCTGCTTCCATGAACGTGTTTACAGCTAACATCTTAGCCAATAACTCATCCATGACTTTTTCTTTATTTAACAAGCTTTTGTCTTGCTTGTCGATGTCGGAGACAAACATCCACTTGGGAAACCTGGCAATCCTTCTAAACCAAACACTGCACGGCTTCGCGCATTGTTCACTGTGAGGGGAGGGCTGTTTCTTATTTCCGAGCAACCCTGTGATGCTCGCATCCACCTGCCTCTTCCGTTTATTATTATCTATTTTGGAAACATTATCTTATGAGGCAGACAATGTTCTCTGGATGCCTCTCCTTGTATTGGGACCTTTTCGTGATCGAGGCGGGGATTGACGACGTGTACTCTGAGTTGGATTTTTTTTGTGGTGGAGCCTTTTGGGAAGGAGGATGTGAATGCGAAGTGCTCCAAGTTGGAGGTTGTTTTGGCGATGGCAGTGGTGGTGACAGTGGTGGTGCCAATGCAGCAACATGAGGAGGGGAATTATCTTTGCGCTGGGGTAAGGAAGTTGAGGGATCTACATGATGAGGCGAATGAGCAAGATAGTCATCTCCTTGCCACACTGATGGTGACCATTGGCCATCGTCGTCTTCATCCGAGGACACTTGGTGATCAAGCTTAATTGAGCTCTTGCGCCAGGCCACATGACATCCCTTGTTATGAACAAGATACGGCCTATCTGCCGATACAGGGTACCCAAGCATTATCTTGTTATACTTCTTATCAAGTATAGTATCAATGCTCACGTGGGCATACCCTTCAGGAATTGGGTGACCATCAATGGTCCCGTCTTCGCGTGGCCAGGCCTGGCCAGTCGCCACCTTGTCTTTGGTCCACTGCTAGCGGACGTACAACCTGACATTAACGGGTCCAGTGATGTCGTCCACTAGATGAGGCGCATTCATCTGTAATTCATCGAGTGGGGTGGACCCATAGCTGCTACGAACCCTGAACAATGGGCTAGAGCTGGGAGGAACATTGTCTTCTATTGCAAGAGGTGTGGATCCCATGGACCTCAATGCTTTCTCAACTCTTAGCCTAACTAGATCATCAACTCGAGTAGCAGCTCGAGCTTTAACTCTTTCCTCCATCTCCTTGAACTGCCACTCCTCCTCTGCTTGCCTTCGCTTTTTACCCCTATCGTGTTTACCATAAGTGGCCAAGTCCTCCTCGAATGCAAATACCCAAGGAACGTCACCAACTCCTCTTGTGCGGCCAGGGTGCTCCTTGTTTCCGAGGCACTGGGTAAGCATGTCATTTTCCCTGTCAGAACTGTGGATCCCGTCCCTTAGCTCATGATGTGCTTTTGTCACCTTCTTGATGAACTCATCGGTCACTCCTGACTTATTGCTGTTGCTGGCATATGAAGGATTATTGCGGGTTGAAAGGCTTCTGTCTGTTCCATGGTGTGCCCCCTAGCCACGACGTAATAGGTGCATCTCGGCTCCCAAGTGCTAGACTCAGGCTCAATGCCAAGGTTCCGCACTTTTATAATGTCCTTATCAAACTCTTCCAGCTTTCGAGCGTAGCCACGAGAGCCAACATGATGAGGATCTGTCGCTTTCAGCGAGTTCATCTTATTCTTCGCACTCAATTCTAAGGCCGCCGAGGATAGCCTATAATCCATGAATTCCTTCAAATATTGCCTCTCTTTTTCATGCTCTCCAGTGTTCCAATTTGGCTCATCGCCCTCCAGGATAAATTTATCGTGCAACAACTGCTTGTAAGTCCTGAACATTACCCCTATGCTTTGTTTTGCTTTTGCCTTGACCTTCACCTCATCCCAGGGTGCACCACCAATTCGTCATCATCTTTCCCAACCCAGCGCCTGTACTTAATGGGGATGTAGTCCCTGACAAGAATCCTGAGGATATTCTTGTATTTTGTCACCGACACACGCGGACTTAACGGCTCCCTTGTCTGGTCAAATGCATCTATGTGCCAGTGTGCATTTCTGCCACCAGGAAGGACTGAGGCTCCTCGCTTTGTCCTAGGCTTGCTGGTACTGAGGGCATTGTTCGCCATATCCTGGCGAAGACAAACAAAAAACTAATTAAAGTGCCAGTCACTTATTACTTAGCATGTTAGCTTATCTTGTTTATTCTGCACTAAGTTACCTCATCATCAGGTTGATCCATATTGATATAATTCGAGGGGCTAAAATTCTCTCCACCGCCACTGTTTGCCAGCGGTTGTTGTTCACGTTTTGCCAGCGTCCTGATTAGGCGCTTGCTGTTCACGGTTTGCCGTAAGTTGCGGGACAGCAGTGCCAGCGTCCTGATTAGACGCTTGTTGTTCACAGTTTGCAGGAGTTCCCGAGTCTCCTATCCCAGCGTTCTCACGCGCTTGTTGGCTCCTGCCAATTTGGCGAGAGGCGAACACTCGACGCTGAGTCATGGCTATGGACAAACAGGATTGCCCTTTTGTAAGTGTTGAAAACGTACATCACATGGTTGCCCCTATATGCATGCCAAAGTATTATCTCTTGCAAAGGAATTTAATCATCTAGCATGGCAAGTAATATTTAATGCTAATTTGTTATCCCTACATCAGTTACGTGATAAACCCTATATTCATGCCAAAGTATTATCTCTTGCAGAAGGAATTTTATCACCTAGCATGGCTAGTAATATTTATTACTGCTAATTTGTTATCCATACATCAATAACGTTTAGTTTATGGGCACAGCACCTGAAAACCAAAGGGGTAGTGCCAAACACACTTACCTTCGTCGGTGCACAGCTGCTGTCCACACGGTGGGTGTACAGTTGGCGTCCACAGGAAAGTAGAGGAGGTCGCCGGCGTCAACTACAGAGACAAGCATCCGCGGCGTCGAGTCCAGGGTCAAGCAACCGCCAGCGATGGAGAAGCCACGCTACACACACATCCAAAGACAAGTTCACTGCAATCCTCATCGGTAAAACGTCAAACACCTTAGGGGCGTTCCAGGGATCGCGCTCATCATGAAACAAAGTAGTCGTGTCTGCGCGCTCCTGAGTGCTTGGTGTGATGGCTGGTGTTGAGTGAGCTGTAGGGCTACTTGGAGGCCTCACCTGAGATGGCCGGAGCACAAGAGATGGAGGGCCGGCGTTCAGCGACGGTGGCGCGGCGTGGAGCAAAGCGGGGCGGGGGACGGTGTCGGGAGGCTGCCTTGGTGGCGTGGGGTGCACGGCGAGGAATGGCCGACGCTGCTGACGAAGGGGAAGGCGTGGCGGTGGCGGACGGTGGCGTCAGACGAGGCAGCAGACAGTGACGAGTGTTCGAATAGAGTGAGCGCGGGCTGAGAGAGATGAAATTTTTCCCTGCGCGCGCTAGGCTTATATAGTGAGGCACATCACTGTCGGGTGGTATTTCGAACCGGCACTGATGAGGGCACTAATGACCCTTATCACTGCCAGGCCATAATAACAACCGGCACAGATGACCCTCATCACTGTCAGGTGGTTCTTTAGCCCGACAGTGATAACTCTGCGATGTAAACGGCTAAGTCTATTGCAGTGCTAGTTATTTTCGAACTCTTACTACTAGCGCAATGGTTAAGGAATTGTACTCTCGCCTAGGTGCCCCTGGTTCAAAACCCATGAATCCAACATTTTTTTTCTTTTACAACTCTTTGATTTTTTTTGTTTTATGAAATATTTGGTGTCTATTTTTCTTAAATAGCAAATATTTGCAAAATAGTCTCAAAATTTCTTAAATATTTGCCAAATGCTATTACACATTTTGTCCAATCAAACATGAATATTGATAGAATAGATATTGCAAACCACATATATATCAGTACAAGGACATTTATCACAACCATTCATTACAAATACATATCAAGTTCAAATACATCACAAGTTCACAAGATAGACCACCAAAGTTCACAAAAAAATTGATCACAGTGAATTAACAACTAAAGTTCACAGAGGAAGGGCAGGTAATCGTTGCATCAGGCACAACTTTCTTGAGTGCTTGCCACTTCCCGTGTCTCCACCATCTTTGGATTTAGAAGCTGTAAAGTAGTTTTGTTAGCATAGAGACGCATGGACAAGTTGTATTGTTTTAATTGGACAGTGCTATACATAAGGATTGAAGTTCAACTAAACTTACTGATGGGAAGATGGTGTCTCCGGTCCATCGTTTACTTCGGTCAAACTTAGTACCGGGCTCAAAGCTGACAACGGGGCAAATGGATCCGTTGGTGTGGCCAGTGGTGTGTCCGGTGCAAGGATTGAATCTGAATCTCCGTCTAATTCATGATCCGAGGGTGATTGAACAAAGTAAGCTGCATGAGAATCCGCATGAGGTAGTTCAATATTTGGATTGTGATATATCTACCATACCTAATTGCAGATGCTCTCCTTCCTGTGCACCTCCACCTGTTTCTCCAGAAGGCCCTGCACCTTCCTGATCTTCATGTACCAGATCCGGGCTGCAATAAGAGTGAGAAGAGCGAAGAGTGTAACATTAATGGAGCAAGGTTCTGTTGTAACTGCAGTTACCGTTGTGCTCGGGCTGGGGTGGCTATTGGGGACTCGGTGGTGGTGGAGCGCTTTCTACATCAATCCAGATTGGCCACATGTGCAGCACGTAACTTTCACTCGGCACACGTCTGTGGATGGCTACATTCCATGTATTAGGTATAGCTCCTCTCGGTGCAAATGTGACGAAGGTATGAGTGAGATCCTCCCTCCTCAACTGCATGTTGCGACATTGACAAATGTTCACAAAGATTCTAGGCATGGTGATGGGTTTGCAAAGATGTGGTGGCATTCCTACAACGGTAACCCTAAGATGTTCGAAATTTCCTTTTCGTCATGGGCGTTTAGCTGGTCTTTGAGTGGGGGGCATGCTGCCATCGAAGGGTATTACTTTAGAATTGTGGTAGGGAGACTATAGATAGAGAACAAGCTGGTTGCCCGCTATGTCAATTGATGGTGTTCTCCTGATTTGAGTGACTTTGGCGGGTGATTGGGCCCACACTAGGCAATCATGAAGATGTTTGAAAATATTGCCTAGCGGCACAATAACCTGACATTTATCTTCAATTGCATGTTTTATCAGGAGGCGAGTAATCTGATCCTGGTTTCTTACTGGTGGGACCCTGAAAACGACTGCGACACCTAGCAAAGGTGAATCCGAAAGGGTGATCTCATCTTTGGTAAATATTGTGATGTTGCCACGGTGGAAATATGCCATCAGAGTCTTCTCCTGTAAAATAAAGAACAAAAGACTGTCAATTAAAAAATTCAACATCACCTCTACTGCATCGTGAGGTTACCAAAACCTAAGAAAAAGATGGCACGATGGCCAACCATCACACACACATGTATATATATCATCTCAGGGACGCGAGGGCATACCTTGTGCGACGGCAGGGTCGATGGCACAGCGTGGGGCAGGCTCCAGTAGCGCCGGGTAAGGGTCGGGCAATGGACAGGGACAATGGCGGCCTCCTTCTCCTTCTCTTCCCCTTCCACCTCTTTTCCTCCTTCTTCTTTTCCTTCTTCTCTTCCTCCTTCTCCTCCCTCCTCTGCCTCCTCCCTCGTCGTCCTAATCCCTCGTCGCGGCCTCCTCCCTCCTCGGCTCGACCGCGCTGGGGCGCATGGCGGCGCGGGGTGGTGGCGGTGCGGGTCCAGCGGAGGAGGGGCGGGCCGTGGCTGGCGGGGCGGCGATGCAGGCGCGGTGGTAGCCGAGGGTGGGAGGGGCGAGGCGCCGGGGAAAGCGATAAGATAAGGTAGGGGTGGGTGGGAGTAATACGAAAAAAAAGAAACTCCCTTAAAACAGGCGAGAAACGAAACTATAGGGTGGTATTTCGAACCGGCAGCCATTGACATAAATCACGTAGAGGGAGATACTGATTTGGCAAGTGAGAATGAAACAAGAAAAATGGAATGGAACTCGAGTGTTGGGTGTGTGGGGGGATGTTCCTCTATTTATATAGTGGTGGGAACATCATTGCCGGTTTTATGAATGGTCCAGCAGTGATACATTCTCCAAAACAGCAGTGAAGATGGCCATCACTGCCTGTTCCAATTACCAATCCGGCAGTGAAGATGGCGTGCAATTATCCATGCACGCCAAGGCTGCGGTTTTGGCATGCATACGCGATAGGCAGCAAGTTTTGGCATGCATGCAAGACCAATAAATGCTAATCACATGCATGCAGCTCACTGATGCGTGGTTGCAATTTTTATGAATAAACTGTATTTGTTATTTTGGTAATTGAAATTTAATTTTACACCTTCAATACATGTATAGATAATGGATCATAGAGAGGTTTCAACATAAGGAATTTTTTATTTAGATAGAGTACATGAATACACCAAGACAGAACAAATAGAAATCATAAAAATAAATTACATATATATACGATAACAAAGATCTTACACTAAAATTACATATACGATAACAAAGACCTATTTTCGTACAAGTCAATGTTATCATCCGTGGGTGTCAACACATTATAATTTAACCACCTCAGTAGCAAGCTTCTAGCATCTAATGCAAAGAAGCGCCGAGGTAGTCTCCAGCTTTGCTCGGTTGGAGATGATCAGGAGGCACGGCAAAGAACTCATGACTGAGTGCGCCTCCTGAACTTTTTCCTTGGTGTGGGTGCTGTGTCGGCGGAGAGAAAGAACCCTTTCCTTCTCCCGAGCAACCGTTGCCTATGGACCTGCAAGCACAGTCCAGAGCACAGTCCCACCAACACCGCCCCAGGAGACCCCAACATTCTCGGGATAGTTGGCTTCATCAGTAGCATCCTTATAGCACCGTAAACCCTATACCCTAACCCCTAATCCGAATCCTAGCCATATCTGTATGTGGAGGACTTTCTCCCACAGAGAGGCCATGTATGTGGAAACTAGCAAGCACACAACCAACTTAACTGGAGGAGCAAGCGGCAACAAAGTGTGAAAATAAACACAAGTACTAGCAATGCAGACCCTCCCTTGCTGGTCACCATATTTATAGGCGAGTTGTGTCGTGGTAGGTGGTAGCAGTTCTCATGAGAATTAACAAAAAGGGGGAAAAAAAACCTATCACTGCCGGGTCCAACAACACACCGACACAGATTGCCAGTTTCGGTACTGGTTTTTAATTGGAACCGGCAGTGATGTGCCTCCTGCAACGTAACAATAAACTCAGCTTTTCCTCTTAAAAGTCATGTCACTGTCGGTTCTAAACATGAACCGACAGTGACATAGCCGAGTTGTTTTTTTAATAAAAGCTGTATACTTCTCACATAATAGTCAGTAATTATCAAATAATTGTCACATATAGTCATTAATTAGACCATTATTATTATCAAATAATAGTTTACTGTTTGCATAACCAATAATTTAATTATAATGATGCACATAAAATATAAAAATTATACATTCAGTGCAAATAACTAATATGCCATAACTAACCTTGGGTAAGTGTGGCTAGCAACCAAACACAACACATATATTGGTAACAACAAAGTACTAGGTAGGATTGATCAGCAGGATTCATCTAACTTGTCTTTTTCAGAGGAACAATGGTGGCCTCATCGTGATCACGCCATACGTAAGCAGGTTCTTCCCCCTCTTTAAGGATCTGCAGGGTTATGTTTGCCCCGATTGGAGGCATTTCATGATATCCCCTGTATTCTTCTCCATCCGTCACTCCTTCGACACCGACAATCTTTCTTTTCCCTTCCATGACTACTTTTAACCTTCCTTTTGTCTTGTTGTCTCTCACATAGAAAACTTGCATAACATCTTTTGCAAGGACGAAGGGGTCGTCTCTGTATGCGGTTTTTGTGAGATCAACAGTAGTGTACCCTTCTGGCTCGTTGGTTACTGCATCGAGCCAGACCCATTGACAACGAAAAAGAGCGGGCTTCAATCGACCGTAGTCTAACCATAGTATGTATTCTCCTCTATGAAACCATAGTACGTATTCTGCACGTTGCCTGCTTCGTCTTGGGCATCGAATCGAACATCACTGTTCTGGTATGTGCTCTTTCCATCTTGCTTTATTGTGTAAAATGTAAATCCATCGATTTCATACCCCTGATACTTATGCAACGTACTTGTAGGTTGTTGACGGTCGATAACGTCAACTTTTATTAGAACTTTAGACATGAAAGGACACATGAATACACACTAGTCTAGGGTTTTAATTGACAATTTCCATGAGTTTTGCATATTCTGTATTCTCCAGGGAGTATTCCAGAAAAGCTTAAAAGAGGGATTAAAGTGCCTAAACATCACGAAACTTATCCGCGAAGGCAACATCGTTATCAGGACGTGGGAAGCATCTAGAAGACACCCGAAGCAAACGGGACCTCGAACCTTTCTAGGTGGGGCCGGCTGGCGCTAGGGTGGGGCCAGCCGGCGTCCCCCTGCTAGGGTTTGGGCCCCGCCTTCTGGAGTCTTCCTCCACCGCCTTTGAGGAGTCATCTCGGCCCTTGGTTAAGTCGGTTTGATCCTGCGGCGCACGTTCATCCCACCGGGCTATAAATAAAGGGGCAGATGCCCTCCCTGGAGGCAATCCGCTATTACTGAGCTTCAGTTCAATATCTCCAGTTAGGGTTCAATGTAGCAATTAGGAAAGACTAGTTCTTCTAGATCTAGTCTTGTTTAGAGAAGTAGAGAGATAGAGTAGAGGAGTAGAGTTCTGGAGGAGTTCCGGCCTGTCGGCGCTTCTCCATAGCTGAATTCTTCGGGATTCGGCTTCCTCGCCCAGAGCTGCGTTCTGAAGTACTTTTGTATTCAACATTCTAATTCAAGTAAGCAGTTGTTCTTATTTGTTCTTAAGTTTGCAACTCATATTGAGTACTTTGATCTTGGTCATTACTTGATTGAAGTAGTATTTCGTAGCGTAGGCGTGGTGCCTAGGCTAGGATTACTTGTGAATGCCCCCTGATTAGCCGGATAGTGATAGTTTGCGTAGGTGACAGCTACGTTGATTCCTCTGTAGTCCACTTCCCGTTGATAGGATTGGTAGGTGTACAGGTGCTTGGTAGGAGAGAACTCTAATTTCTGCTCTTATTCAGGTTACTGCCCAGTTAGAACCGTATTATTCAAAGCTTACCGGTTGTTGGAACTAGATATTCAATAGCTATTTCCTCTTTCTTAATATTATCTAGCCTAATTGTAGGGTTAAGTTCATCGGCTTGGTCATTATCACCTACTGTTCCCTGTGGATACGATATTTAAAACCTTCAGATAAAGTGCTACATCGGTATAGTATCTGTGCGTTTGCGGATAATCTGATAACAATCTTATTTAATAGAGTGCAGTTAATTTATACCAATAAGCATTTTTGGCGTCATTGTCGGAGAACGGTTTACTGATTTTGACTTAGTTTACCTTAATCTTGTATTATACTTTTACCATTTATTATCCTTATGGATGCTTTAAATTCCACGCCTATCTATCTTTATGGCATGTGCAAAAGCTTCAGGCTACCAAAATCTGTAGAGCCTATCATAACACCTGGCTATAAGTTGCGCCCATGTCTAATTAATATGATTCGGGATAAACCCTTCTTATGAGAAGGTAACAAAAATCCATACTTACACCTACGAGAGTTCGAGCAGACCTGTGCGTGCTTGCACATTGCTGGCATGCCTGATAAGACCCTTAAGATGTAAGCTTTTTCGTTCTCTTTGACCGGAAGAGCTAAATGTTGGAATAATCGAGCCGTAGGAAGTATGCAAGGGGATTGGAAAACTTTATGCTCTGAATTTTGTTTATATTTCTTTCCCATCCATAGAGTAGTTAACCTTCGAAAAGAGGTTCTAATTTTTAGGCAACTAGAACAAGAATATCTTAGTATATCATGGGATCGTTTTAATGAACTTGTTACATCTGTCCCTGACCTTGGTTTTCTAGACCCCGTGCTTATTCAATATTTTTATTTGGGTCTTACCAAGAACTCTAGGGAATCCCTTGATTTATCCTCTGGAGGAACCTTTCCTTATTTGCCTACAAGTAAAGCTAGGGCTATGCTCGAAAAGGTTGCTCAAGCCAATTCTGAACTCCCGGAGGAAGAGAAGGAATCATACCCCGAACAAGCAGACGAAGTTTTGGTAGCTAAAACATAACCACTCCAATCCCAAGATTTAGCTGTCAATCCTAAACCATCGAAACCCCACTTTGATGATTTAGACTTCCAATTATCTAAGATGCTCGTAAATCAATGTACATAGGATCTTCTCAGAAGAGCATCTTGGAAAAAATATCGTCAATTTCCTTTCCCCCCTGAAAGACATTGGGAAGAATGTAAGGATGGCATGTCTAGTGGTGTCATAAAAGGAGAGCCAAGCTACTTAGGAATCAATCCTATCTTCTCCCCTTCTATGCTCACATTAAATGTCTCATATGAACCCATCTCTAGACCCATCCTTGACCATGATGATCCTTCTTCTGCTCTCTCTCCTAAGTCTCATAATGACCCTAGGATCCCATTAAGACATCCCAAGTATAGGAGTCATGAAGACTATAGGAATGATCAAGAAGAGCTACGACAATGGCAGGAATGCATAGAACATATGAAAAATACATATGCTATTGTCAAAGAATGGATGAAAGACGACGAAGCCTTAGTGCTAGCATCTAAACTTGGTCTAGATTCAAATGGTTAGCTTAAATCAATTTCTATAATAAACATAATTCATCCAAGTTTAGAGAAAGCCTTAGACAAAACCAGTCTTAGTGACACCAATCCATGGGAAATCCTAGAAAATAAAACATCCAATAAATGTCATAGGCATGAAATAATAAAGAGAAACTTTTTGCCTAGAGACATCCATGAAGAAACACCCTTAGAGTTTGAAAAGGGAGATCACATCAATGAGCGTGGGAATTATTTCATTAACACCTCATCGAATCCATACTCATATGAGAAATCTCCTAGACCAATTGGTCTCTCCAACATTATCACACACGAGATCTTCAACCCCCTCATTCTACCTGTTCATAAATTTATTGAAAGGGTGGTTGCAGATGCATATGTTTATCATAAATTTTGTAGATCTCGTTGCACAAAGGCTGATGTTCTAGAGGAAACCACCCCACGAACTCAATATACAATAATTAGAAGGTTTCCCAAGAACGACTTTACGTTCAAAAATAACCACTCTTGAAAAATGAATTGAGCTTGCACCTTTAATTTTACTATAATGCCCTTGTGAATTGAGCATAGAATTATAATCATTAAAATATTTCTTTGGGTATTTTTGTCACTAACCATTTCAGGCTTGAAGTAGAAGAATGACAGCACTAGATATGTCCAACCAATTATCATGCAACATTAGTCCATCCAAACTTAAATTTGCCTTGCAAAATTCAAGCTTGGAGGAATGGCCTTATTTATAAAATCTTATGTTGCTAATATTGGTTGTCTCTACCTTTCTAATCCATATTCAATTGTTCGCTTTTTTGTCTCTAAATGAATAAATCTCTATAAGTGCTTTTATTTCACCTTTGTCTGCCATAGTGAGTTTTGGTTTAGAGGTACTAATCCTACTTTTATAGGCATTTAAATTAAGCATGGTGCTTAGGTTAACTAGCCTCTCTTAACTAAATTAAACATGGAGTTTGGTTTGGTTATTGAACTAGAAATTGCTGTAGTAGACATTGGATACTTTGTTGGACTAACCCCTGCAGGAAACTTTCACAGCTAATCTGGGTAAGTCATGAGGCGAATTCAAATCGGAGATGAGACAGTGCACATGCTGAACTTCATTAACTTTGCAGAGGAAGACATAGCTCATTCATTACGGATGGAAGAACTGTGAGTATTAATGATTCAATCACTTTATCTTTTGCTGCAAGTTACTTGGACTCAAGCCATGCCTGTCTAGAACATAATCTATGATAAAATAATATCAACATTATCTTCTTATTAAGCATAGATGGAACAAAATAAAATAATAGACAAACAACCTATGTTCCAAAGTTGTACATTCCTTCAGGTATGTGTTGTCCACTAATCTGTTGCGGGCATAATAATGAATGCAGTGACAAGATGTCATAAGATCAATGAAGCAAAAAGATGGCAAAAAAGGATAAGCAACAAAGGAGACAAGATACTCATGAACAACTCAAGATACAAGAGAAGAAAGAACCACAGCAAGTCATCTACCTTCCATCACTTAGTGCGATCACGCTCTAATAATGAAGGTAATATCCTAAGGTAAGTGGTCATTATTTCTCCTCTTGATCTTGGTATGCACATACATGAAGACACAAACATGATAGAGTTACAGCTTTAATTGATTAACCTAATTAACTCAACATGCTTTGTCCTTTAAGATTGTTCATGGCATCATTCTTTTGATCTCAGTCTTAACCAAATGTGCTAAAATATTATATTCTATCTTTGGAAGATGATAGTCATACTCATGTGAAAATTTATATATTATGTAGAGATAGACAACCCTTCTATTGGTTAAGCAATTTAAATCTTTTCTGCCATATAAACTTAAATGCAACATAAATGCTTAATCTTCTGATCTTACCACTCATGTCATGAGTAAAACAAATTATGCAACACCAATTTCGTCTTGTTCAATGTGCCTAAGGATAGAAAAAATAAAGAATTAGATTTGGTTCTGTTGGTGTTTTTCAACCAGCAGAGCCCATGCACTTGATCTCTACATTGATTGTGCAAACAGGACAACACTTCGAGCAAAATTTGTTAATTCCCAAAATTCTACAAGTGAAAGTTCTCTGAACATGCACACTGAGCAAGACGCTGCCAGCTTCCACTATTAATGCTCTACTTCAACCTGCTGACCATGCGAAGAACAAAAGTGACATCACCATCACTAGAGGTGCAACCATCGAGACCTCCATCTCTAAGATGGAAAGATACACAAGATTAGAGAAAAAGTCCCGTCGATAGACTTTAAATTCCGCACCTTGCCATAAGGTAATATGCTAGTTATATAATTAATCAGTATTTATGTCTGCATTAGTAATTTCACTTTAGCATATTCATCTTTATGCATGTCAAAAAAATATTTATTGTCTTATTTACTGCATCACAAAGTATTAAAGCCCCATGTAAATAAACTTATGGTAACCCTATAGGAGTATGAACTGTGGTGGCATAAAAAAATAATAATAGCATCTGTATTTACTTTCTTGCATTATGAAAATCCTAAGCCCCATGAGAATAAATATTCTCCGTGGTGGCATAAAAATATATAGCATGCGTACGTATTTGATTGCTGCATAAGAAAATTAGAAAACTCTAAAAAGAGAATCCTGTTAGAATCTGTCAATTAAAATCAACTCAGAGAATAATCAATTACTTATTGGCTGACCGTTAACCCCTTATCACATTCGAGCCTCGAGTTTTGGTTTTCTTGTTGGAGTATAATTATGCAGGATAACACTATGTCTGAGGAGTGAGTCCATCAGTGGCGCCCACTAGACTGCTGCTGGTAAGCCCACTCTAAAGATCATCAACACCAAATATTACAAACATCTAGCTTGGGGGAGGAACATTCCCTAGTTATCAGGTAACTATACCTAAGCGATTATCGAGTCTATTTTATATAGTCATAAAATACCAAAAAATATGTGAGCACATGAAGGTTCACAATAGTATCATAGGAAAATTTAAAAATACCAAAAATATATGGGCACATGAAGGTCCATGGCTTTAGAGTCTTTTGTGAGTTCATTAGTTAATAGATATAAAAAGATGAATAACAAATCAAAACCAAATAAAAATACTTAGTTATCTATTAGGGTGTGATCATAGAGTGTGTCTACAGTCTATCTAGTTTAGAGTCAACTAAAAACTGGAGAATATTAAAATTTTCTCTTGGAGATGATGAATAGTTGCTCTGCCGTAATTCCTTTCAAGTGTCTAGTTTTCAACCTTAAATTCTCCCGAGTTTTGTATAGTACTGCTTTGATTTGAGAATTTACTCTGAACTTAAAACTTATGGAGGCATATGCTTGAGCTAAGTCTAGGTGATTGATTGATATGATGCATGAAGGTCTGAGCTACTATTTATCTTATTCCTAGCAATACTAAGTTCTGGAGATTTATTTTGAAAATTTAAAATCTTACATGATGAGCTCTTGTATGACAAAGTGTGAATTCCTATCAAAGCCAAAGAAGATACATTTAGAGATAGGAAAACCTTTGCACATTTATGCTGCTTGCTTTGCATTGAGTTTAATCAACCTTTGTTGTATACCTTATGAGAGCCTTGTCGTGCTTTTAAAATCAAGATCACTTACACACTCCACCCACATATGCATTACTCCTACTCTGGGAGTGAGCGCCATCATTTTCCACTTTCATCCAGATCCACCTTAAAAATATTTTTCTCCTGCACTAGGAGTAAATACCTAAAAATATACCCTATAGGATAGCCCCTGTTTAATTTCTCTAAGTTCTTATCATTATCTCTCCAATTATTTATATTCAATGGATGCATGTGGCTATGCAAAAGTATTGAAAAAAAAGAAAAGGGAGTAAAAGATAGACAAGTGTCCCAATAATTAAAACAATGGGTACTGAGATGCCCGCCTCCCTGATAAAAAAAGAGAAAGAAAAGAAGAAAAAGAGAATAAAGATAGCTCATGTTTCCCGCAAAACTTCTAAGTTCCAAGAGAGAGTGAACCATTTTTCAAAGACCAAAAGTAGAATTAGGATTAGCCACCATATATACACCTATATACCATATTCCATACACATGCACATCTTGGTTTGATTGTATGACTTGACTCTCTGTGGATTCATTGTTTGACTTTACAATATACGAATTGCAAGTATGCTCATCCTTGTTATTGCCACTCCTATGAAGCTTCACTATAATCCTTAGTTGTAGGAAGGCATAACATCATTAATGCCTTAAGTGAGATCCACAAAATACCACATATATTAAGAGACTTGAGGGTGTCATGCAATTAAGCTCTAAGTTTTATTTTAAAAACTTGCAAAACTCCGAAATATTGGTACTGTGAAGAATTTGAGACATAGTGCTTGACTTGATTGTTCTGTCTTTCGATTGCTCAAGACTTATGCGAAAGCTATAAAGCCCCGTAGTTAAAGGTAAAATGGGTGAGTTCGAGAGTTAAAGCAGTTTTGTCTAATCCGGAGGAGAATTTCTGTTTGAAAGCATATGTACTTTTTAGGTGTGAAAGCATTGTAGCAACTCCTGATCCAAGTTTATTAGTAATTAGGCTTAGGGTGTTTGCCAAAGGACTAGAAAAAGGTAAGCTCGGGAGTATTGTTGACGGTCGATAACGTCAACTTTTATTAGAACTTTAGACATGAAAGGACACATTAATACACACTAGTCTAGGGTTTTAACTGATAATTTCCATGAGTTTTGCATATTCTGTATTTTTCAGGGAGTATTCTAGAATAGGGTAAAAGAGGGATTAAAGTGCCTAAACATCACGAAACTTATCCGCGATGGCAACATCGTTATCAGGACGTGGGAAGCATTTAAAAGACTCCCGAAGTAACTGGGGCCCCGAACCTTTCTAGGTGGGGCCGGCCGACGCCCCTCTGCTAGGGTTCGGGCCCCACCTTCTAGAGTCTTCCTCCACCGCCTTTGAGGAGTCATCTCGGCACTTGGTTAAGTCGGTTTGGTCCTGCGGCGCACGTTCATCCCACCGGGCTATAAATAAAGGGGTAGACCCCCTCCCTGGAGGCAATCCCCTATTCCTGAGCTTCGGTTCAATATCTCTAGTTCGGGTTAGATGTAGCAATTAGGAGAGACTTGTTCTTCTAGATCTAGTCTTGTTTAGAGAAGTAGAGAGATAGAGTAGAGGAGTAGAGTTCTGGAGGAGTTCTGGCCTGTCGGCGCTTCTCCGTAGCTGTATTCTTCGGGATTCGGCTTCCTCGCCCGGAGCTGCGTTCTGAGGTACTTTTGTATTCAATATTCTAATTCAAGTAAGCAGTTGTTCTTACTTGTTCTTAAGTTTGCAACTCATATTGAGTACTTTGATCTTGGTCATTACTTGATTGAAGTAGTATTTCGTAGTGTAGGTGTGGTGCCTAGGCTAGGATTACCTGTGAATGCCCCCTGATTCACCGGATAGTGGTAGTTCGCGTAGGTGACAGCTACATTGATTCCTCTGTAGTCCACTTCGATAGGATTGATAGGTGTACAGGTGCTTGGTAGGAGAGAACTCTAATTTATGCTCTTATTCAGGTTACTGCCAAGTTAGAACAGTATTATTCAAAGTTTACTGGTTGTTGGAACTAGATAGTCAATAGCTATTTCCTCTTTCTTAATATTATCTAGCCTAATTGTAGGGTTAAGTTCATCGGCTTGGTCATTATCACCTACTGTTCCTGTGGATACGATATTTAAAACCTCCTGCTGAAGTTCTACATCGGCATAGTATCTGTGCGCTTGGTGATAATCTGATAATAATCTTATTTAATAGAGTGCAGTTAATTTATACTAACATAGGTCCCCTGGCTATGACTTCCAATTAAGAAGTGGACGTGGACGTGGACGTTGTTCCAACAAATTGGCAATGCAACCAGTCCACAAATTCCGTCTTATTTTTTTGTCAAGCCAAACCGGCGTCCTCCCCGGGTTAGAATCTTTTAGCTCTTGCCTGTGCTCGTCAATGTACGGCATCACATCTTGGGCTTGTTGGAGAACAGCGAATTGTGGCTGTCGGAAAGAAATGGGGTCGTCTACGCTGTTACATGTCTCACCAATCGTTCCTTTGCCCCCTAGTCTCCCTTCGTGATGAGATTGGGGAAGTCCGATCCTATCGATGTCCATATAATATATGCAGAACTCGATGGCCTTCTCCATTGACCATCCTTCTACCATGCCCCCTTCCGGTCTGTATTTGTTCCGAGCATACCTCCAAAACACTTTCGTCAACCTTTCGAATGGAAACATCTGATGCAGGTACATTGGGCCAAGGGCTTTAATTTGATCAACCAGATGGACGAGCAGATGCACTGAGATATCAAAAAACGTCAGTGGGAAAATGCATCTCAAGACTACAGAGAGTGTCGACAATGTCCTCCTGAAGCTTGTCCAGCTTGGACACATCAATGACTTTTCATGAGACCACGTTGAAGAATGAGCATAACTTTATGATTGGGTCCCGAACTTTTGGCGGCAGGATACCACGCAGAGCAATAGGGAGCAACTGAGTCATAATGACATGGCAATCATGGGCCTTCATACAACCGTAGTTAAACTTGCATTCTTTCATGTTAACTAGCCTGCTCGGTCTCGCAGAATAGCCCATCGGAACTTTGAGTTCATCCAAGAAGGAAATAAGCGTATCTTTTTCTGCCTTCTTCAAAGTCCATGAAGCAACGGGAAGTTTCTGGTGGCCATTTTCTTGTAGGACGGGATGTAGCTCCAGCCTCAGTCCCAACAATTGCATGTCCTTGCGTGTGTTTAGTGTATCCTTCTCTGTCCCTCCGGTGTTCATCAAGGTGTTAAGCAAGCTGAAGCACACATTTTTAGTAATGTGCATGGGATCAAGACAGTGGCGCACACTCAGCAGTGGCCAGCAAGGTAGTTTCCAAAAAATAGATTTTTTTTCTTCCAGATACTATCTTCAGGAGCTGCTATCGCCCCATTCCCCTTCCCAAGTCTAAAGTTGACAGTGCTTACTTCTTTAAGTATATGTTTCCCACCTCGATATGTTGGAGGCGGACGCTTCTCAACTTTCCCATTGAAATCAGTCTTGTTCCTTCGGTAAGAGTGATTCCTTCGTAGGAATCTACGGTGTGCCATATAAACCATCTTATGATTATTCTTTAGATGTATGGCATCTGTCTCGTCCAAGCACTCGACACACCCATAGTACCCTTTTGTCTTCTCTCCAAACAAGTTACCTCACCCTGGCAGGTCGGTGATTGTACCGATAAGTACTGCCCTAATCGTTACGTGTTCCTTTTTGTACTCGTCCCAAACATCCTTCACACCCGTCTCGAACATATGTACTAGTTCATCGATCACTAGTTCTAGGAACGTATCGATATCATTCCCAGACTGTCTCGGCCCTTGGATCAGTAGTGGCATTTGGATGAACAAGCGCTTCATAAAAACCCAAGGTGGAAGGTTGTATATACAGAGCGTCACTGGCTAGGTGCCGTGTTTGCTTCTCACCTGATCTAAAGGATTCATCCCATCTGTGCTCAAAGCAAACCAAAGGTTCCTTACCTCTCCTATGATTTTGTCATAGCACATAGTATTGATAGTCCTCAATCCTTTCCATCAGCGGGGTGCCGCGACAATCTATCCTTCTTGCGCTCTTCGCTATGCCAGCGCAACAGTTTTGCTGACTTTTCACATGCAAACAACTTGTGCACCCGAGGAGCTATAGGGAAATACCAAACTACCTTTACTGGCCCTCCTCCGGTCTTGGTACCCTTAGTTGATGGCCCTTCCTTGTATCGTGGAGCTTTGCACACGGGGCACTTGTCTAACTTTTCGTATTTCTCTCCACGGTACAATATGCAATCGTAGGTACAAGCGTGGATTTTCTCAACCTCTAGACCTAGTGGGCAGCTCATTTTCTTGACCTTGTATGTATTTTCCGCCAATTCGTTTTTCACTGGTATCAGTTTTCTTATTTTTTCTAGCAAGTTATCGAAGCCTTGATCGCTCAACCCGTTCGTGGATTTGAACTCTAATAACATGATGTTGGCTTCGAGTTTGGATATCGGACGATTCTCATAGAGTGCTATCTTGGCATCTCTTCTCATTGCCTCTAGCTTTTTAAACTATTTTTTACTGAGACATTCGTGCTCTGCATTATTTATCATCTGAGAAATCGCATCATCATGAACTGCGTCATCAGCTAACATATTCGCGAACACACGAGGAACGAATTGCTCGTTCCTAATAGCAGCCACATTATCACCACCTTCTGCCATGTTGACATCATTAAGTGTGATGTTGACATCATCAATGTTTTCTAATGGCGCAGTGCCACCAACAATCTCTCCATGCTTAGTCCATAACGTATAGTTTGGCATGAAACCTCTGCAAATCAAGTGTGATCGTATAGACTCAACATTTGTCCATTTCCTAATATTCTTGCAATCTACGCATGGGCAGAAAATTGGCTTTCTATCCCTAGCATCGGCTTTGGCAACGGTGAGAAAATCGCAGATGCCACTCAAGTAGGCTTCGTGGGTTCGTGTCAAACCATACATCCACCCTCGATCCATCTGTATATATACAAAAATAATATTTAGAATTTAAGCGCCAAACAAAAAATGGGCAGAGTAATTACAGATAAATTAATAGAAATTATTGGTCCTTCATGAATAACAATTGTAGCTCAAAAATGTTACTAATTATTGAAAAAATGAAATAGTAGCCTCACAATAACACTGTGGTGCTCTTTCCTATGCTCTTCCATATTTATACAAAAGTAATATTTAGAATTTAAGTGCCAAACAAAAATGGGCTGAGTAATTATAGAGAAATTAATAGAAATTATTGGTCCTTCATGAATATCAATTGTAGTTCGAAAATGTGACTAATTATTGAAACACTTAAATTATTAGTGAGCTATATCATCAAATTCACCATGTAATGAGCTACCAAATTCAATTGGTACATAGAAACCGACCTTTAGAAAAGTGTTTGATGTCTACGATGGAAAGTTCCTTCCTCAAAATTAATTGGAAAGTGCTTGATGTATACAATGGAAAGTGCCTTCCTCAAAATCAATTGGAAAGTGCTTGATGTCCACAATGGAAACTAACAAACCACAAGAATCATGAAATAAATAAGCAAGCCATCATAATAACACTAATTAAGCAACAAAATCAATGTAGTTAATGCATTGTTAGTTGCTCCTAACCTTAAAGAAAGTAGGTTATGCCGATGCTTGCAAATCCAAGTGCTTCACGGTGAAGAGCGGCCACAACAATGGAGGAGTGAAGCATGCGCGAGCCCTCCCTAGCTGTGTGCTCTGAACTAGAGAGTGAGGGGAGCTCGTATATGTAGGAGCAAAGATCACTAACGGTTTGTAATACAACCCGACAGTGAATGCCAACACTGCCGATTGGTGACACGGGCCGGCAGTGAAGTTACCTATCACTGTTGGGTCGTAAAACCACCCGGCACTGATAGGAAGCTTCACTACCGGGTCATAAAATGACCTGGCAGTGATAGGTGACTTCAATACCGGTGCGCGCAGCCAGCAGTATCAACTGATGGGCAGTTCTTCATCTGGCATTGTGCACGCCATCGGGGAATTCCAAGTGCCGATCGTGGGAATGCAATGCGCAGTCGCTGGCGGTTCAATGGAACTGAAGAGTCATGAGTCACCACTATTTATACACGTCCTCCTAATCATGGCCCAATCTGTGCTATCATCTCGATCATCTTCCTCATCTCTCTCTCTCTCTTTCGCTCGCTCGCTCGCTCGCTCTACCACTCCACCGAAGATCATCACCATGGCAGAGCCCTCTGCGAAGCTCACGAGGGTGGAGGAGGAGGAGGTGGTGGCCAGGGCAGAGGAGGATGTCCAGAGGGCGGCGGCGGACTCCTCCGACTTCTCCGACTCCAACGAGGAGGCGCCGCCCGCCGCGAGGCCCCCTCGATGAGCTTGCCGACAGGCTGACGACAACAGGCGATGACCCCCGGGCTCAGCTTAGGGTGGAGCAGACCTTCACCGTCGACCGTCTTGCGGCCGCCTTCAGCAAGCTCAACGAGCTCGCCGGACCATTGGCCTTCCCAAGGTCAATGACCCCTTGGACACCAAGCCTAACTTCTACGCCTTCCTCCTCGATCAGTTGGCCGATATCCTCAGGCAAGGGGTATCGGCTGTTGACGCTAGATAACGTCAACTTTTATTAGAACTTTAGACACCAAAGGATACATGAATACACACTAGTCTAGAGTTTTAAGCGACAGTTTCCACAAGTTTTGCATGTTCTGTATTTTTCAGGGGCTATTCCAGAAAAGCATAAAAGAAGGGTTAAAGAGCATGATTACCACGTAACTTAACCGCCAAGGAAACATCATCACGAGAACACTAGAAGCATCTGGAACACACCCGAGGCACCGGGACCCGAGACCCCCTACGGTGGGGCCGGCCGGCGCCAGGGTGGGGCTGGCCGGTGCCCCCTGCTAGGGTTTCGGCCCATCTTCTGGAGTCTTCTTCCACCACCTCTATGGAGTCATCTTGGCCCTTGTTTCAAGTCGGTTTGATCCTACAGCGCACGTGCATCCCAACGAGCTATAAATAGAGGGGCAGACCCCCCTGGAGGCATCAACCCATCATTCATTCAAGGCATCAAGTCTTCAAGACATCAAGAGCCTCCTAGTTCATCAAGAGCCTCCTAGTTCATAGTTCTAGCCTAGTTAGATTAGAGAGTAGAGGAGTTCTAGTTCTTCGGCGGATCTGAACCCCCGACGTCTGTCTGGAGCACGAAGTTTGGTATAATTCTAGTTCTTTCTCTATTATTGTATTCTTCATTATGATTAGGGAAACATTGTTCTTAATAGTTCATATGTTCTTGATTACAATAGTCTTTGTCTACTTTGATTATATGTCTAGTATAGTTGGTTTGATCTTATTGAATTCATGTAATTGCTCGTATAGCGTTTATTCATGCGTACGATGAATAGATGATGAACGATATGTGGACATGGTGTCTAGGTATTTTGTTTATCTGTGAGTGCACCCTGATGTACCGGGTCGTGTGGTAGATCGCGTAGGTGACAGCTGTGTTGAGTCCTCTGTAGTCCACCCCCGTATGTAGGCCAGCAGGCATGGTCGTGAAGTTGGGTGATGACTCTGTTTCACACCTTTCCTAGATGATACCATTTGCATGTGATCATGATATAGGATTAGTCTAACAATGATTGCTAGATGTACTTGCACTAATTAGAGTTATTCATTGATGTAGTTATAGAATTACCTTTGATATTAATTTCTTAGTTTATCCATTGGCTAGCTATTACTATAACTAGAGAAGTGCTCTGATGATTATCTTTTATTTATGATGCTTGATCATACTTATCACCTTTATCTTTATCTTTATTTACCTTGTGACCTCTGCCTGTTATGAGTAGAGTAAATGACATCGGTAATGTCACTTATCCATTGTATATCATCACTATCAATATAATAGACTGTAGTTTATCCTAATCCTTCTCAGTGGTATAAATATAAATCGACAACCTGGTAGAACTCCCTAGGTAAAATGCTACAATGGTATAATTATCTGTCCGCTTGCAGAACTGATCTTAGTTTATATTATTTATATTTATTTCTGCCTAGTCACATAGATTAATATATGAAACCTTTATTTATTCTTAGTATTATTAATTAGGGATGACAACCTAGTTCTTACATAACAATGTTGGTAATAGAAAAGTGCCTAGTTGCTAATGACAAGTTAATTAATTACCTTTCCTCTTCTAATCTCGCCTCTCGCATTAAAAGTTATATAATTATATTTGGCGACGTTAGTAGATGTCAACACCGGCCAAGATCAAGGGCAAGGACAAGAAGGGCGACGGTGCCAAGAAGGGCTAGGCGGCCTTCTTTTTTTATTTTCAGTATTATATTTTTATGTTTTTTATATATATCAATCTATGTTTTTTGATTTCTATGTTTAATATATATATATATATATATATAGTATCAGCTATCTTAATTATGTTCGCCGATGTCTTGCTTGATGATTACCCCGAGTTTTTTTATCACTGATGATTACCGTGATTTGGTCTTGATTGATTTCCTTCATTAACCGATCGATAGTGCATGTGCCATGCTAACGCTACGGTAAACACAAAACCAGATAAAATTTATAAAAAAATCAACAATCACATTCATTAAGATTCACGTGTCTTATTACAATCTAGGGATTGAACCAGTTAGATGCCAAACCGTTACGTACAGATTGAACTAGTTAGTGAGTTAGATACCAAACCAAGTTAAGGGATTGAACCTTGTCGCAAAAAAAGTTACGGGATTGAACCGCCACTGTATATATAGCAGCAATGATCATTGGCATATTGGAACACAAACCGACAGTGATAATGCAACATGCCGAGCGGCAAAATGGGCCAGCAGTAATAAAGCCTTATCCGTGCCGGTTTGTAACACCAACCGGCACTGATAGATCGACACACAATCACTGCCGGTTCATGTTACGCTCCGGCAGTGATAAGTGCCTTCACTGCCAGTTCTTTGACAGCCATAGTCATTTCCTGATTTTGAAGTCCAGAACCAGCAGTGAAGAGTCATCCGTGGCGATTGAACATAATCCGGCACTGATGGGCCCGGCACAGATGCACTGAAGGTCAAGGCAAAAGCAAAACAAACCATGGGGGTAATGTTCAGGAATTACAAGCAGGTGTTGCACGATAAATTTATCTTAGAGGGCGATGAGCCAAATTGGGACGCTGGAGAGCATGAAAAACAGAAGCAATACTGGAACAAATTCATGGATTATAGGCTATCCTAGGAGGCCTTACAATTGAGTGCGAAGAATACGTTGAACTCGCGGAAAGCGATAGATCCTCATCATCTTGGCTCTCGTGGCTACGCTGGAAAGCTAGAAGAGTTTGATAAGGACATTATAAAAGTGCGAAACCTTGGCATTGAGCCTGAGTCTAGCACTTGGGAGCCGAGATGCACCTATTACATCATGGCTAGAGGGGCACGCCCTGGAACGGACGGGAGCCTTTCAACCCGCAATAATCCTTCATATGCCAGCGGCAGCAATAAGTCAGGAGTGACCGATGAGTTCATAGAGAAGGTGACAAAAGCATATCAGGAGCTGAGGGACAGGACCCGCAGCTCTGACAGGAAAAATGACATGCTTACCAAGTGCCTCGAAAACAAGGAGCACCCTGGCCGCACAAGAGGAGTTGGTGACGTTCCTTGGGTATTTGCATTCGAGGAGGACTCAGGCACTTATGAGTGTCTTGCTCATGCAGATCCTTCAACTCCCTTACCCTTGCGCAAAGATAATCCCCCTCCTCATGTTGCTGCATCGGAACCACCACCACCGCCGCCACCGCCACCTCCATCGCCAAAACGACCTCCAACTCAGAGCACTTCGCATTCACATCCTCCTTCCCAAAAGGCTCCACCACAAAAAAAATCCACGTCAGAGTACACGTCGTCAATCCCCACCTCGATCACCAAAAGGTCCCAACACAAGGAGAGGCGTCCAGAGAACGTCGTCTACCTCAGAAGATAATGTTTCCAAAATGGATAATAATAAACGGAAGAGGCATGTGGATGTGAGCATCACGGGGTTGCTCAGAAATAAGAAACAGCCCTCCCCTCACAGTGAACAATGCGGGAAGCCGTGCAGTGTTTGGTTTAAAAGGATTGCCGGGTTTCCCAGGTGGATGTTTGTCTCCGACATCGACAGGCAAGACAAAAGCTTGTTAAATAAAGAAAAAGTCATAGACGAGTTATTGGCTAAGACATTAACTGTAAACAAGTTCATGGAAGGAAATGTAGCCTAGCCGAAGAGATGCCTGAGCTGATGTATTTGGAGGGACGAGAATTTGAGAAGGCAAAAGTCATATACAAGTTCGAAAATGGGCTGCCTTTGATGGAAACCATCGGTGAAATTAGTGATCTGCTAAGAAATATGAGGCAACTCCAAGACTATTACACTTTAGATATTGCGGCTCAGCAGTACACAGGTTTTGTAGTCCTTATAGTGGCCAATGTACCCTGGCTTGCCAATCCCAACGAAATATGTCATTTTGTCGAATATGAGGATTTATTCCTGCTCTACCAAAGACGCGACCTCGACAACTCTATTTTGATGATATGGACACTGTAAGTACCCTATATATACCCAGTTCATCATTGTTATAATTAACATACTATTATTCACACTGTAACATATATACATTTGCCATGTCCCCATGCTTTTGCAGGTATATGGCAGCTTTTTGCGACAAGAAATAATTATTTCACATTGGATTCCGAGACCCAATCTTGGACCACCATGCAAGTTGCAATGATGACATGCCCCATACGATACAAGAGGTGACCAAAGTTTTTCGGGGTTTGTTGGCACAGGGGAAAACCAACATTCTGCTAGCCTACAACTGCGGGTATGTTCTACCTCCCATCGTTTACTGTTTTCATAAGAATTTGATGAAGCTGGATATTTGTTTTTTATTTGCAGGGGGCATTTCGTTTTCGTGGATATCAAGATCAAAGAATCATGTATCGAGGTTTGGGACTCTAAGAACAAAGAACTTGAGTGTGTTGAGCCCCTACGCCTAGTTCTAAATGAGTAAGTGGATTAGCATATTATTTTTTATTAATCTCATATATATCATACTCTAATATTTTGTATTTTAAACATTATATGTATATATGATAGGGTCAAGAAAAATGTGTTGCCCTCGACGCCCCCATTCGAAGCTTATTGTATGGAAAAGTACACTCTGCAGCAGCCACAGGGGAACAACGAATGCAGATTCTACGTAATGTGGGCTATGTACCATTACGTCGGCGGCAAAACTGAGATCTCCGATGAGCTGGTGAGTATGCTTCCCTTCCCATGTATGTTTAATTTAGGGTTTAGGGTTTAGTGTGTATGCCTAGTTCCCTTCTTATGTACCATTTATGTGTTTTTGACACATTATCTTACTTGAACTACAGCACAAGAAGATTGAACGCCACTGGCTACTAGAGCCCGAGATCAGAGGATTCCAAGAAGCGATAGCAGGCTTCCTCCTGGATGAGGTGTTCACGCAAAAAGGGATATTCATAATCACCCATGCCGCAACGCCGGAGAACAAGGCCCTTGAAAAAGCCTACAAAGAAAGATTGATGCCGAGTTGAGTCTGATGGTCAACGCTCGGGGGTTTTGCTACTCTATTGTAACCTGACATTTGTTCATATTTTTCATCTCGTAATATTGAATACTCTCACCGACAATTAGGGTTCTAATTAAAGCGAAACCGGATTCCAAAAATAATAATATTACTATTCATTAATAATAAACCGCAAAAATCCTATCACTGCCGGAACGAAAAAATAAGCCGGCAGTGATTCTCGAGATATCACTGCCGGCTTCATCAACACGCCAGGGGTGTTGTCCTCACCACCAATGCCGGCTCGTGTTATCCGCCTGTGTTTCAATTAGAAAACACTGCCGGTTGCTAGAACGACCCGACATTGTTCTACTAGTTGCTTAACAACCCGGCAGTGTTCCACTTAGCAAACACTGCCGGTTTGTTTAACAACCCGGCAGTGTTGCACTTAGCAAACACTGCCAGTTTGTTTATCGACCCGGCAGTGTTCTTGTATGTAACACTGTCAGTTTGTTTATCGACCTGTTAGTGTTCTTGTATGTAACACTGCTGGTTTATTTATCGACCGGCAGTGTTCTTGTATGTAACACTGCTGGGTTGTACCACGATCCGGCAGTGTTAGCTATGTGGAACACTTCCGTATCGAAATATGACCCGGTAGTGGTGGTTCGACATCTGTGTCGGTTCGTAACATCCGGCACTGATGCTGACTCCCCATCACTGCCGAAGTGGTTGTGCGGGTTCAAATTCCAGCAGAGTTGTGGGGCCTGGAACCGGCAGTGTTATGCAAAGCCACATCATGCAAAAAAAACTGTGTTTAGCTCACGCAGACCTCTACAATTCCAAAACACATCATTCATTGGGAAACTATTTTTCCCTTGCAATGGTATTCTAAAAAATATGGGGTGTACTGTAAAAACAAATGAAATGGATATTTTTCATCTTTCTTGACGGAGCCTGTAACATGCGTGTGGCTAGGCTTAACCTGAATCTTTAACATAATAGAGTATAGCTTGTTCTTCTCGCCATTCATTTAACGAAAAGGGATATTAGAACATGACGTGTGTCTGAAGCCTGGATAAATGAACAAGGTCACACGAACACGAAAGATCTATTTTCTTGTGTGCTCGCCGTCTATTAAGTGTATTGATATGTGAGAAGATGTATTTAGGGATCTCATGTAGTCATGTATTTAAGACATATGGCTTGCTTGTGCGCTGTTCTGATATCTTTTATCTCGTTTTGACGAGTGTGGTCGGAAATGTAATGATGTTCCAGTTTACCAAGCAAATTAATAGAAACAAGATGTTCATTTGTTTTCCTTTATTTTTTTTTTGACAATAAGTTTTCCTTTAATTTGAAAATATTGTAGACGCATGGATGGCATAATGCTCGATGGCATTTGCATTGTGTCATCCCGGCCCGCACGCTCATGCACAGACATGTCATCTTCTTTTGAATGCCGGAAACAAGGTGATAGTCTGATAGAAGACGGCACGAAACGTTATCGTTAATTAGGGGTAGTATAGTCATTTTGGAAGATATGAGAGTATCAACGTGTCTGATGAGGTATGCTTCCTCCTAACTCGTAGTGTACCTCCAAACGCGAAAATATTGAGGCAGCTGCCATCGTTTCTGGAATGAATCTTGCATGATTTGTCGTGAAACGTTCTATGCATGTATGTGGTGGCACGTTTCTTCCTAACAATTGTATGTTGCTCCCGGCGCGGAGAGGGCGTCCATGTCAGATTCCGTACGGCTGCACAGTGTTTTTGTCGGCCGCTGTTTTTTTTCCCTCGTTTCGCCTGCTCCTCCATCCCGACGCTTCTCGTTGCCTCCTCTGTCTCCCCCACTCCAGCCTCGGCTCGGTGCAAAACCCCCTAGATCTTGGGTTTCCTTCCTCTCTCTCTTCCTCACCTCTCCATGTGGTAGCCCGAGGCGGAGAGGGCACCCACGGCCCCCAGCTTGGCGGCGCTTGTGCGCCCCCTCCCTCAACAAGGTGGCGCACCGGCCGGGCCCGACAGTGGGTGCCTCCACGCGCTGCGTGCGGCCTGGGCGGTTGTGCCGCTGGCGTGCGGCGCCCCCGCACCGACGAGCCCTAGTGGTGGCCGACTCCTGGCACGGTGTGGCGTGGGAGAGCCCCGCCGCTGGCCACAGCGCACTCCTGCGCCCGTCATGCCTTTTCATGCCGGTCCTCGCGCTCGTCTCCTCGTCAGTTTGGTGCCCCCCCTCTCTCTCTCTCCCTGGATCTCCCTCTCCCAGCGCCCGCGTCGCCGGTGCCGCGTCTGGCCGCTTCCCCTCCGCGGCTGCACAGGCAGCAGCTGCGGGCGACGTCCCGCCGGCCGGCGGCCGCCGCTGCCAGCCCCGGCCGTGGGCGCCCTGGCCACGGAACGCTGACTGGCTGCCATTCCAACCCCTCGCGGCCTCTCCTGTGCTCCCCCTGTCCTCTGTCCTCTCCCTTCTCTCTCTCTCTCTCTCTGCCTCGGCTACATCCACTGCCTGCATGGTCGAATCTGTTGCTTGTGTGGTCGGATCCGTCCACCCGGCAGCTAGGGTTCCATGATGTTGCCTCCCTTCGCCTTGCTACATCCACTTTATTTTGATGGTGCTGGTTTTACTGGCTTGCTAGATTTTTGGTGTTATTATGGACCGATTTCCTCCATGGATTTTTCATTTTCCTCTCTTGCCAATTTATCTTATTTGCCTTATTATTTTTTTGGTTCGATCGGGTTTCCAGCCCCTGCAGTTGTTCCTCGTCCCTGCTTTTCGCTTTTGCTACTTTCAACCAGTTTGATTTGGCTTCGTTCAATTGAAGACTCTGTCCTGGGTGCATCGGTTAGTTCCAAGGTTGCATCTTCTTGAATCTCCATTCCTGCCTATAAAGTATAAATTGCAACTCCTGTTTTTCCTGATGCCTTTTTAGTATTTGTAAATAGAGCTAATAATAGAAAAAAACCTAGCATTAAAAATGGATGCTTTTAGTATTTGTGAATAGAGCTAATAGCACAAAAAATTCTAGGATTAAAAATGGGATACATAACCAGTGTACAAGGTTATTCAAGTGTTTCGGCTTATGCCTTGCATTATGTTTTTTTATCTTATTCATTCAGTGCGGTTTCTGCTTGCCTCTGTGATGCCCATATTAAGGATAAAAGGAGAGCTCCAGGCTACCATAGTGTGGCTAACTGATATCCTATAACAACTTCCTGGAGAAGATAAAGATTAGTGAGGGCTTCTTCCTTCTGTTTTACAGGGTTTATTTTTTGAAACACCATCAAACATTACATGTTAGGCTCACGACTTTCATTCGCATACACGATCCAGGGTATTCTGAAATTGCTAGATAACGTCACATTTTGCAGACATGAGGTTGAACATATGACAAACTTAAATGAATCATCTGTTAATTACAGAAATATGAGCTTTTTTCGGTTCATCATTGTGGTTCACTGACCCTTCAAAGATTGTTATGAAACGAAAAAAATTTTGTTTTTAGTCTATCTGCACAGCATTAGAGGTGACAGAAAAATACATGTTTTAGTCCATGCATATCCATCGTGAGGGTTGTCGCTATTGGCACTGATGATTAGTGCAGTTCTTTAGATATCTAAATTATAGTTTTAAATTTGGTGTAAAGAAATGGCATATTTATGGAATATACATAGTTAGCGCCAAAAAATCCTTGGACTGCTCCATCTTATGTTTGCCATTTAAAGTTTCCAGTTACGCATTTTGTGCTGGTGGACATGAAATCTTTTTTGTTGCTTAGCACCCCGGATACATGGGCGAGCCGGCGAGGTATATAGTTTAATCAGTTATAGTATGTTGTCATCAGCGATAGTATGTTGCTTTTACCCATGACGTATTGGTTACCCACGGGCTTAATATTTCCGCTTACTATCTATTGTTGTTGCTGCTGGTTGGTGCACCTAAATGTGTGCTCCCAATTTTAATATCTTCCTGCCTGCTCTGCTTGTTATTGGTTGAGTTCCAGAGCTTGATCTGAGGACAACATGTGTATTCAGATTTTTGGGCCTTCACCTTTTGGGGCCGACTTTACATGTTTGGCAATCTTTTTCTTAGTTTCAAGAGTGATTATTGCTGTAGCTAGCTTTTTCTACCACCGATGTTTGATAATAGGTATCCGTTTCCAGATGCCTGTATTTCAGCAACGTAGGCCATTTCTTGCCTTATACTTGATCAGGTCTGTGCTTTTCTTCCCCACCTAATAGGTAATTTACTTTCTGCTCATCCACCACTTTTGCTTGCAAGTTGCATTGCATGAGCAAATTATGGGGCTTCCCTTCCTTCCACTGTTGTAGCATGAGTGAGCTCTCCGGCTCTCCACACTTATGTGTGTGTGCTAGGAAAGACATTTTTCTCCTTTTCCTGCTCCTTGCCATCGCTGGCCCACGCACGTGTGTGGATTTGGCTCGCTGGCCTACATCGCTGGAGGAGCCCCACACCGGCGCATATGGCCCATTAAGCGTGGCGGAGGTGCACTCTCTCCCCTGTCCCCCTTCCCTTCCCTCAGCTCTCTGTCATCACTGTGAGGATCTTGGCCCCCCTCCCCTAGGAGGCCATCGGCTCCTCTGTTCTCTCTTTTTTTTAAATGTGCTGATCATGTGCACAACTGATATCCTTCATTGTACAATGATGATTAATTGTTTCATTCTTCATGTTATCTACTGAGGTTTGGATTGTGCAATGATGATCTCTTTTTAGACTGAGACAATGGGATTATGCAGTGATGATTAATCATTTCATTGTTTCATGATTCTTCCTATTTGCATCAGTTTTTGTGATGACTGTGTCATTATGGCTTACCCATTCTCATTTGTATGTGTTGTTTTGCTTTTATTTTTATTGGTTGCTACATTTTCTGCCTTAGACCCTACAAAAGCAAGTTGTCCCCAAGCAGGACACCCCTGTCACATGGACACCGGAGACCCTATCCACGCGGGGCCGTCCCCCCCACGGCGGCCTATTCCGGCGGCGTTCTCCAAAGCGGTCACGCAGCTGGGCCACCCTTTTTTACCGCTCCGTCCACCTGTCGCCATCGGCTGCCTATGGCACTCCCCCTCTGTCTACATTTTATGCATTTGATACTGAGCATAATTCCATTGTTAATGATGTCTTTGCTTCACATAATTTGTTGGTTATATTACTGAGCACACCTCATTATCGATGATGTATTTACTCAGCACAGATTCATTTCATTTCCCAAAACACACACCACATCATCTCCATGGTAAACAATAGTTGCCTCCATGATGTGCACAAAATAGCCTCTCAGTTCATCGCTGCACTTGAAGTGAGACATCACATTTGACAGTGGGGCCTCTAAGGTTGTATTAAAAAATCTACAGAGGTTAATTATATTTAACTGTTTACACAGGTCTATAGTGAAAATCTGGGTGTAATTTGTACTTGCACATCTAAAACTATTTTAGTTTAGATGAATCAAATTTGGGACTACTTGCTGCAGCTTGGGTTCTGATCTATAGGTGACGAAGATACTTTACATTGCTTCCCTTTCTTCATAGTTCTCTTACCATATGGATGTGATTTGCTAGCTTATTCTAAATATCTGCAGTTACACGTTTGCTAACTTACCATGTTTATGTGTTTCCATGGTTCGTACCTTCACGCTGCACAAAGGTAAAGAAATGCATAACTACATGTATTTGGTCCATTTTTAGTGTCTGGATATACTACAGTTTAGGGGCTTCCAGAAACACACTGTTATTCCTCCCTTGAAATAACAATCTTACATGTGCTTTTCTATTCTTATGAGGCTTCGAGCTGGTTTCCCATGGCGTTACTGAGCTTTATATTTGTTTCCAAGCCTGTGGAACCAACAACACAATTTTTGTTCTATGCACACATGAAAGAAAGCAAACCTGATTGTACTGTGGTGTCTTGGTAAGCTCCTTTTCCTCCTCATTTTCCTATTCATTGCCTGCTAATTATGCCTTTTACTAACGCTGACATATGCTGCTTTTAGGTTCCCGAAAAAAAAAGAACTTACACTATACCTAAGATCTATGAGTGTGATTTTATTTATTAAACTACCTTTACCGGGTAGTTCGCTTGGCAAGCCGTCTGTCCACGCAGCAGCACCTGGCTTCTGTATGTATTGCCTGCTTTAAGCCCTGCTTAGTACCTTCAAATCCTTTGTTCCCCCTTCTAGCCATATACCTTATATGATCCCTCCAATAAAAACAATGTCCAATACCTGTTATCTTTTTCAAATGATCTGTTTCCATATTATGTCCATATGTCCCAAGTTTATTATACATCTGATATTCCGCTGCTATTATTTGTGATGGTGGTTTCAATTGTTCTTAATATCCACTCATTCAAGACAGCAGTGCCAGGAAAGAGTAACTGCAACCTCGACTTTAAGCAAAATGAGCTAAACGAATCAAAGCTTCAAGCAAAATATTCCAGGTATCGTTCTTCACATATTCTTTCTATCTATTTTGTAAGTTATCCAGTGCACTTCGTGATCTAATTTGGGCTTCCATTTTGCAGGAAGTTAGGCTGACTACTACCGAGGGCCATCCAGTAGCAATGGATCCTACAATAAATAGCTTGGATCAAAATGATGGCGGTTCGCCGGAGTCATCTCCAAAATCTCCCAGGCATCAGCAATTCTACCTCCACCATGGATTCTATTGTCAGGACAAGCTTCTTCAGCAGACAATTAAACAGGGTTGAGGCTTCAAGAGTCTCCTCTTTGCCTTCCATCCCATGAGACCTCAAATACTATCACTTAAATCACCCATGAATTACGCTACTTTGATTCCCTTATATGTACCTTCACATAATTCATATTAGTTCACTTTTCAGGTATTTCTTTACCGGCTATTACTTAATTTGCCCCTTCCTGCAAGACAACTAAATCTGACATACATCATGCATCCTGTCAGCATACTGAGTGTATAATACACGCAGCCATATGTATTATAGATATTTTCTATGTGTGTATGCACTCATTATATACATAACCGCTGCATGCAATGTGTATCTCAGCATGTGTACCTCGCACTTGCGCGCAAAATTGCACGCCCTTTGTACTAGTTATGTATATATTTTTCTTAAAAAACGAAAACCGATTAAAAGAAGTGTAAACAGGCCAGATCGGAGGTCACTTTCAACATAAGCAACAAAGTGAATACAAGAGCTGTCATTTCTCTCTCACCCAGTTCTGGCCTGTTTGGTTCGCGTACGAGCACAGCCCAGCTCGTATCTGCGAGCCAGGCTCTCCTGAGAGGAGATGCAACGCTGTCGTGTTTGGTTGCTCGTATGTACTGAGGCTGACTGAGAAGAGATATTGTTTGGTTGTCTGTACGAAGATATGTTGCATTTGATAAAAATATATCAAAATTATAATTATAATTTTTATTTTATGCAAATGCACTAAAGTTCTTATTTTATCTAACTATATCTTAAACATACCTAAAATACATTAATATCGTTTAATATTTACTAATCATACACTAATTACATCATTAACCGGGTAAGCAGCTGCACGGAGCGAGCCAGGCCTGCCAGAAACGGCCGATTCGCTTGTTCCTCCTCAGCCTGGCTGCGCTGCCCTTTTTGCATGAGCTCAGCCTGGCTCGACCGTGCGAGCAGGCAACTAAACAGCAGCACCCTGCATCCCGCCAACCTGGTTTAGGCAGATGCAGGGACCAAATAACCCCTTCCTGTGTTCCGTATTCCTCTTGTGCAGTTGTGCTTGTGTGCCGAAGAAAACCATTTCTAACAACAAAAATCAGTCTGCCACAACACGCGTGTCAGGCGTGCAGAAGAAGCGGTCGGCAACGACCAATCGGGCCCGTAGATTGGTGTGAAGAAAAAACAACCTGCAAATGAGGTTGACAACACGGAAGCACAATCACTCAAATAAAGGGAAAGCAAATAGAAAAATGTTGGATTTACATTATTTATTTATTGGTCAATTTAGTTTGTATTTAAGTTAAACCTTTTAAAATTTTACTAAGTTTAAAGAAAAATGCCCAAACATCCACCACATCAAATTAGTTTTACTCATTCTATTCTTAAAATAGGTTTTAATAGTGTAATTGTTCAAACTAATACTCCCTCTGATTTTTAAGATATAAGGCGTGATTTGACTTAGTACTGTATTCAAGAGCATACTTTAACCGGTAATTTATACATTATATATAAAAGTGCCATTAGAAAGTACTTGTGAACACAAATCTAATGCTACCACCGTTTTTACTATAAATTTAGTACATTAGTAGACTTATTATTGGTCAAAGATAATGAGTTTGAATTTCAAGATATGTACAAGCCTTATATCTAAGACAGAGGGATTATGTGTTAATATATCTTTATAAAATTCCGACCAGAACTAGGTAATTTGACTTCGAAATAAAATTAATATAACATGTAATTTGGAAGTTGTAACAATATATTGTGAAAATACTCTCCGTATATTGTTTGGGACTGCTTCGCCCTACGTTTTTCAGCTCTGCTCCACAATTTTTTGCCAAACGGGTCCAGCTCCAGGCACGCTGCTCCAGAAAAAAAAAGGTGGAGTTGTGAGAGCACGTAAAGAGGTGCTTCACAAAAAACATGAAGTTGATGGAGCTACTTCATAGTGGAGTTTGTGCAGCAGAATTTGTGAAGCAGTCCCAAACACCCACATAAGAACACTAGATAAATGCATGTGCATTGCACGAGAAAACAATAATGATACGATAAAACGTGTGTTGTATTATTAACACGTCGATATTATCAATTTAATTTTGTGCATGTTAAACTAAGAAGGCAATAAAGTCATAAATGTATCCTCGAGCATCTCTAACCGTTTGGCAAATCTATTTGCTATCCTTGTATTTTGAGGAAAAAGAGAACCTTTCCCAAAATTTAGGCACTTCACAAAACCTCCACGTTTGTGCGTATATTTGCACGCAAGGAAGAGGTGCGCATCGTGTTTCTCGCGGCCGCGAAGTCATCACATGGCCTTTTCTTTGCGGCTCCGCGGCGGCGATGCCGAAGCCGAAGTACGTCCAGGAGAAGACGAACTACACCGTTGCCCGTCGGCGACCCTCCCTTACAGGTAGTTCATCGATCTTATATTGGACGCCACGCCGAACATGAGTATGGGAACTCCCTGCGGAACACTACGGAGAGGGCAAGCGTGACGCCGCCGCCAGCGAGGATGCTGAAGCCCTGCATGGCGCGCGAAGACAGCGGCGATGCGTAGACGCTCTTTCGGCTGAGCCAGTCGCCGAGCTAGCCGAAGAAGAGCTGCCCCGCGAGCGTACCGCACAGCGTGACGCCATTCACCACGGCCGTGACGTTGGGCGGCAGCGTGCCCAGGTCCGTCAAGCGTGGCCAGCACCTGCAGCTGCCGCTGCTCCTGCCTTGCGTCACCAAGCTGCACCTGCATGCAGCTGCCGCTGCATCTCGGCCGGCAGGAACGGTGACGGAAGGGAAGCCGCGGCGTCGCGACCTCGCGACGAGAAAACAGAAACAACGCAAGAATTAGTTGATAGGGCCACCATTTAGATATCTGGAGAGTAAAATATAGGATACTCTTGGAGATAGGCATTTTTTTTCCTCCCCATCTTCATCTGGGAGTTGGCAAAACCAGATATTTAGGGAACAAAGTTTACAAAACTGTTGGAACAAATCTAAGCATCCTAAAGTTATTCTTTTCTCTAAAGGTTTTTTTTGACAACCCCTAAAGGTTGTTGAGTTGGCAAACAAAGTTGCAATTAAGGATGATAACAGGTCAGGTTTAGACCCGAAACCCACGGGTTTTAGACACGCAACACACTCGACACGAGGTCACGAGCGCGACCAAGCTAGGCCAGAACGCCCAGGCGCGCTGCCGCTCCCGGCCTCCCGTTCTCCCCGTCCCAGCCGTCGGAGGCCACGCTGCCGCACAACCCGCAGGCCTCGACCGGTTAGCCCATCTTCGGCGTCCCCGTGGGGTGCTGCTCTTTCCTCTCCTCTCCCGAGCTCACGTCGCGCTCCTCCGCAGGTCGCAGCTTTGCTACGCCGGAGGCCAAACCGCCGTGCTCTTGTCGCACGCCTCCGTAGGACGGTCCGCCATGCTCGCGAGTCATGCCCCTCCGTAGGCCCCAGCTCCACTCCGTCGCGCCCCAGGGCATCCGCAGTCCGTGCATGCCCGAAGCCAACCGTACGCTGACGAAGAAGGAGAAGGAGAGGGGGTGCTGGCACTGCGCGGATCCACTGCCCCAGCGCGGATCTCCCCTCTCCCGTGAGTCTCGTCCCTTGCTTTGTGGATTCCGTCGGGTTTCGGGAACCTGTCGAATTTTGGGGATCTGGCGGGTTCGGGGACGGGGGCACATCTTCACCCGTCACAAGGGGCCGGTTGTTGGGTCTCGGGTGCGGATCTGCGGACACTCTACCCGTTCCGAACCTGTCCCGTTGCCATTCTTAGTTGCAATTCTCCTAGTTGTGTTGATAATAGAGCACTATAGCAGGCTTGAAAAAGGATAATCTCTCAACCGTGCACACTGGGGGCCCAGCAAGCCCACCTCAAGCCTGGTTTATCTTCAACCTCTAGCTCGTCCCAACCCAACAAAAGATGATTCTTCCTCGTAAGCTTCTCCCATGGCGACGCCCCGCTCAGGATGCGCAGGCCCTGACAGGCCGCCTCCTGCGCTCCTCCTCATCCTTCTTCGACCCCGACGACGACCCTCCATTCACGCGGATCCCTAAGCACCAACCTGGGGCGCCATCGACGCCGCCGCCAAAGCCCAAGGCCCTGGGGGGCAAGATCAGGCCCGAAGAGCCTGCGCACTCCGACCTTCCCTTCGACTTCCGGTACTCGTACTCGGAGACAGACCCGGCGTGGAGGCCCATCGGGTTCCGCGAGCCCACCCGCTTCTCGCCCTTCGGCCCCGGCCGCCTCGACCGCCCATGGGACGGCGCAGCTGCAGCACGCGTCGGCGAGGATGCCAGTGGCGACGAGAGGAGACGGGAGGAGGTTCTCGGGGAACCTCTGTCAGAGGAGGAGGTGGCGGCGCTGGTGGAGAAGTACCGGCACAGTGATTGCTCACGGCAGATCAATTTGGGTGAGCTTTTTTATGCTGTCAGTACCCGAATGGTGTCTATTTCTGATGCTTTGTGTTATATATATTTTCAAATCCTACTATTGAGTTGGAGTAGTTGTTTGATTAGGCATGGTCAGGTACCATTTTCGTGAAATGAGCTGAATCCCTGCAAAAAGGAGTGTTTCACTTGCAAAGTATTTTGGATTGGTTCTGAAAAGTTTCTCATGTAATTCAAATATTCCCCGATTTCTTTAGTCTATTTTCCACGTTTATAGGTGTTTGGGAAGTTGATGCCTTACTGCTCTAGAAGTAGGAGTCAGTTTTTGGTGTGAAATGGGTGTAGGAATTCATTGTTCTTGGCATATGGAGAAAATGGTCTTAGGTCACTGTTTCTTATATCTTGAGTGGAAAAAGATCAATATTTGTAGTATATTTACTTATTTTTGGTATGTTTTGATCATATATTTGGCATTCTTAGTTTGCATTAAAATCATAGTATGAAGACCTACATCTGATTCTATATTGTAGGTTGAAACCCAGTGTTGTTGCATAGAAAGAATATTGTTCTTCAGCAGTGTTTTAAAGGCGGTTAGGCGTCCAGGCGAGTGCTTGGTACGCCTGGACGCCTAGGCGGCGCCTAGGCGACAAGGCGCCACTGTTTATCAAGGCAAGCTGGGTACGCCTGGACGCCTAGTCGTCGCAGTGACACCTTTAAAACACTGTTCTTCAGAATATCATCATCATTATGTCTGAATTTCTTATAGGCCGGACATGCTATTTGGGCTATAGAAAAAAAAAATGCATGCCCTGGTATAAAAATGATGTTTCATGCTCTTAGGGAAAGGTGGGGTGACACACAATATGCTTGATGACATCCACAACCATTGGAAACGTGCAGAAGCTGTGAGGATCAAATGTCTGGGAGTACCAACACTCGACATGGACAACATTTGCTTCCATCTTGAGGTCATAATATGGTACATGCTTGAGGATACTAGGATTTGTACGCTTCTCTCAGTGTCTGTGTGATCCTCATGTGAGTGCACATTGTGCAGGATAAAACAGGTGGCAAAGTCATATACCGCAGCATAAACATCATTATCCTGTATCGTGGTCGGAACTATGACCCAAAAAAACGGCCTGACATACCATTGATGTTGTGGAAACCATTAGCTCCCATCTATCCTAAGCTTGTGCAAAATGTTGCTGAAGGGTTGACTTTCGAGGAAACAAAAGAATTAAGGAACGGAGGATTAAATTCTCTGCCGCTTACAAAACTGAGTAAGTCGGAATACTATTTTATATAAGCATTTGGATTATATGGGCTCACTTGGCCATCACATAGTTGTGTTGTCAAGCTATTAGTTCCATCAAAGAGTTTTTTTGTGTTGTGCAGCTAGGAATGGTGTCTATGTTAATGTTGTTGATAAAGTGAGAGAAGCATTTAGGACTGTGGAAGTTGTCAGGCTAGATTGCACTCATGTTGGGACTAGTGACTGCAAGAAAATTGGTGTGAAGCTGAGGGTATGCTCTCATGCTTTTTCTTCTGTGTGTATGCATGTAGTCATTTTGACTCTCTGTCTCCCTATTATATTACTCATTGTTGCTTCATTTCTTAGTCTATTTTCTTGAGCCTACGGTGTCTAGATTCTACAAACACTATTGGGAGCTGTCTTGCTCTCTACTCCCTTCATCCCAAAATAAGTGATTATGTTGCGCTTCGAGGGGTCAATCAATCTTACTTTTGACCAAATATATATAAAAAAGGTCCTAATGTATAAGGTACCAAATTGATATCATTTGATTAATCATGTTTTATATTTTCATAGTAAATCTATTTAGAGATACAAATGATTGTTTCTATAATTCTAGTCAGACTTAAGATTGTTTGGCACCTCGAACTTTCAGAGATGGGAGCTTATTGTGGGACGCAGGGAGTACTTGACAAGCAATTGCAGAAATAGCATTTTGATGATTTTTTTGACTTTTGTTCTAATTTGCAGGATTTGGTTCCATGTATTCCCATATTGTTTAAAGATGAACAAATTATACTATGGAGAGGGAAGGATTGTCAAGAGCATTCTGTTTCAGCACAGTGCAGTTCCAGACCACAATGATGAAGGCATCTGCCCTATATCGAGAGGAGTTATTTCTCTTGGCTCCACTAAATGTGATCACTTAAAATCGCATGCTGTATAATCAACTGCAGTGAATGATCGGGTTGGTCGTCCACATTGTGTTGCTGTTGGTTGGTTTGTTGCAACCTGCAAATGATGGCTTGGTGCGTAAGAGAATGCTACAGTATTCTGCTTGGTGCAGAGCAATGAAATTCACACGGGTATGATGAGCAGCAGCTGTCTTATCGCCTAGAAATTTCTGCCGCTACAATCGATGGTGGTTGATTTGTATCGTCAGTCTTCCATTCTTTGGCCTCTACTGCTTTGTACGTTGCTGCTGTTGATGCTTTGGCTATATCTGGTTGAAGGGAGAAATGAGATTATGCCCTTTCGAACAGATGGTGTGTAATCCGACTTTCCGAGCCTCGATGAGGTGATGATCGTTGGATAGGCTGGAAATTGAATCCATTCGGATTGGAGTTGACATCGTTTCGGTATTTTGAGTGAATAATTTTGTTTCATTAGATTACCCAAAAAAAAAATGTTTCATTAGAAGTTGAAGGTTTTGTATAACTTGCAATTAGTTATGCCCTAAAATAAAATAAAAACTTGGGTTCGGCAAAGACTGACAGAGTGGTTCATCTCAGGCCACTCATTTCAACGTGGCTTGGCTGACTCTGAACTCTCTGGTGACAAAGGCAAGAGCTCTGAAATTCCTGAGCATCCCGCTACGATAACTCAAAAGATTCGCACCACGAAATAGAAATGCTCTCATTCCAACGACAAGAAAACTGTTGGCAAAGGAAATTCTTGGAGACAGAAGGAAAAGCGTGTGAAAATTATAAACATCACCAATCTTTCTCCTCTCGGAACTTAGCTAGCAACAATATTACAGCATAGTATAACATTTACACAAACGAAATAAAGAAAGAAAATGTGTTGTTTTGATTATATGACCCCAAAAGGCCAAAAGACAAATTTGTCTGGAGACGTGTTCTCTCTCTTACTATGCAGGATACTGTCCCTCCATCAAAAACTGTCTTGAGCTTCAAATCCCATCAATTGAAACATTTTGTGTACCGTCTTAATTGATTAATTAATTAATTAATGTGTATGGTTGCTGTTCATCAGTGCATACCGTGAGTCGTCAGAGCTGATTCCCGCTGTCTATAACAAACCATCGTCGTTACCGGCGCCGGCGCCAGCGGCTTCAGCGGCGGCGTCCTCCTTCCAGGAGGCGTCGGTTTCGTCCCAGGACCGCGGGCGGACGCCGGTGCGGAAGAAGACGACCATCTCGAGCGCCTCGAAGACCTTGTGCGTGTCGAGCAGGCCGTTCCACATGCCGCTGACGATGCAGTAGTTGGTGCTGTAGGGCATGCGGTGGTGCGCGGCGTGCTGCGCGCGGGACACGAGCACGCCGGCGCGCTGCAGCGCGTCGACGGCGGGGGGCAGGCGGCGGCGCGTCTCGTGCGCCCACGCGTGGGACTGCTGGCTGAGCACGACGCAGGCCGCGAAGGCCCCCGCGAAGGCGTGCGCCGCGGCGGGCGCGCCGGCGGCGGAGAGCGCGGCGGAGACTGGCGGCAGCGCCAGCGCGGCGCCCCGCGCCAGCGCGTGCAGGTTGTTGCAGGGGTCCCGGTAAGTGATGGTGGACGGGCGGCGGTGGTGGCCCTGGAACGCCGCGATCTGCGCGCCCACCACCGGCGTCGACGCGTCGCCGTAGTTGTCCACGAGCCAGTGGTAGACGCCCGTCGCCAGGTCCGCGAGGGAGTACGCCGCCAGCGCCGCCGCGGCCGCCTCCGCGGGGGAGCCGGAGCCGCCGGCGGCCACGAGGGAGGCGGACGTGGAGAGGGACGAGAGGATCGCCGCCGTGCCCGCCAGCGTCCACGCGCGCTGCGGCCACGTCGACCGCAGCTCGTCGCCCCGGTCGGCGCGGGACGAGGTGGACGACAGCGACGGCGACGGCGACGGCGTTGTTGTTGTTGTTGTCGTCGTCGTGGCTGCCTGGCACGGCGGCGGCGACCGGCGGAGGACCGGCTGGAGGTGGCAGCGCGGGGTGAGAGTATACATGGCTGGCTGCCTTTCTGCGCGTCCAGGTGTGACGCGTGGGAGCTCTAGCTTTGTGGGCTGTATGTGGAAGACGGCAATTGGCAACGAACCAAGTGCAAGACTCTCACTCGAAGGTGCAGGTGTATGGTTGGGCTTTGCATGGATCATCGTATATATCATATTATACATGTCTTGTGTGGTGTGATCGGGATAGACGTGGGGAAATGAATGGCAAGAGAAGACGGACAGCCGCGCACGGGCCTAACAACCGGAAAAGTATGCGAAAAGTTTTCTTATTTTTTGATTATGACATTATATATGTATATATTTAAATACACGGTAAAACTTCTATCTCTAGAAAAGTAAAAATGTCTTATAGTTTGGAACGGAGCTTCACCCTGCCCACCACATTAATAAAAAAGGAAAGAAGATGATACTTGATCATGGCACATGCAAGCTTTCCTCCTACTTCACAAATAGGCGGGAGGATTTTTTATTAAGGGTTTATTTGGCGCGGCTTCGTCTCCAACTCTGGTATTAGCGCTTGTAGAGGAGCCGAAGAAGTCCTATCAAACACTTTAGAAAAGTGAATAATTTTTTTAAAAGTAGAGAAGCTGAAGCCATCGAAAATGACTCCTCCTTAGAGACTCACTCTTCCAAAAGAGAATTGTGTGTGGGGTGGGGGGGAGGGGGGACGAGGGAGCCTTTGTAAACAGACCTAGCCCAAAAAATGATCCTTACCGTCTTATCTTCTCTAGTCCTCTTTCCAAACATCCTTTTTACATGTCTTGTCTCAAATAAAGTACTCCCTCCGTCCACTTGATTATGCAACTATAGGAAGCGCGCCGGTCAAGCTGTGTCAATTTTGACCAAGTTTATAGCAAAAAGTATTACCATTTATATCTCAAAATAAATTTATTATGAAAATATATTTTATAATCAATCTAATGCTACTTATTTTGTCTCATAAGAATTAGTATTTATTTATATAATTTTAATCAAAGTTTGCAATGATTGAATCTTTGAGAAGTGAGAATTGCATATTCATTTGGACGGAGAGAGTAGTTAACTGTACTTGCCAGCAAGGTAGCCAAAAGGGTTATGCTAAGGCATGTGGAGAACCAAGCGATTGTTGTTGGTGGTGTGTGTAATTAACTAATTATATAAAACTTAGGGACTAAGACACACACAAAAAAAGGAGAAAATATTGCAAGAGAGTGATCGAGAGTACCAATTCATTCAGTTCTTCAGCGCAAATTTTATTGTTCATGTTGTTTCTTTCTACCCTAAATCTGAATAACAAATATATACAGAGAAAAAATCTCAAAATATATTTGTAATGGCTCTCTTGCCAAAAAAAAAAATTAATGTGCTCAGCATGATTTCAAACAGAAATATGTTATCTGTTTTTCAAAAAAATTGTTATGCTCTCTCCCTCCCAAAATGAAAGTACTTCTACCTATCTACTTTTATCCAATTTTTATACATATGTAGTCATAGTTATTGTTATAATTTTGTACTATAAATTTAGTCAAGTTGAAATAGTTTAACTAGTCTTTAACCGTTTGGTGGTAGAGGGGAGTAACTCAGCTTTTAGCTTTAAGTTCTCACACGTACTCCCTTCACAGATAAAATAAATTTTGTTATGCACTTAGATATAGATACATAGTAAAATTAATATACAAAGAAAAATGAAAATATCTTATATTTAGAACAGACAGAATAGTTTTTTTTTTCAACACGAGGTAACCCTACATAAATTAACAAGATTGAGCAGGACGCATGGCCCGAAAAAAAAGAAGACACTAGGTTAATTGTTCTAAGGGAGTGCCACCCTACAGCGCTGCTAGCCTGACACTTTGGTTAAGCAGGGAAAACGCCGTAACAGAAGAGTGGACACAAACGGTGGCCCTACGTGGCCCCCAGGTGTTTGGAAAAAAGTTCACGCAGCGAGCCGAAGCGTGTGTGGTCTCTACAGAAAGTACGCCTTGTCCTATTGCTAGCCATAGAACGCATAAATGAAGCAGAGGCCTCAACGGGAGCCGATCCGTTGCGGCATCGCTGCTGCAGCTGCAGCCACAGAAGAGGCCCACCGCCCACGGGCTCTGGAGTTTTGGACTGTCTCGCTCTGCAACTTGATGTCTTCTTCAGCAACCGGTAGAAAGAAAAGGAACAGCACGGGACGAATTCCCCTAGAACATTTTGAGGATACACTCCCAAGGCTGCAAACCTTCCACGCGTCTAATTATATATACGTTTCAGCTATCTTCAATTTTTCACTTCTAAACTGGCAACGCAATCACAACGCAGCTAAACAAAAACATCGTATTTTACTTTGTTGCACTAGCCCTGCAATATATATATTAGAGATACAGGACACTCTTCAGGTAATCAGGTCTTTGAAATCTCTTGCTAGTTCAAAGTTCAAGCGCACATGGTCCCAGCGTACCTCTGCTAAAATACTGGAATGCAGAACCACTAATAACTTTTGATAGTACAAACAATTGAAACCGGGATTCCAGTTGGACTATATACCCAGAAAGAAATAGCATTAGCATCGGCGAATTCCGTTACAGTATTATTCAGGTACACTCAACCGCCAGTTCAAGGCCTATGGATTTCAGTCTGATCAACAAACAAGAACGAAACAGCAGAGCCGTTGATCCATTATTACCAATCTCTCATAAAGGAAGAACCTAACCCTATATCTACATGCCCACTTGAACAAGAAAAATTGGATTCAGTGCTTGCTACTGATTCTTTAGAGACATTCGTCATCCATGGCCCTTTGGTCTTTGCCAAAGCTTTAGCCTCATGCCTTTGCCTGCATCAGAATGTCAATTTAGGCAGAGTTTAGCGCACATCACATAACTGGATGCGTCGAAATCCATGCAGCACAAGATAACTGATGATTCTCTTTTAAGTTTTGTCATTCGTGTTTCAAATTTCAAGCAAATATTCTTAGCACCCTATACTATCTCATGTGTTTGAATGTCGGAAAAAACCATTATAAGATTTATCTTCCTAGTCAATGCAATTCATCCTACTTTTCGAGATTGAAACGTATGTTAGAACTAAGCATATCGAGAAAGCAAGCTATGCCAATTTTTGCACTAATTTGTCATGGACCACACATCTGTCAACACAGATTGACTAGTGAAAATTAAACACTAAACACAAATTCCATTTTCCTTCCCTAATTCATAAGGAAATGATCATTTCAACCACATGGAAAATTTGAAGGAGACAAGTTACCTGAGAGTACAGGAATGTGCCAAGGATGGCAATGGCAGCACCCAGTGCATTCACAGGGCGGACAGGTGTGTGGAAGATAATGATCGATGAAACAATCACCGATATACGCTTCATTGTATTGCCAATGCTAAATGTCAATGGAGAAATCTGATCGAGAGACATGTAGGACACCTGGTTATATAAGTGGTAGAAGACACTCTGTGCAGCAATCCACCTGAAAATATAACAGTAACATATTAGGGGAAATATCAATATACATACAATCATGATATAATATTACCATAAATCCTGACATTAACCCAACATAATATAACAGTAATGATAAGAGCAGCACCACAGTCTAACATAAGTATACCCAACAGAAGAAAAAGAAATGGTAACGCAAGTAGGTCTCTCTTAAATAAAATAGCAACAACAACAAAAAAAAGGTTCCTAGCCATCTTATGTAATGTGGGTGGGGACAATATTTGACAACTATGTAAGGAAAATTTTACATATTAAATTCTTGCTTACCAGACAACATTGGGTCCAACTTCTGCAAGAGCCTTTTGCCAACCAGCAGCCCACATTTGAGGGCCTTCCATAGCTATAGCAAATGGAGTCAGTATGACCAGGGACATTATTGACAGGCATGCATAGTAATTCATGCCGCTGACAGACTTCCCCTTCATGCCCCTCTTCGAGAAGATGTTGCGGAAAACAAACGCAAGGTTGGATATCATGGCACCCATAAATCCTGGTGGGAGGGCAAAAGGTAAACATTAACATTAAGAAAAGGCAGAACAGTTGCTTCATGTAACACGTGAGAAATCTTTGAAAACAATTGCAAACATATCTATGATTCCTATTTTGTCTCTATCTAAGCTTAAATCTAGACATGAAACTTCAGGAAGAAAAAGGAGAAAAGGGACAATTCGAGAACATGATAAGAACATCTATAACTTTTCTCCAAATGGTTTCTCAAACAGTTATTATTCAATTTTTTTTCCAGTCTGCATAAGCTTATGAGAGCACAGAAATCTAGATACATGTTACAGAGTAAAAGAATAATGTCACAAGTCAATTTTCTTCAAAAGTAACTTGAACTGACAAGCTATTAAGGTCTAATTAAATGTCCGGTTCTAAAACAAACTTTAACACTAATAGTTCAAAGAAAAATATATAATAATTTCTAAGCAAAAGCAAGAACAGGATGTCAAAAAAAGCAATTTTTACTTACCAATCATATTAAAGTTCAGCTCTGTGACAGCAGCTAGAGCACAACCACCAATGATTGGCAGAAGAGAAAGATAGACTGGAACTGGAAACGTCTCCCCAAGGATGAACTTTGACACCAAGACACTGAATGCAGGTTCGGCGCTTTTAATAATGTGTGTGAATGACACTGCCACCTTAGACATGCTCACTGTCGCAGCAACATGGCCAATTGTATGTGCCACAGCAACCTTCATCAGTTAATCGCCAAATTCAGTTACACCTTTCCAGGCAGGTAAATAAAATAAAGGAAGAATTACTGGCACGAAATAACCACTCACCGGGAAAAGAACTTTCCAGAAGTCCAGATCGGTCTTCGGGGCCTCAACAAGACCGGTGACCCACGAGAAAAGCATCATTGCGGAGCCGCAGGCGAGAGAGAGTGTGGAGGTAAGCCAGGGGTAAGGGAAAGCATTGAGAACCTTCTTGTTGTAAATGTTAAATATCACATTAAGCGCCCACCAGGTCGCGAAATAGATGGAGATCTTTAACCTCTGTGCGCCTTCCGACTGAACTGGCACCTGAGCTTTTGACTCCTTGTCATCCGCAGCAGAAGCAGCGCACCGAAACTCAAGTGGCTGTCTCCAAGACTTAAGCTCAGCAGAGCGCGGACCATCTAGCGGTGCAAGGTAGAGTGGTTTCAGTGAGGAAACCACATATTTGGAGGGTTTGAGCTTAGAGATGGATGGAATTGATGGTAATTTTGAGCGTAGGCTGGAGCCTGAGAAGGCTGCAGGACCAGGAGAGAGCCTCACTGAAGGTATCATGGTTTCTGCAGATCAACAAACAAAGTTTTAGATGGCAGTATATATGAAGTACATAGAGAAAGTGACACAAAAGCTTGGACTTTTCCCAAAAGAGCTAGGTAAAAGAAAATTTCGATGTTCCTTCTGAATAAAACATTGATTTGAGTTGTAAAAGAATGCACCAGCGCTTTAGCACACAGAAAGCGATATGGTAAATTTTTCTTCTGAAGACTACTTCAAAGAAATATCAGCTTGAACAAATTAACCATATGATCCGAAGCAAATAAATTAACCACATGATCCGAAGCAATAAACCTTCCTTCACTCCAGAAGTCATAAGCTTCTCAGGAAGACAATACTACAGAATTCGACACGGCAAAGCAAGCGCCTTCAAAAATCTTGCAGATGAATCCCCCAAAGCTAAATGCTAAAACTATGGATGTGGACAAATTGCATCCAGTACATCGTTTTCGAGTTGTAATCTACACGTAAGGGTGCCACTTTTCTCCGTGCAAGTACCCCAAGTCCCGTGATCTATTCAAGCAGATTTCACATGCAAATCACCCACCTTTTTCAGTCAATACCCACACGCGCAAGGAAAACAAAAATAAAAGATTGGTTTTCGATAGCAGTAATAATAAACAACGGACAAAAGGGGGGAGGAAAGTTGTGCGGTGATGTGGCGCACTCGTGCAGTTGGGTGTTTACAGCGGCGAGGGACCCGGTGCCGGCAGGTGATGGTCACCGGCACAAGAACGTGGGGACGGGAAGGCCGCAGCAGCGGTTCGAACAGCGACCGACGACGGCACTCCCAGGGGACCGGGGTAAAGATCATTCACCGGCCTAATACCAAACTAAACATATTTGCAAAAACGGAAGGAAAAACTTCGCGGGATCAAAAGAACGGATCTCACCTTCGCTCCCAACAATCCACCAGGAACGCCTCCCAGGACCAAGAACTGAGGCACCTTCTCCGCGGATCAATCCGCCCGGCTCAGATCACGGCAGACAACAGCTGGTAACGGCGGCGCCTTTTCGCGAGGGGCTCGAGGCGCGATGGGCGGAGCCTCGGATATATGGTGGGCGGTGAGAGCCGAGGATTGCACGGCGCTGCCCTTGGAATCTGAGATGGGAATTCGGAGATCACAAGGAAGAAGAGAAGGGGGGTGGCACGACTCCTGGTTCGCCTCCGGCGAGTATAAAGGGGAAGGTGGCGGCTGGTAGGTGCCGGTGCGTGTCTTTTTTTTTTTTTTTGTTTCCTTTGTTTTTTCTAAACCCTTTTTAGGGGTTAGGTCGGGCTGGAGAAGTTTGGGGGCTTTTATGAAAATGTCCTTTATAGGGAGAACAGAGTCCAGACTCGGACCCATTGTTTTTTGCCTGCACATGGGTTTGGTTTGGGGTTTCAAGGAACAGTAGCCGGTGGGCCATGCAGCTCATGTGACTATGTGAACCTGTTTACAAATTTATGAGTTAGTTATTTTACTGCTTTATAACTCGTGTAAACAAAAAAAAGTTAGCTTAATAAGTTTAACTTGATTTATAAAAAATATATATACAATATTTGTATTCCTAAATAAATTTATTAAAAAACTACAATAAAAAATCTTTCTAGTAATACTAATTATATACCGTAAAAACTAATAAATTTTAATATATATTTACTCAAAGTTACTTTTGGGAAGCGAAAATGAATTTTTTTAAGGATAGTGGGGGTATATCTTAAGTTATCAGAAGAATACTACTCGCTCAATTCGGATTAATACTCTTTATGTCCATAAAGAAAGTCGCTTCGAACATTCATACGGTCCCAAAAACAACTTTGATCGCTATTTTTTCTATAAAATATAATCAGTATATGCTTTTATGAAACTACATTTTGAGATGAATACACTTATGTCACTTTCATAGTTACAAACTCAACCCAAAAGAATTTATTTATAGTCAAAGTTTAAAATATTTAACTTAAGATAAGCTCAAAACAACTTTTTTTAGAAACAGTGAGGGAGTAAATCGTTTTTGGCTTTTCTAGATACACAATTTTTATTATGTATCTAGACATATTGTATATTAGGTATAAAGTAAAAGCTTATGTAATTATAGAAAACTTAAAACAACCTATCATTTGGTACAGATGATGTATTTGGAATAAAAAATGTACTTACGCTTAAAGTCGCATTAAATTTGCATAAAATATTTAATAGTGAATATACTCGTGTGTTGCTATGAAAGAAAAATAATTATTAAACATTCTTGGGAAATGAATATAATATAAGTTAATGTTCACAATAATATGACAATGTCTTATTAAACCTATCGAACTAAAATACATTGATAGAATTTTTTTTGCCTTATAGCAAAATAGAGAAATATTTAGACAATTAAATATATCATAAATTTAGTTTTCATAGTATTCATATGTTGCTACAGTTAAATATTGAACTCCATTATTTCTTTAAGGACCCAAAAAAATAATTCTATGATCTCTAGTTAAAATCAACAAAGATTTAGTTGCCAATAGGTTAAGCATTGGTCTCTTCATGATTATTATGATTGGACATCTCTCAATTTTCACACGATAGCCTTCGTGGGAATGAATAATAAATTGCTTAAGATTTTAGTCGGATTAGTCAATTAAACCATCAGTTGATTTACATTTAATAAACATATATTTTTTAAAAAATTACAACTATGTCAACAGCTTGATGGTGGAAATATGTATTTCTTAGATTAAAGAATGGTCACCAGTTGAAACAACCATAATTTTGTATTTATGATTTAATTTTTATCTTTATTATGAAAAAAGGAATCTCCTTAGCAGAGAATGAGTGAGGGAGAAATCAGATCCAAAAGCCAAGCGGTGGAAGAAAAGCAAAAACCAAAAAAAATCTCATAGACATAAACACAAGCGCAATATCGAGGGAGAAATTTGAAAAAAAAAAGGAAAATTTGAGACATAAATGCAGGTGGACGGTGGACAAAACAGAAACAAAATGGCCAGATATAGGAAACAGAAACGCCAAAACTGAGTTCACAGAAAAGCAGAAAAAAATCCAAAGCATTAACGAGGATTTAGGGGACAAAACAGAAATCACGCCCAGAAGAAAAGTTCTTCTGCTTCCTGCTCAACAACTTAATAATAAGGAAATCCAAATCTATATCTATATACGCAACATACGCTCCTTCGTACCCAACAACTTAATATAGGAGAAATCCAAAGTCCTAGTTTGAAACAACGCTCATGAAAATAGAACATAAATTAAAAAAATATAAACATGCACAAGTAGAGGCAGGAAAAAAGTACTACAGAATTCTTGGCTCTTTAATATTAGATATAAATAAAATCAGCAAAGGTTTAGTTGCCAATATGTTAAGCATTGGTCTCTTCACCTACAATTACGATTGTCCATCTCTCAATTTTTCACATGTAGCCTTCGTTGTGACTATAGAGGTACTTTTATTTAGATTGAATTATATAATAAATTGCTTAAGATTGCATTGGATTAGTTAATTAATACATCGACTGATTTAAATTTTAATAAAAATATAAACTTTGTTTTAATTAAAACTATATAAACAAGTTGATTGTGGAAAACTATATTTCTTAGATTAAAGAATGGTCAATCGTTGAAGTACCCATAATATTGTATTTATGATTTATTGTTGACCTTTGTTATGAAAAAAAGAACTACCTTATCAAAGAAATGGGTGAGGGCAAAATCGGATCCAAAAACCAAACAGTGGAAGAAACACAAAACCAAAAACAAGCGCACAACCGTGGGGAAAATTGAAAACGAAACAAAAATTGGAGAGACATAAGCACGGGTGAACTGAATAGATACAATGTGGCCGGATATAGAAAACAGAAATGCCAAAACCGAGTACATAGAAACATAGAAAGGAAATCCAAAACATAAACAAGAACAACATGGAGAGGACAAAATAGAATTTACGCCCAAACGCTCACGAAATAGAACAGAAATAGGAAAATATAAAGATGCACAGGCAGGGGTAGGAAAAAAGAACAACAAAAAAATTGACTCTTTAACATTAGGTATATGCTTAAAATAAATACTCCCTCCGTATAGGATTTAGATATCGTTTAGGACAACTACACGGTCCTCAAAGCATGACTTTGACTTTATATTTCTATAAAAGTATTTATTGAAAAGTGATATATGCATACTTTTATGAAAGTATATTTAAAGACAAATCTATTTATATAGTTTTCATATTTCCAAACTCAACAATTTAAAAGTTATTCATGATTTATATTCCCAATGTTTGACCAAAACCTTGTTCAAAACGATATCTAAATTCTATATGGAGGGAGTATGCCACAATTCTTTTTAGTTACATGAGATGTTTCTGGATTTTTTTTAATGTTGGGAGGTACTCATGTAAAAATCTGCACCTGTCCAGCAAGAGATCTCCCATTATCCCAAGCCGGTCTTATCTTGGCTCACAAAAACCGTACCCTCTCCTTAATTCTATACATATCACGTCCATGTCATGCAAAAGCGTATGCATATCAGTTTTTAGTTTTTATTGTCATTTGAGAAAGGAAAAAAATGTATTCATAGCCAAAATTGGTGGTTTGGTTGCATTTAACTCTGCATGGCGTCTTTTTTCTCTGATTGGATGGAGTATCATATCAGTTAGTATGCATCATACATCACTTTCAATCCCTTTTTCCTTCCTGCTTTTGGTTGGTGTGAGATATTTTCCAAATTTGTGAACAATTGGTCAATGATGCCATCAACTTATATAGATTTGCATTAGATAGACTTACTTGGAATGCACTTAATTAACCAGAATGCATAAAAAAATCACATATCACCTCTAAAAACGCATTTAGTTTTTCATGAGAATTTTACTTAAACATTTCAAAGCGAAGGTTACATATGTATATACCTTGTGTCAGTTAAAATTACACATATTTCCTGTAAGAACATTGGCATCTTCATCTTATTTATTTGTCTAGGTTTACATATGTTTCACTCGATTTCCCATGTGTCAGTATTATACAGCCTTGCATTTTGTATGAGTAATTACTTGATCTAGCTTTCTATTCTCTGGGAGAAAAATGGTAAAGTGTCAAACATACAAATTTGGTATAGTGCGGCCACTAGTACACAGGAGCTCTATAGTGGCACCGGGCATTTTTTTTTACTGGCGGTTTCATTCACCGGCCGCTAGTACAAATAAAATGGAGGGCCAGAGTTAAAAACCGCCAGTGAAAACTAATTAACACTGACGGTTTTCTTAAGCCAACCACCAGTGAAAATCGTAACTTAACACTGGCGGTTGGCTTAAAGGAATCGTCAGTGTAAACACCATTTACACTGGCGGTTGAGCTAAGCCAACCGCCAGTATTAAGGTACTATTTTCACGGACGGTTGGCTTAAAAAAACCGCCAGTGTAAACACCATTTACACTGGCGGTTGAGGTAAACCAACCGCCAGTGTTAAGGTACTTTTCACTGGCGGTTGGCTTAAGAAAACCGCCAGTGTTAATTGATTTTCACTGGCGGTTCGTTAGGCCAACCGCCAGTGTGAAATCTGCTATAAATACCCCTTCTTCTCTCCCGACCGAACACTTACTCATAGCCAGCCGCCATTGGAAGCATTTATGGACGTCCGGATCTGTCAAAATACAAGGGGGAAGGTTTTCTTCTTCATTTCTTTGGAGGAGGTTGCTAAGAAAGGTCGATTTATGTATCTTTTGCCTCTATTTAATCTACTTTGCTCAATTTAAACCACTTTTTGGATCTAGGGTTTCTCATGAGTTAGAGAGAATGATTGCTAGGTTATTGCTTTTATTTATTCAAATTAGGTTGTTTATGAAGGTTAGATAGTGTATCTTTTCTCTCCCTTTTCATAATTACTTCTCAATTTAGGTTATATTAGTTTTTTCCATTAATGGTGTGTACTCTTGTGTATTCATGTAGGGAGAGCTAGTTTTTTTTAGTTTTTTCTATTTTTTAATTGGGCGTCTATATTCAATCCTTTGTTGGAACACATTATTCTTCTATTTAATTGGGTGTCTATATTATAAATTATCTTTATTATTTGCAAAATATTCAATCTTTGACACTGAGAATGAGTCTTAACACACATTATTCTTCTAAATTTTAGTGAACTAAGGTTCCAAAGGTCTACAAATTCAAAAATTCTCAAGTGAACGGTTTTCATCTGTATTTCTTCGAACAAGGTTGCTGGAAAAAAGGTTCGTTAATTAAATAATATCTATAAACAATCATTTTTATTTTGCATTGGTCATAATAAACTATTATATTTTTACAGTTAATGATGGAGAGGTCATTCTGGATGTACAATTTATCACGAGTTGATCCATCATACATACCTGAGGTGCAGAGGTTTATCGATGCCGCTAAGATTCATGCTTGGAGGTCAAATACGAAGCACATATATTGTCCATGCACAGACTGCAAGAATGTTATCGTATTTGATGACATGAAAGCAATATTTTCTCATCTCGTGTGCCGAGGATTTATGGAGAATTACCTGATTTGGACAAAGCATGGAGAGGGTAGCTCTGCAGTTTACACAACTGGTACTCCTGTGAACATCGGTGTCGATGGTGCAGATATGCTTGCTGATGGATGTCATTTCATACAGGAGAGACAAACACCTTGTCCTCAGAGTGAACCTGTTGTGTCTAATGCTGATGGTCCGTCCAATGTTAGTGCTGAGGAAGATGCAGACTTCTTAGATGTAATATTGCGTAGTCATCTAGATCCATGGCTGCACAAGAGCCGTTTTTCGATGAGTCTAAGGGTTGCACGAAAGATTTCACGACGTTGCGGTCAGTGCTAAAGTTATTGATGGTAAAAATCCGGTATGGTTTGTGCGATGCTGGTTTCGATGCGTTCTTGAGTATTCTCGCAGACATGCTTCCAAAGGAGAATAGAGTTCCTGCTAACACATACTACGCAAAGAAGCTAATCAGTCCGCTTACAATGGGTGTCGAAAAGATCCACGCATGTAGAAACCATTGTATGCTATATCGAGGTGATGAATACAAAGACTTGGATAGTTGTCCTAATTGTGGTGCAAGTAGATACAAGACGAATAAAAACTATCGAGAGGAAGATTGTGCCACCACCGTGTGTACGGGGAAGAAGCGAAAGAAGACCCAACAAAAGACCCAACACACCAGGAAAGATAAAGAAGAAGTAGACTACTACGCGCAGAAGAAAATTCCTGCTCTGGTGATGTGGTACGTTCCCGTGATTGATCGATTGAGGTGTTTGTTCGCAAACGCTGAGAATGCCCAACTTATGAGCTGGCATGCTTCAGATGAGCACAAAAACGATGGAAAGTTACGACATCCAGCCGATGGCAAGCAATGGTAAGATTTCAATGCCAACCATTCAGAATTTGCTAAGGAGCCACGAAATGTTAGGTTCGCTCTGAGTACAGACAGAATGAATCCATTTGCCGAGAAGAGCAGCAAGCACAGCATATGGCCGGTGATCCTCACCATCTACAACCTTCTACCTTGGTTGATGCATAAGCGTAAATACCTTATGCTAACCATTCTTATTTCTGGACCTAAGCAACCCGGCGTTGACATAGATGTATTTTTAGAGCCGTTAATGCAGGACATGAAAATATTGTGGGAAACAGGAGTCGAAATATTGGACGAGTACCGCCAAGAAACTTTCACACTATATGCAATTATTTTTGTGACCATCAACGATTACCCTGCTCTCTTTACATTATCAGGGCAGTTCAAGGGAAAGCTTGGATGCGTAATCTGCATAGATGGAACCGCTTACGTGTTCCTTGATGCATCAAAGAAGATAGTGTACATGAGGCACAGATGGTTCTTATCGAAAGGGCACATGTACCGCTTGCGAAAGATGGATAAGTACTTCGACAATAATGATGAACTGCATTCTACTGCTCCATCGGGTAACAGTAAAGGTCAAACAGTTTTCAGAATAGTCAGCAACATCAAATTTGTTTTTGGGAAGAAGAAAAAAGACAGAAAACCAAGAAAGGATGTGAAACTAACTCCAGGGGCTACATTCAAGAAGATGTCTATTTTCTTCAAGTATTTGCCATACTGGAAAGAGTTAGACATACGACACGCGATCGACGGTATGCACGTTCAGAAGAACGTCTTTGAAAGCGTCTTTGGCACGTTGTTTGACATAAAGAGCAAGACTAAGGATAGACTCAACTCACGTATGGACTTGGTAAATTTGGGCATAAAAAAGGAACTGCACCCTGCTCTTCTAGAAAATGGGAAGTATCACCTCCCGGCAGCAAGCTACAACCTCGACACAGAGGAGCAACGTGCGATGTGTGTGTGGTGAAAAAATTTGAAAGTTCCATCTGGATCCTGCTCTAGCATAAAGAGTATTGTGTCAATGAAAGACCTTACATTGACCAATTACAACTCACATGATTGTCATGTCATGCTGACTACTTTCCTCCCTGTTGCCATCAGGGCTATAAATCCAGTGTTCTTAAAGATGGCAATCACCAGGTTGTGCTACTTTTTCAACAAGGTCTCACAGAAGGTTATTGACCGCGATGAGCTGCCGTCACTTCAAGAATTCACGGTGGAGACTCTGTCACAGATTGAGATGTGTTTCCCCCCATCATTCTTTGATATAATGGTTCACCTTGTGACGCACTTAGTGCCGCAAATAGAGGCATTGGGGCCCATGTATTTACATGAGATGTGGACTTATGAGCGTTTCATGTCAGTACTGAATGGCTATGTATCAACTCGTGCACGACCTGAGGCGTCCATGATAGAAGGGTACTGTACCGAAGAGGCCATTGTTTCTGGTGGGCCATTCTGCAATAGTGTTCTAAAAGACCAGATTGCAATAGGTTTGCCCCCGTCACGACACGATGGTAGGCTACATGGAAGTGGGAGGACTGGACGGAAATCTTTTATCCCGTCCGATTACAAGGTAATCCTCGAACCACACTATAGCATCCTGCATCAGCTCTCGATAATGGATCCTTTGATCGAGCGTCACATAAATGATCTTCGCCAACATAATGGTGGGCACACGGACGATTGGGTCAAGCAGGAACACAAGCATCGGTTCATCGCATGGCTAAGGGAGCAGGAAATTCCAGATGGGGAAACGTTTGAGGAACAAACCATTAAGAAGTTGTCGTGTGGACCATCACGCCAGGTCACGACATGGCAAACCTACGACATCAGTGGCTTCACATTTTTTACCAAGTCCAAGGACAAAAAGAGCATGGCACAAAACAGTGGTGTTCGATGCGAGGCCATAGATGATGCAACTGCTGAGATTAGTACATACTTTGGCTTCGTTGAGGACATATGAGAACTAGACTATGGTACATTTCAGATACCTGTGTTTCGATGCCAATGGGTTGAAGACAAACATGTCACAGTGGACAACTATGGGCTCAGAGTTCTTGATCTAAGTAAGGTAGGTTACAAAGATAACCCATGGATCCTTGCTAACCGTGCTGCACAGGTCTTCTATGCTGAACAAATCCTTTCTAAAAATGAGAAGAAAAGTTTCGACAAGCCAAAGCATATAGTTTTCCCTGAGAAGCAACAAGCTCTAGGAGTTGATGGTGTAACTGATCTGGAGGATTTTAACCAATTTAGCGACATGTCTCTCTTTGTAAACCATCTAGTGAAGATATGACACGTTGAGCGAAACATCCCACAAAGTTCGTTGCCATGAGTGCGCCCCGATGGACAAGGAAGAACAGTACCTGGCTAAATTCTATTTGTCATTTGTCATGTAATCCATTTTCTATCTCAACATGTATCCTATGCTACATTTAACATGTTTACATTTATCTAGTTTAAAATATTTACATTTCTCTATTTGAACATGTTTACCCTAAAAACCTTAAACCCTAGCTAAACATTTCTGAATACCACCCTAGCTAAACCCTAAACCCTAGCTAAACCCTAAACCCTAGCTAAACCAAGCTAATTAAAAACCAAACTAAACCCTAAGCCCTAGCTAAACCAAGCTAAACCCTAGCTAAACCAAGCTAATTGAAAACCTAGCTAAACCCTAAACCCTAGCTAAACCAAGCTAATTAAAAACCTAGCTAAACCCTAAATATAATATAACAAAAAATAATGTGCACGTGCATAAATATAAACATAAAACATCACATAAAATTATTGCTACAGGCGGTAGACAGTACCAACCGCTTGTACAAAAGGTTTGTACTGGCGGTTCACATTGTCAACCGCCTGTAAAAAGGATTTGTACTGGCGGTTCACATTGTCAATCGCCTGTAAAAAAGGGTTTGTACTGGCGGTTCACATTGTCAACCGCCTGTACAAACCCTTTTTACAGGCGGTTGACAATGTCAACCGCCAGTACAAACCGGCCTCAATATATACTTTGCCCGCCCCACTCCTAAATTTTCCTAAGTCCCGAAGGCACCATTCAGTTTCGAACCACGCCGTCAGACTGCCGCGCTGCGCCACGCCGTTGCCACACCGGAGACCGCCGCCCGTCCGCCGCCGCGAGCCGTGCCTCTCTGTCCCTCGCTCGTCGTCATCACCGGAGACCTCCCCCGACTCGCGGGCACCGTCTCCCTCTCTCCTTCCGGCCATCGTCGAGCGAAGCTCTCCGGTAAGGCCCCTAGCTCTTCCCTCTCGTTTCTTCCTCTCCCAGGTTTTCCTTCTCTCCTCGGCGCGCGCGGTGGTCCTCGATGGCGGCGGTCCTCCTCGACGGCAGCAGTGGTGGCGGCGCGGCGATGCTAGGCGCATGGTGGCGACGTGGCCCGAGGTGCTGCGTGAGGATGGGTGCGCGAGGATGGGTGGAGCGCGCGGGAGGCCCTTGTTGCACTCCTCTGCGGCGGCGTCAGCGGGCGGTCCGGCGGCGCACGGCGGCGGCTGCGCCCTGGCGGCTTCGCGGCTGGTGGGCCGGTCTGCTACCGAGTGGGCCGGCCCAATTTCATTAGGAAATGATTTCGTATTTTCGAAAGAAATGAATAGTGGGCCGGCTGGTGTGATATATGTGATATATATGCCATCTCTTATTTCAGATGTAAAATGCTAAAATAAAGAAATTATAAAGAGAGATGTATATATGCGATGTGCTATGTGCGATGTGATAAGAAAAATCATACGGTTCATTTTCACACAATAAACACAGTTATAGAAAAACAAATTCACGTTGCAAACAGGCCTTTAATTAGTGTTTCAGGTTAAAGTTTGAAAATATTACCATATTCCATTTTTGTAGATCAAATTAGTAGTGTCATCATACTCGAAATTGCAAACACATGTTCAATATTCATATTACAATTTGTACGTTTAGTAGCAATGCAATTCTTTATTTCTTGTCCACTACGGTCTACTTTTGCTCTTTCTTGTATATTAGTGCTTTCTTATTAAGTCGACTAGCTATTTAAGAAAAAGTTAAACTATCATTCCTAAATCCTTCTAGCTTCACGATGACAAATATGCTTCTCTTTTAATTATCACTGAATTTGTCTTCTCTTTCTGCTTTATGATTTGTATACCCCATTTTATGCAGTTATATGTTAATAGAAATTGAGTATACCTATTTGTTTTTATTTTTATTTATATCCTTGGTGCTTGTTATTCAATTTGCACTTCAATTTGTTATTTAATTTGCACTTCAATTTGCTCGATGAACTTTATTTCAACACATTCATAAAATTTAGTTTAATTAGAGTTATATTTTATGTTAGATTATCGCGATGACGACTTCACCATCAGAGTCCTCTCAACATAACGAGTCGAGTGAGCAACAATATCAAAGTCCCACTGCGTATGCGCCATTCTTGACCTTCTTAGAGAGGTACGTAAGCCGAGAAATATTTACATTCTTTTCTCGACGAGAGTTTGCATTGAGAATATATAACTTGGTGATTCTTTTGAAATCATAGGGCATATAGGTGGTATAAACTAAAAGGCGGAAAGCACGACAAGAACAAAAGTGGACCATTAACAATAAATTACAAGTGGCCGGTATGTTAGTTATCTATGACTACATATTTATCATCCATATACAACACATAAGACAATGTTGAAACTAATTAAATATTCGCTTACCTGTTTACATATATAGTGCCACAAGCAACTACCCGGATCGGTACATTGCGGATTCTATGTCTGTGAGTTTATGAGGGAGTCCGGACGGTACATCAAGAACGTTGATAAGGTAAGTAATAGTCATTATAACCTTAAAGTTACAAATATGTATATGATGTTTATACATATTAATTAATATAGTTATATATAACTACAGTTGCGGAAGTATAAAAAACTCAAGGTGCAGAACATGAGCACAGAGACTTTATACAACATAGTTGAGGACATGTGCTCATTCATCATGAAACATGTTATTCCAAGCAACGGGAATTATCACGACAATGAAGACACTCTAGAAAGTAAAGAGTTCAGAGAGCTAACGGGAATCAACATGCTAGAGCTTATCCGAGAGGGTTATTAATTAGATGTGTAAATTTGAGATGTTATCACATGTAACTTTGATGAACATATATATGTGTATATTATGAGCACAGTCCTTTGATGTATATAAATATACTATATAATAATTAAATTTTGTTTTGCTATATTTGATCATTATCTAATACAGCTTAATATCTACAATAAATAAATAAATACATATATATGGCCGGGTAGGGGGCTGAAATTCCCTAAAAAGGGCGGCAATCTCCACTGACGGTTGCATGTGAACTGCCAGTATAAATACACTGGCGGTTCCTTAAGAAAACCGCCAGTGTAAATATATTTCCACTGGCGGTTCACAGGCAACCGCACTGGCCTCTCCCACTGGCGGCCCTGTGAAACGGCAGTGAAAATGGCTTATCAACCACCACTACAGAGCTTCTGTGTACTAGTGGGCACTGCAGAAGCTTCTCAGTAGCATACAAATCACACTAGAGAACGCATACAAATCACATTAGCGGCCAGAACTTAAAAACAAAAAAAGAAGCAAATACCGTACCTACAATAGAAAACGCATTCCGTACTTCCTTTTAAAATTTAAAATAAAGCAATCTATTCATTTCAGGACAATCTACGGTTCAGTTCTTACAAACAGGTCGACCGTTGCTCGGTGTTCAATTACTCGCATCCTGGAGGGGCTAACATGGAAAACCGCTGATCAAATAAGGTTTGGTGCCGAGCATATTCCGAAACTGTCCCCAGTTTTCTTGGGTGGCCGCAATTAGCTAGCTAGCTATCTGGGGCTCCTCAATGCCATGGCATCACAGATTCGCAGTAGGTGAACCCTTTGGGGGTCTGAGAACAGTTTTGACCTCTGGAGGCTGCTGCACCCCGGCCGGCGGCTCTTCTGCTAATCCAAGAGGTCAACACCTGAACAGCCGTGATGAGTTGCTGACATCACATTTGATGATTTGCGCACAACAAAAGTGTGATGATTAGTAGCCTTTGCCAATTTGGACTCTTGCACCTGATTGTTCTGTATCTGGGACCCAATGTAACAGCCTGTTCTTTTGGCTGAAAAATAAACGCTGATTTCGGCTCGTGCTGATTTATTGTGAGAGAAAAATACTGTTTCGTGGCTGAAAATAAGCGCTGATTGATAAAAAAAAACAGGCTGTAAAGTGCTTGCTTGCATGTGAATAGACACGTACGTAGATGCCTTTTGTTTTGGTTGTGAAATGATGATATGGATTCCAGTGATGCAAAGAGTTCTGTTTAATTCGCGAGCAAGCATAGATGGTCTCTGTAGTCTGTACGCATGAAGAAAGAACACATTTTGAACTGAATTTATACACTCACGATTGAGGTCAAAATTGAAAGTAAACTTGAATCCGTCAACCCAAACAGTCCCTGATTAAAATTTGCTGGAAAGTAGAAACCTGGTCTCTATCTTCCGTAACTGTAAAAACATTTTTTGGAAAAAAAAATCTCACCTTGCCACGTATTCTTTTTTATTTCGTTATCCAATCTTCAACCCATCCTACGTGGCAAAAACTAATAGCCGTCGAGTGAGAGTGAGACACACAAGAGTTGATTTTCATCATGTAGTCAGTCTGCATAAATAAAAGTGGTTTCCCTTTGGGCGATAATGTTGCTTTCACGCGCCGCGCGTCCTCGACCTCGATCTCGTTCTTGTGCGCCACCGCCTGGCACGAAAACCGCCGCCCGCCTGAGCAGCGACCACGCTCGACGCGACGGAACATGCCGGCAGCCTCGGATCAGAGAATGGATTATCATCGATCAAGATCAAGAGCATGGGCAAGCTGTCGTCTGTGTGGCATGTGAACTATGCTCACCTTGCTAGCTGGTGCAATTTTTGATGAAGACGACGAACACATCGATGTGTTTCTGGTCGATTATTAGTATGCATTTTTTGTTGTCATCGGATCTGCCGAGACGCAAGTACCCAGGTCCTTGACATAAACCACATGCTACTATAGTACCATTTTTGTTTCCACTCAGCTTCCACATATATCAGCGGGGGACTGGTTGGATTTCTTTCTCTCTCTTTCTTCTATTTAACATATCATCAGTGATTGTCGTGTTACAAATGTGCTATACAACGGGACGATGCCTCTCCAACTTTTGTAAAAGTTATGACTATTTTTTTTTTTTTTGAGACTACGAGAGGCTGCTAATCGAATTTGCACTCTAGCTTATTATTAGGATTTGAGTGAAAAATCAAAACAAAGCTTATTGGGATTAGATTACATTTCACGACTAGTCGGTCACCAAACCTGCCCAGATATATAGGTCAGATCATAGATCACTGAAATGAGGACTACGGTTATCATCAATCATCATACATGGATAAGTTATTATACCATCGATCGGCTGCTACCGGATATATTTTGTACTAGCACCCATTCATGCTTACCCCTCTGAGCTAGCAAAAACACCCTTTGTCCTTGTTAGGTCCTCACAGCGTGTTCCCTGAGTGGTGTTAAAAAGAGAGAATGTTGAACAATGACGGAGCCAGAAATTTTTTTTAGCTGGGGCGAATAATACACACGACAGAAATTCAATTAACACTCGTCAAATTGATATGCTCTTTTACTAAATAATGAAGAAATCGTTAAATTGACAAATCAAGATGCTCATAAACGATACCATTTGTTTTGCTCTTCTTGCTAATGCCAATGATGGACATATCTCTGCTTCCACCTGCTCTCGGCCTCGATAGTGCGGGCGTCGGTGTGCTGCCGCTCTGGACGAGGAGGACACCGGGTGGCGGGCGGCAGGGCGGATGTTGCAGCGCTAGCGAGCCACGAGCAGAAGTGCGGCGGCGGAGAGCGGAAGTGTGGCGGCCGGCGGGCAGAACCGCGGAACGGCGGCGGAAGTGCGGCGGGAGGGCGATGCGACTATACGAGATGGCGGTGGGACTGCGGGAGGTCGCTCGCTCGATGCCGATGCGAGATGGCACGAAATTTGGGTCTTTACTAGGAGTCTGGGACTGGGCATCATGGCAAAAAAAAAAGAGGCCCAGCAAGGAGGCGACCGACGCTCTTCCTCGCCTCGTACATTGTCGGGATGCTAGCTCGCCGTTCTGCCTCACGTCGCGCTCTATCGGACGTCGGAGATAGAGAAGTGGAGATCTGGGGGTTTGGTGCTACGATGTCGGTAGCTGGGGTGGCCACCTCACCCAGCCGCTAGGGTGGCTACGTGATTGATGTTGAAACATCACTCTTACCACTGAATAGTGATTTCATCTTAAAAAAAGAATAGCGTGAATGTAGTCATGCCCCATGTCAAGATTTTGAGCACTACCAGTGAGGTCAGCAGCCCAGCACACTGAAGGATGGTGCTAACTTTTCTCACCGCGGAGCCTGATTTTTCTCTGGCCACTACTCCATGCTATGGAGAGGCTTACCCAAGGCTACTACCTACCAAAGGGCAAAGGCCATAACCTTAGAAGACAACAACCTTGATCGGATACATGAACAGTGTCATGAGCGCGTCCGGTCGCGACGCTGATAGGTCCAAAGAGGCTAAGGGGGGGTGAATAGCCTAATTAAAATTCTACAAACAACATTTGACCAAGCGGTTAGTAACACAAACGGCGAAGCGAATTAAGCGCTAGCATACTCAAAAAAGCAAGCCTTTCTAACCGTTCTACTTAAGTGTCTAAGTTCACACGACCTATCTTAGGTTGCAACTACTTTACTCCTAGGTGGATAAGCTACACAAGGCTACTACTACTAAATAAGTGAAATACAAAGATAAAGAGATAAGTGTAGTAGTGTTATACCTTCGAGTAGAGTAGCTAGCCAATCACCAAGAGAATGATATACCAATACACACGAAGGTGATGGTCCAATAAAATCTAATGATCAACACAATATGAACACTGATTTATTCCGATGTTCACGTGCTTGCCGGCATGCTACGTCCTCGTTGTGTCGACCACTACTTGGTGGTTCGGTGGCTAATTAATAACCAATGTCAAGCTCGACCAATGAGCGCCACAAGAACCTACCACGAGTAAGGTAACTCAATGATACAACCAATCTACTAAGGTTACCTTTATCACTCCGCTGGGAAAGGCACCAAACCCCTCATAAGATCACCGGGAGTGGCCGGAGACAATTACCAACTCCGCCAAGCTCCTCCGCTGCTCTGTTGGTATTTTTAACATCACTTCAGATTAAATTGTCTACTCTTGACGAATGAAGCAGGAGGAATGAATTGGTGCTCTGAGAGGGGGGTCTGCCCCTTTATTTATAGCCCAGTGGGATGAACGTGCTCCGTGGGATCAAACCGACTTGAACAAAGGGCCAGATGACTCCAGAGAGGCGGTGGAAGAAGACTCCAGAAGATGGGCCGAAACCCTAGGGGGGCGCCGGCCGGCCCCACCCTGGTGGGTCTCAGGCCCCGGTGCTTCGGGTGTGTTCCAGATGTTTCTACTATTCTCGTGATGATGTTTCCTTGGCGGTTAAGTTTTTGTGGTAATTAAGCACTTTAATCCTTCTTTTAAGCCTTTCTGTAATAATCCCTGGAAAATACACAATTCACCAAAACTCATGAAATTTGTCAGTAATAACCGCTATGCTTCTATTATTGACCTTCCCTTGGCATTAGTTGACGGTATAAAATTGGTACTTAACGACCGTCAATAATACTAAGCAATTGCAGAAAATTATATTTAAACAGTTTAAATATCTTTTTGATTTTTTCTCTAGCTTCAGGTTCTAATTATTCTAAAGACAAACTAAATGTGGAATTTAAAATAGACTTAATTATACAATCTATTTTTTTGATTTTCTTTTTTAAGCAAGCAGAAATTTAATGCAATAACTAAAGGAAGCGGTAAATAAATTTTTATTTGGTTTTCTTGTTGTTTTTAGCAATATTGAAATTGATAGAATTAAAGACTGAATTAAATACTGAAATAAAAATCATATATATAAAGGTGAGAGGTACTCACCTAGCGGGGATCTCCTCCAAGCTGGATGTTGCTCAGTAATGCGGTGGAGGTGGTGGCGGGTATCCTATCTGATGTATCAAATACTCTAATCCGCTCTGCGTCTACTGCTGTCCCTGATATATTTAATCCAGCCGTTGGTCCGTGCTGTGCTGCCATTGTTCATGCTGGTAGAACCTGTCGTTGACCTGCTGCTGCCACTGCTCGTGTTGTTGCAGTGTGTCGTTTAATGCGTTCTGCCCCTGTTCAATGTTAGTGAGACGCATAGATAAAGTTGGGAAATCGTTAACGGTAGTTGTAAAGTGCTACTCAGGCGGCCGATAGTAATCATGTTCTGGTGGTGCGTGGAACGGATATGCTCCACCAGCAGTGAAATCCGTGTTCCCGCGTGTAGAAAAAGATGCTCGTCCTCTCTGAAAATCAGTTGCTCCCCAACCCGCTGCTGCTGCTGCCGATGAAGATTCTCCTTGCTGAAATGTGGGTTGTTTCTCCCATCTTGTATGTGCAGTCCATTGCTGGCGTGGCTCCTGCGTCGATACATGTTCACCAAAATTAACATAGTGTGAATAACCTGGCCCAAATGGTGTTGGGTCAGCTCCAGTAAAATTAGCTCTCGGCGCCCTGCTGATGCGTGCAGACGGACACCTGCCAATATTAGCTCTAATAGCTGGAAAAACAAAATTCTGGATAGAATAAATTCCTAACTCCCTGTCTGGCAGTTCGTACTTATTGTCATAATTTTTATAAATCATAACTATTTTATTATTTCAGCGTTTGAGCATTTGAGCACGAAAGAAAAAATCATAACCAATAATTCTGCGGGCATCAGAAATATAAACAAGTGAAACATTCGATAATAAACCTAACCCTGCAGCTAAACAAGTAATTCAGGAAGTAAAAGAAATACTGCACTTTCTTAAGGAAGAGACAGTTCTCTAATAATTTAACATCATTTTTACAGGTGACACTTTTCTCTTTTTAATCATGATATATAATAAATGTAGTTCATCTTGTTTAATAGTATTTAACTCCTCTTTAGGAAAGAATGTAAAAGTTAGCCATTTAAGCATGAATCTCAGTGTGGGATGATGGACTTTTTCAGTAGTATATTTGTGTTTTCTCTCAGGTTTCTTTGCAGTGATACTCTCCCAAAAATCATCTTTATCAAAGTCTTCAAGAGTTTTAGAAATATTGACTATACACTGATTATTGAATCCCAATGCTAAACTAAGAGTTTTCCAAGAGAGGGTGAAAGGTTTATTAAACATTCTAAAATTAACTTCATCATCATCAAAGTCTAGGGTGCTAATAAATTCTATAGTGAGTAACTTGCTACCCTGCTCATTAATTTGCCATGCATTTTTCCATCCAATATTTCTAAAAATAAGCTCAAACTCGGAATTCATTCCGGTTTCATGGAGCAAAGTGGCATCAAAAATTAGAGTATGCGTAAATTCCTTGTTTTTAACCATATTTAAAATTTCTCTCTGGGGTCTAGTTGATAGTGAAATTTGAGTTATGCTTGTGAGTTCATACCTCTCTTCCGGTTGGGAAGAGGATGATAGGTTGTCATACGTGAAGGGTGACAGAGAATCGATATTCATGTCGGAGCCGACGAACGGTGGCACTTGTGATGATGATTGACTTCTTGTTGTGCGGCGTGAGAGGGCTCTTCCAAGGGATCGAATGTCACCTTTCATTCTATTGGTCATCTTGCCTGTAAAATAAAGAACACGAAGAACACGGCAAGAACGAACAAGAACACAAGAATGAAATAAGAACAAGCAAGAACAAGAGGAGAGAAGGAATCAAAGTGGTGATCTCTCTTCTAGGTCTTCTTGCTAATCTTCTTCTTTACCCTTTTCTTTGCTTAAACTTGAATCAAATGATAGGATTATGGAAATTTGAAGTCACGAGCTGCAAAACAACTTGGCTACGTGCTCTCTGGAGTGTGTGTGAGTGAGTGAATGAGTGAGAGGAAGGAGAGGTAGAGAAATGGAGGAGGGGCGCCGGCCGGCGTGGCCTTAGGGCCGGCCGGCCCCACCTGGTCACTTTTGGCTCTCTCCTTTAGCTAGTGTCGACATCACCTTTATCTACTTCCAAATACATGTGGGTTGGTGATTTCTCTGGCTGAATGGATGGATGATGGGTAGTGCATGTGTAAATAATGAAGTTTGGATGGTAGTGAAAGGTGGTGGTTGATGATAATGCATGATGTGACTTGATGTGATGATGGTGGGTCCCAAATGTTTCCTGTATTTATACCGTATAATGACATAAGAATGAAAAACTAAATTACTTTATGAATCTATGAAAAAGTAGAATTCTAATGATGGTCTTTTTATAATTTTCTGCCACCACAGTAAATTTCATTGACGGGGGTTTAACACTCCGTTAATAATAATCACATGGGGCTTAAGCTTTAATCATGCTATGCTTATTTTTAGTTCTTTTTAATAATGCAATTTATGAGAAAGTAAATATGCAAATTTAGATGCAGGAATTAAATTACCGAAAACTACCGAGTTACCTCCCGGTGATTGTTCGGAGTTTTTGAGTCCGTCGATCCGGACTTCTCTAATTGAATTATTCTTCATGATTCATCTCAGGTGTCGGAGATGTTGTTGCATCTTGTTCTTCATGACACTTCAATGTTTGGCATTGCTCCAGCCTTGGCTTGAATGCGAATCGCTCTTCTTGACCATTGATGGTGAATGTGATCTCTCCAGCTCCGACGTCGATGGTTGCATTTGCAGTGTTTAGGAATGGTCGTCCGAGGATGAGGGGTATCTTCCTCTCTTCCTGCATGTCAAGTACTACAAAATCTACAGGAATGAAAAAGTTGCGGATTTTAACCGGAATATTTTCTGCGATTCCTGCGGGATAGCGAACCGATTGGTCAGCTAATTGCAAACACATCATGGTTGGTGTGAGCGTAGAATAGTTGAGTTTATCGAAGACGGTCTTGGGCATGACGCTAACACTTGCTCCAAGATCACATAAAGCATTCTCAAACATTTGGTCTCCTATTGAACAATCAATAGTGGGACACCCTGGATCCTTCTTCTTAGTAGGAGAACTCAGAATTGCCTCACTACACTCCTCCGTTAGCTTGACAACTTCAGTATAAGGTAATGGTCATTTGTTGTTGAGGATGGTTCGAAGATACTTCGCGTATGTAGGTACCTGTATGGCATCTAACAATGGAATATTGACATATAACTTCTGAATTACCTCTACAAACTTACTAAATTGATCATCTATTTTAGCTCTTCTTCTTCTGCATGGAAACGGTAGGAGGGTTGTGTCATGAAAATCTTAAGTTAATTCTTGATCATGTAGTTCAACTAGTGGTGAAGCTGGTATAACTTCTTCTTCTCTGTTGTCCTTTTCAATCTCTTCTTCTACCAGCACTAAATGTGATGGTCTACGTGCCCCTTTTGATAAGATGGATCACGTATAGACTTACCTCCTCTATTAGATATTCCTTTTATTTGCTCATGGTTAGTGGTAAACAAAGTAGAAGATAATTGTGCAATTTGTAATTCTATCTTTTTATTAAATAATATTTGATCTTTAACAGCAGAAGAGAAATTATCCAATTTAGAATTAATTCCTTCTAAAACTTTATCATTAAAAGTAAGTTTCTTATAAATACTTTTATTAATTCTAGCTTGTTCTAATATTAATTCTCTCAAGGGTGGTTGTCTATGATTTGAAAAATTAGAATTGCCTTGGTACTTACCTTGACTTGCTGACCGAGGTTGATTCCATCCTTGTTTCTGAGAAGTAGACTTGATGACTGTACTAATATCTTTTGGGGGATTTGCAAACTCAATTTCTAAAGATCCTTCATATTGATTCTGAGAATTGAATGCATCTTGAATAGCTTGACGATCTCTTTTATGATTGGCTATTTTCTCTAACCAGTTCAACAGTACATCCATCTTGCTTGACAGTGCACACACTTCCTCTGAAATTTCTTCACTCTTATGGCATGTTTGAGTGTTGTTTGTCCAATTCTGATTTTCTGCTATCTTTACCATAATATCTTCAGCTCTTCCAGGGGTGAGTGACATAAATGATCCTTCGGCAGTGGCATCTAGTTGCTCACGTGACCTTTGAGTTAGTCCGTGATAAAATGTTTGCATGAGCAACCACTTTTCCATTTTACGATGGGGACAATCTGATATGTAATCTTGAAAACGTTCTCAGACTTCTGAAATAGATTCACCTTTCTACTGACAAAATTCTGAAATCTTTCCTCGTAGAGCATTGGTTTTGCTTACTAGGAAAAACTTTTCTAGGAAAGCTTTTGAACATTTTACCCATGTCTTGACTCGATCTTTATTATGATAAAACCACTACTTCGCTTTTCCCTCCAATGAGAACGGAAACAAACGAAATAGCACGACATCTTGAGGAATGCAATTGATGTTGATGGTGTTGCCAATCTCCAGGAAATTCTGCAGATTGACACTTGCATCTTCATCCTTCTTTCCAGTAAATGTGATTGCTTGCACCATTTTGATGAGGCTTGGCTTGATCTCATAATCTTGATTTCCAATGTTGAAAGTTGGCCCAACGCGAATATTCTCAGTGCTTGGGGCGGAGAATTCACGTAGAGTCTTCTCAGCCATGGTTTCACAAAATAATGTAAGACCCTTCTTCTTATGGTTGTTCCTGATTGGTAAGAGTTAAAGTACACAACCAATCCTGCACTTACCCTATATAAGATATTTAAATATAAACAAAACACGAGTAAGTCTGCTAACGCAAAAGATTATGGTTATCTCTAAGTATTTATGTCTATAGTTATTTTTATGTTTTTTCTATTAATATTATCTATAAAGAACTCTCCTATATGAAATTCTAGAATAAATATCCTGACGAATAAAATCAACGAACTCAATAAACTATCCTAATGAATAAAATTGCCATCCCCGGCAACGGCGCCAGAAATGCTTGTTGGTATTTTTAACATCACTTCACGTTAAGTTGTCATCCCTAACATGATGCCAAAAACCAAAGGTAAAATAATCTTCAATTGCCTCCTAAAAATAATACTATAGAATATATCCGCAAGCACACAGATAATTCTCCCATTGTAGCACTTCACCCGGTAAGTATTCCGAGTATCGTTGATTTGTTTTATGCCAAAAGGATAAAGGTGACATTCTACTCATTAGGATAATCTACTATAATAATTGGAAAGATAAATATGCAGACCTATGATAACCCATAACTCTAGTAGTTTTAGCGATAAATAAGTCAATGATCAATGGTAAATGATAACTGAGTAAATGAGGTAAATGGTATTCCAGAGATATAATATAGAGACTCACTAATGTAGTAAGACAATCTCGAGATTCGGCTAAAGTAAAGAAAACCTATGTAATTACTAAATACAAAGCCTACAGCCTACGCCACATTACACATCTTCATCTATAGCATAATCAACTCAGAAAACATCATAAGGAGCATCATCTAATGAGGATATTAAGACACAAGGGTCACCTCCTTCGCGACCGCGCTCTGCTCGTCCTACGTACGGGGGGTGGACTACAGAGGAACCAACGCAGCTGTCACCTACGCGGACTACCACACGACCCGGCATGTCAGGGTGCCACCGTAGGTACGCAATATATCTAGACACCACGTCTACATAATGCATACCACCTAACTCACTCGAGTACTGAATTAGGCGCTTTACGATCATACGATAATAATCATCACCAATCATAACTATATCGAATATGCAATTAGAATAAACTAAGAACTGAATAAGTAGCAATATATTAAAATAAAGCAAAGTCATAATGAGATACAAGATAAGATTACCGATCTCCAGACGAACAGATCTAGAATCCCGAGCGTAGCGCCCAACTCTACTTGAACCTTGCTAGACGCCTAAACTATGAACTTGAAGAACTAGAGCCCTATTTCTAATCTCTGGAAACCCTAACTTCCGTCTACTCTTGACGAATGAAGCAGGAGGAATGAATTGGTGCTCTGACAGGGGGGTCTGCCCCTTTATTTATAGCCCAGTGGGATGAACGTGCTCCGTGGGATCAAACCGACTTGAACAAAGGGCCAGATGACTCCAGAGAGGCGGTGGAAGAAGACTCCAGAAGATGGGCCGAAACCCTAGGGGGGCGCCGGCCGGCCCCACCCTGGTGGGTCTCAGGCCCTGGTGCTTCGGGTGTGTTCCAGATGCTTCTACTATTCTCGTGATGATGTTTCCTTGGCGGTTAAGTTTTTGTGGTAATTAAGCACTTTAATCCTTCTTTTAAGCCTTTCTGGAATAATCCCTGGAAAATACACAATTCAGCAAAACTCATGGAATTTGTCAGTAATAACCCTTATGCTTCTATTATTGATCTTCCCTTGGCATTAGTTGACGGTATAAAATTGGTACTTAACGACCGTCAACATGCTCCAAGACCATCTAGGTGACGGCAATCACGAAGAGAAATAAGAGAAATCCACAGCAACAACAATCACCAAGTGACAATGGATGAACTAGGATGAACAATACACTTGGATCAAATTCTAGCTCACTAGGAATGAGAATGAAGTGATCTAGGTGAGTTATAGTGCTTGGCGGTGTGAAGCATCTGGGCCCTAGTGGTTTTGGTGATTAATGACAACAAAGAGGTTATTATGACTAACGTGTGTTTTGCAGGATAATCTAGAGGTTAGGTCATAATAACATGTAGGTTCAAGCCCCTAGCGATGGAAATCGATTCGGTTTTCAAAGGATGAAAGACAAGACGGTGATAAGCTAGTTCCAAGTGTCGATTGGAGTTGAGAGACACTTGGAGTAATCTTAGGTTTTGTTTTTCTCTTTGACCGTACTATTAAGAGGGGTTTGGATGGGTAGCTTGACTTAGGTCAAGGTTAGAGAGTGTAGATGTGATGCACACTTGTCCAAGCTTTAGACAGCCCTGGGAGACTCTTGAGAGAGAGGATCAAACTTCGTTTTGGAAAGTTTTCGATTCGGTGAAGTTCGAACTGAGTTTTGGGCGTCGGACCCTGAGCAGTATGGTTGTCGGACCAATACTCAGAGTCCGACGGCCACGTGGCAGCTCCTGGTTGTACCCCAGCACACCAGGGAGTGTCGGACGCTGCTGGGATGGTCGTCGGACCATACGCCAGCGTCCGATGGTGCCAGGGTTTACTCGGGAGAGCGTTGGACCGTGTTCGTGGGGGGCGTCAGACTATTGCTTCGCAGAGTCCGACGCTTCCAGAGAGGTCCAGAAAGCACGTTTGGGCGTCGGACTATGTCCGACGGCCAGCGTCGGACCATTAGCACGTGTTTTAGCCGTTGAGGGTTCCTATGCAGAGCTCACCCGAGAGCTCAAGGGCATCGGACTGTGGTCCGACGACCGTCGGACCATTGGTTTGGGTCCGATGCCCCTTCGACACAGTGTTGACTGTAGTGTGCCTGTAAGAGTCGGATTGATGAGTATTGGTCCGACAGTGGCACTGTTCATAGGGTCCGAGGTTCCCAGAAAGCAGAAAACAGTACAAACGGCTAGTTTTGGAGAGGGAGAGTATTTATACTTCACCATTAGCTTCATTCTAGTACTCTTGCCCATTTGTTCAGCTGAAGCAACCTTTGTGACCTTGTGAGAGTGCAAGAGCCCTAGGGAGGTTGAGTGATTCCCACTTGCTTGTGAGCTTCTTCCCTAGAGTGTGATCAAGAGTGACTTGTGTGCATCCATCACCCTCTTTGGCCTTATTCTTGGTCAAGTGAGAGTCTAGGCTTGTTACTCTTGATGATTGGCATCACCTAGATGGTTTGGTGGCGATTGGAGGCTTGGTGACCGCTTGGAGAGCTTGTGGGCGGCCCAAGCCAAGCTTATGAGCAGTTGTGGGCGATCCACCGCGCCAGAGAGGCAAAGGATCAGCCCATAGAGAGCACTTGGTCTTTGCGAAGATTAAGGGGGAGCTACACCCTTGCGTGGGTGCTCCAACGAGGACTAGTGGAGAGTGCCGACTCTCCGATACCTCGGGAAAAACTCGGCTTACAATCTTTTACTCATTTACATTCCCACATTTACTTTGTGTTCTCTACTTTCCTAGAGTAGTTTACTTGTGATAGGACTTGGCTCTACGTTGCATAACTTGTTTTACGCTTAGAACATACACAAGCACTTGTGGGGTGAGAATGGGCAAATGGCGATAGGTTGATTTGTATTTCGAAAAATTTACTAGTTGCCCAATTCACCCTCTCTTGGGCATCCTCGATCCTTTCAGGGTGCGCACAAGGTATAACAACGAGTTAGAGAGCCAAGAGGGTGAGCAAGAACCAGCCATGTGGTATTTATAGACTTCCACAAAACAACATAGCCGTTACCCTCCAAAACGCACCGTCGGACGATGCGTCGGGGGCGTCGGACTAATGGCTCCATTCGACGCTCCTCCACCGGCGATCCAGCGCGTGCCACGTGTGCAACTCGTTTGAATCAGACCATTGGCGCACAACGGCTAACTACTCGCACGCTCGGACGCATGCGTCGGACGCTAAGCAGGGCAAGCGTCGGACTAATGGTTTTCACCGTCTGACGTTTCCAGAGAGTTCCCCGAGAGCACAAAATGTGTCGGACTCTATCCGACGGTGGCCGTCAGACTAACGAAACTGTCCGACGCTTTGAAACGAAGTCTCCCGCGTGCTATCAGTTGCGTCGGACGCTAAGCCAATAGTCCGACGCTCGTATTTTGCCCGTCCGACGCTCTCTCTCGCTGTGCAGCTGGGTTGGCCATCGGACGCAATCGATTGGTCCGACGCCTAGTGTTTCTGAGCATCTGACGCTTCCAGAAACCACTGAATCCTGCCTCGCAAGCTCAGCAGGAGAAAACTAGGAACCAAACCCATTTTACCTCTCAACCTTAACCGCGTTTTCAAATGTGCCAACACCACAAAGTGTTTTACCAACAAGTGTAGGGTGTGTTAGCATTTTTCAAAGCAAATTCGCGGGGTTTAAGTTAGTGCAGTAGATCTAAATGCATATGCTCAAAGTATTTCATTTAGAGGCACTTGATGACCGAGGTTGCAAACGAATTTCTCCCCTCTTAATAGTACGGTCATCTAATCTAAATGTGATCATACTCTCTATAGTGTCTTGATCACCAAAATAGAAAGAGCCCTATGAGTTTCACCTTTACCTTGAGCTCCATCCATTGCACCAAGTGCTGAAGCATTTGATCTTCATGTTGATGGACTTACTCCAAAGACTTGGATGCCGTCATAGCTTCCCACTTGATCTTCTAACCATACTTGTAATCAATAGCTTAAGCACATGGTTAGATACTAGGTGTCATCAATTAGCCAAAACCAAACATAGAGCTTTCAAACGCACCCGACCACACTTTGTACAACTTTATCCATGAGGGATGATTCCCATGTGCTCAAGAAGATCAACCTCTTTTCCCACTTCTAAGGTGAGTATGCAAGGTTTACATACATGCTTTCTCAAATTCCATCCTTAAAGTATCTATGGATGGCTAGAGGGGGGCAGGGGTGAATAACCTATTGAAATTTTCTACAAAGACAATGACAAAGACAAAAACATTAGGCAAGTTGGTCAATATAGAAGACAATCCTAATGGGCACTACTTGCCTAGTCTATTCACTGTTAAGAAATCTCTCCCACACAACAGTAGTAAGTTTATCTATGACAACTAAACCATACAAGCTACTGGAGGCAAGAACTACAACTAGTGAGCTACACAAGTAAAGCCACTAAAACTAATCTACTTACTAGAGAGCTACCACTACTACTACACAAACAACCACAAGGCACAATTAGTTAAGAAATGTAAATAGAATGGTAGTAGTGAACACACCACCGAGGGAAAGGACACAACGATTTTTTATCCTGAGTTTGGTTGCTTACTAGCAACTTAATTCCCAGTATGGTGGAGCTTACTAGAACACCTCTTGGCTAGCCTCGTGAGCACACAAGCTTGTTGACTCCTGTGACATGGGCATTAGTGTGAAGCTGATTGGTCATTAAGGACCTCTCGAGGCTCCTTGATTTTACTAGAGTTACTCTTTGCAAGCTTCCATGGGGATGAGTACAAGAGCCCCTCATAACCCTTCAATGGAGTCCCTGCCACAATCACCAAGTGCTACTCAACGATGCCCACAGGCTCCAAGGCTATCTAGGTGGCAACAACCACCAAGAGTAACAAGAACAAAATGCAAGAATGATTCACCAAGTGCTACTAGATCAAAACTCTCAATGCTAGACACTAGAATCCCTACCAATCTCACACAAAAGCAATCTCTAACAAAGCAATGAGTGGAGTGTGTTGCTTCGAACTCGATTTATGCTATATTAGCATCCAAGGGTTCCAGGAGTGCATAAATGGTTCCAACCTTGTATTAATAGCAACCACAAAGAATAGAGCCATTGGGGCAACTAAAATCAACTTCTGTAGAGTCACCGTATAAGTCCGGTGATCAACATAGTAAGGGTTATGAAGATCCAAGCCAGGGAGACACCACTAAACATTTCTGGTGTCTCCCCAGAGCCTCAGCCACAACAACTAGCCCTTGGGAATTGTAACGACTCTTTATGCCTTTCTTCGGTGCTTCTCCATTGATTCTTACCGCATAAATCTGTTCATAGTTGGAACCTCTTTTGGCAATGTGCCATAATTAGCAAGAATGATGTGTAGGTTGATCATGCCTAGGATTTGGCTTTATCCGATGTCCTTATGGTGTTCGACAGATTACTTATAAGAGCAGCGATGCAAGAAATCCTTGTTCAAATTTATGGTGACCATTGAGCACAGTGAAAAGAAGAGTCTCTATCTAATTCCACGGCTAGTAGCATCAACAAGAATAGAAGATACAGATTAGTAATCCTGATTTAGGGATGAGGAAGAGGAAGACTTTCATACCTACTGAAGTATAGGTGATTGTGGCCGCCTGAAATCCGACCGGTGCCTAGTTACAACACCACGAGGGTGGCAGGCATGGGCTTGCCGCTTGCCGAGCTGCCAGTGACCGACGATGACAACTGGCTCACCGTGCCTAACCCTTGGCATGGGTGGACAACCTCCAAGAGGCACCCTGTGCATGGAGTAGGTAGGCGTCTAGCGCATGTCATAGGCATAGGTCGAGAGCGCGTTCCATATACGCAAAGAGCGCCGCTGCTTTGGTGGCCATGGCCGGAGGGGAGCCGAAATAGGGAGCGATGACCGTAGGGTTTGTGGAGGAGGATGGAGATGCATGAGAGAAAGGTCGAGGCAATGAGTGGGTGGACAGAAGCAGGCACAAGAAGAAAGATAAATGAATTTATATGTTTGTGTAATGAGTAATAGTGACCGGTAATTTCGTCTCAACTTCGTGAGGAAGTACAAATGTTCATATTCCAAACACCTCCACGTCTAAAAGGCTATTCACTGACGCATATACGTCTGAATTTAGACCATGGATGGTAGATGCCGCTTAATAGTATTTTTCAATATCTCCACTAATAAATATGTGAAGATATTGATACAATTCAATATGAAAATGAGGCCACGTAATAAACTAATAACTACCTTGAATCGTCGATCACATGTTGAGCACATGAAGCTGTACTAACACCCAAGCTACTTATGATGGGAGTCGTTCATCATCATAGTACATGGTTGCTGATTGTGGGGCAATGGAACTTCATCAATATGGTGTGTACCAAAGCATGTGTAATATCATGAATATATGTGCACATTCGATTTTCTCATCTGACTTGACTCTGCATGTGCATCCTTTTGCATGACAAGTCTTTGGTTATGAATTCTTAATTGCAAAGATACCCAACATTAAGTTTGGAAAGATTTTCCACCACTCATTTGCTGCAAGACCGGTAGCGAGTGTATCAAATTTAACAATGCCGAGTCCCGACCACTATAAGCATGCTCAATTGTTACACCTAGTAGGTTTTTTTTTTTCTACGGTAATTGAATAAATATACGTTTAGCTAGATTTTAAGTGTCAGAAAAATACGAGTGTTTCTATCATTTTGAATTTATATAAAGAAGAAACACCATTTTTGGTAGACGGTGCATTGGTCGATAACAATACATGCGTCTATAGTGTATTTCTGATTATCAAGAACTACCGATTTAGTCTACTAGAGATGTTATAATCGGATAAAAAGTGCCCACATACATATTTGTAAGTGGCCAATTGCCTGTATATGGATAGCATCCTCAGAATCAGAAATATTGGATTTTTGATCGGACGGCCCATCGCAGAAGCATACACCTACCTCTGTTGTTACCACGAGAATTGAATGGTAATAATGAATATTAATAGTATAAAAAGATGGTAATAATGATTTTTTTGAGACTAAATAAACTAAAAAAAATTGGGAATGCTGAGGCGAAAAGTAAAGCATCGCGGAAACGAGACCCTCGCCGACCCCGTCTCCTGTCTGCTCACTTCCCGTTTCCGCCAGTTCGCTCCGCTCCCACATGCCTCCGCCTCCCTCTCGCCGTCGCGGCACCCCCAAACCCTAGGCACCACCGCCGAAACCCTAGATCCTCCTCCCCCTGCCCCGATGGCGGGGGCCGCGGCGTCCCCCGCGGCGGGCCACGTGGCGGAGCGGTTCCGCTCGCGGCTGCGCGAGGAGGCGGGCGGCGGCGAGCCGGGCGCCGCCGCGGTCGTGCGCGTGTACGCGGAGGTGCTCCGCGAGCTCACCTTCAACTGCAAGCCGGTCATCACCGAACTCACCATCATCGCGGGCCAGCACGCCGCGCTCGCCGCCGCGGGAATCGCCGACGCCGTCTGCGCCCGCGTCGCCGAGGTCATCCTGCTGCCCTTTGCTCTCTCTCTCCCCATGGGTGTTGCTCTTGTTTTCCTGTTATTAAGGTGGCCTGCGTTATGATTTTTGGGGCATAAAAGGAAGCTTGGGCTTGGAGCGTCGAGTAGTCTGGGCGCCTGTGCCGTGTATTCACAAGGTTTTGGAGATTGCTGTGCTTGTTGTGAAATGTGGATTTCTGTGCTTTGTTGTCTAATGTGAGAAATCCCATCAAATGGACGGAAGTTTTTTTTTTTTAATTTCTAGGTTTTCCTAGGTTTTACAATAGCTTCAGTCTGTACAAGATTATTCCATTTCGTAAGAAGCGATGCATATACAGTTCAGTATGTTTGTGGCGATTGTTGTTTACAGTTCTGGTAGCATATTTAGTTCCTTGGGTTTAGAATCTTCGTCGAACTTTTTTAGATTAAATTGGTGCTTGTCATTGTATTTTTTCTGAAACTTCCTGTTCAATATCGGTAGGGTGCTGACATACACGCACGGAATATGTAGCAACGGAGTTAACAGTTGTAGCTTAAGAGTGTATGGCCACTGCGTTGAAAAAAATTGGTTGCTATGATTGATGAACTTCGTTTTCGATGGAAAGTTTGAGAGTTATCCTGTCGAATTGAGATAAACGTTAAACGATGTTATAGGTAAATACATGGCGTGTTACACTGGTTCTTGTTTTTGACTTACGATGAAAAGAGTTCATAACTTGTTTAACTTAGGATAGTTGTGAACTAAGTCAGTTACCTGTTTACTTGTTCTGACTGCCGTGGTATATTTGGTTTTGTTTAGAAATATCTTGTAATTCTGGCTGCTTTTCTTGAAGATAAGAGTCTACGATTTTAAATGAAAACAATATGGGAACCAATTATAATAGCAAGGATTAAGCTAGAAACATTTGAGACTGTTCATCAATCAAAATTTTCTTTCTCATATATGCATGATTTTTAATCAATTATGACTTTCAAAGTTCTTTTGTGCGATGATCGTTATTCTGCGATATTCTTGCAGGTGCCACCTGATCAGATATTACCATCTTTGTATCTGCTAGATAGTATTGTGAAGAATATAGGTGGGGAATATGTAGAGCACTTTGCAACTAGGTTGCAAAGTGTATTTATTGATGCATACTACAGAGTTCATCCAAACCAGTATACTTCAATGAGGCGCCTCTTTCGTACCTGGTGGCCAGTGTTTCCTTCTTCTGTGCTTCGCGGCATTGAGGATGACCTTCAATTTTCTCCCTCAGAGAATAACCGTCCCACCACATCGACAAATCTGCATCAAACAGAGTCGTTATCTCCTAGGCCATCTCATGGCATACATGTAAATCCTAAATATCTGGAAGCACAACATAAGTTCAAGCAGGCCAATGTGGTAAGACTTTTTTTTTTTTGTGGACATCATGTATAGATACTAGAATGAACGTCATGTATAGATACTAGAATCATCGGTGTATTTGTTGTGGTTCAAGTCTAAAATGACTGTCGATAGTGTGTTGTATTGTTTCACAACCTGTTGTGTACTGTAAAAGTCTATACGATTTAAGTTAACTTCAACTTTATTGATGATGTTTGTACACTTTATTTCCTTAAAAATCAGGCGCACCAGTCAGCAGCTCGGGACACTAGGCAAATGACCGATGTGCAGGAGGATCTGATTAATGGTTTAACATCGAATATTTCGCGAGGACGGCCTTCAATGTTTCAGGTATTTAGATTGTCTCTTCCCTCATCGCTCCTAGTCATTTTTGCAACCAGTCTCCAATTCCAAGCCTGTCTTCCAGACATCATTGTGGTAACGCTTGTATGTAAAAAACTGTCTTCTGTTTCATTTGCAATCCGTAATGATTGAGAAAGGAGAAAAACCTTTTTTTGTCTTATCTTTTTAAGGAAATACTCTATTTATTTAAGATACTGATTCTGTTTACTGACGGCTTCTTCCAAAAGTTCCTATGACTCGGTTCCTTCCAAGAGTTTCTACAACTCTTCTGTACCTGATTTAGTATTCTTGATAACAAACAATCACACTTGTCTGACTTTTTCTGATGCTTGAGAAAATATTAGGTGCTTTATTTTACCTCAAGTGAAATGAAACCAAAGTACTCAAATCTACTCCTTCCATTCCAAAATGTGGGTCATTTTAGTTTTGTCCTAAGTCAAATGTTTGTAGCTCTGACAATGTTTTAGAAAAATGCACCAACACAGAGCATCAAACTAGTTTCATTAAATTCACCATGAAATATGTCTTGATAGTGCTTAGCATTGGAGATGTTAATATATTTTTTCTATAAACTCGGTCAAAGTTAGAGAAGTTTGATTTTATTTAGGTTAGAAATATAACAACATTACATTTTTGTGCATTTCCTTTTCTCTCAATCCAAGTTGTCAAATGCTATTTCTGCCTCTGGTTTACTTTTCTGATGGCTTATAATCTGTTTTGTAATCATATGGGCAGAAATCTTCTTTACAGTATGCTGATGATCCTGATCAACAAGAGACGTTTAGACCTCTTGCTGGAACAATAAGGGCAACATCACCACATCTCTTGAGTACACATGCATCTGATGTGAATCTAGATGGGCCATTAGTCAATTCAAGGAGAAACTTGTCCAGATCACCACCTCTTGATGTGTTTCCTAGGAATGTGTCCCCCAAGAGAGCGCTAGAGAGGCTACCACCATCTCATTCTGTATTGGGACCTGATCCCAGAAAATTGCCTGATCGAAATGGCAGGTTAAGATGGGGTTTGGACGATGGTGCACAGCGGCCTACAATAAGTATGCTTGATGAAGAGTACCGTAAGCAAAGTGCAAGGGAACTTATTGATGCATATGGGAATTGTCAAGGACGAGATGCTGATGAACGACTTCCTAAAATGCAGCGCCTGGATCCAAATGGTATGGCTAACAGATCTAGTGCACGAAATTGGTTAACTTCAGAGGAAGAAGAGTATTCATGGGAGGATATGAGTCCAACTTTGACTGATCGAGTCAGAAGCAGCATGCCATCTTTTCCTCCTGGAACCATGAGAACTGGATTTCCTGGGGCAAATGCAGGGCTACTGGAATCTGATGTTGGAAGGCACAATTTCCCCAGCCAAGCTACTAGATCATTGGTTGATGGTTCACCATATAATCTTGAAGATAGGATTTCAGCTGCAAGTGTATGGTTGTCTAATCTATCTTTAAATAATAGTGAATCATAACTTAGTAATGCTTTGTGGTCCTATCATCGCCTCCTGCAGTTCTATGAAATAAATTTTCTCCTTTTTCTTTAAAACAATTATGGTCTCTAGTACACAATTGAATTGCAGCTTTCTATTCTAATATATTTGTAAAAGTCATTGTTCTAAAAGGCTGGTTGCCAACTAGCCATGTGTTGTCTAGTTCAATTGGGCTGCCTAGGTGGCCCTAGGTGCGAATAATGAGCTACTAGTTGGGCCAGATCTGCCACTAGAGTGGCGGAAGCAGTAGCTAGCAAAGAGCCAACAAGACCATGACCTTTTGTGCCATCTGCTTCTTTCCTCTCCCGCTCATATCCTTAGCTAAGGTCATATACCACATGGCCCATGTGTGCAAATTAGCCTGTGAAGACAACACAGTACTTTGCTGCCTGCCTAGAGTCTAGTGCCCTTTAGATCAATGATAAAAATTTGCGATGCAAGTAAGTAACATCAGATGTACTAATATAGGCTTCAGCTGGTCGATCTAGAGATATTTTTGCCAAATTTCAAATGACATGTATCCTTTGACAATCCTTATTTGACTGAAAAGGACAAAATAGTAGTTAGGTAAAAATTCTGCAAATAAATTAGTCAGAGAAACAACATTTTGGATAACCACATATGTATGCTGTTAGGGAAGGAATTTTATAAGCATAGTTTTTCTGCAGTTTATTCCTTTGTATTTTACAATTTGATGTAAAATAATCAATGCCTTCGGTTACTCAGATTTTAAAGCATGTATCATGTGTAGGACTAGCACATTATTTCCCAGTAGCCTTAAGCAGTTTTTAGGCACTGTATACATTATTTAACTGTTTTCATGTCTTATGTTTAACTGAAACCCTTTGAACACTCTTGTCCATGCACCAAATAGGATTCATATGCAGACTTATCAGCAAGGTAGTGTTGTCTCTATGAATCTATGAACACCTATTGACACAGGAACACCTTTTCCTCTTGCAGCATGGTGACATTTCCACAAGGAGATATCCAGGCAATTTTGGTGTTCAGAATGGAGCTCTTTTGGAGTACCAGAATTCTGAACATACCTTAAACCATGGGAGAGTTGCTACCATGCCAGCTCCACCTTGGCAACAGCCTACTGGTCTGCCATTGCGAATACAAGCACCTCAACATCCTTCAGTACTTGATAGAATACCACAGCCCGTCGACGGTGAAATGCCAGTCAAGAGGTTGGACATTAGTGGCACATACAATGGTTTGAGTGTAGATAGACCCTTGGTAGACAAGCATAGGTCATCACCTGCTCCTGCTCCTGCTCCGACAGAATGGCCCCTTCACCATACCCAATCACAAACTTTACCGCTATTTCCTCCTGATACAAAACATGTTAGAACTGCATCAGATAGTTTAGAAATTAGTTCTTTTGTTAGCCAAGGCGCTAGTTCGTCAGTATTTGTTCCGCGGCATCAGTATGATGCCTTGGATAGGAAAACAGGTACTGGTAACTTAGCTCAACCACCATGTCAGCACCAAGATTTGTTGCCATCAAGCCAACAAAATCAAGGTACAATTTTAGGAAACCAAGCTCATCCTCATCGGCCCCCACAGTTACATTCCCATGCCCACCCTCACCATCAGGAGACCTTTAGAAGCTTTGCCCCTGGCATGTCCGGATCTCCATTCCAAGGACAAGGAGGTAATGCTACCATGACACCAGTTTCCGTTCTGCCAACTTCCTTTTCTGTACCACCTGCTGTGCCACCTTATGGCGTGCTGTCTGCACCTGGGTTTCCTATGCCACCATTACCGCCCGGACCACCTCCCGTCCCACTGCAGACGGGTTCATCATCATCACAAGTTGGTGGCCCTCAACCATTTGTCTCTGGGCTGTTGACTAACCTTATGCGGCATGGTGTAATTTCACTGGAACCACCTAGCCAGTCCCAGGTATTTCTCATGCTTAATGTGCTGTTATTATGTATTATTCTGTTCATATTTATGCTGTTAATTGAGGGGAAAAGTGTGAAATTTTATTTTAGGATTCTGTCGGAGTTGACTTCAATGTAGACCTCAAGGTGCGGAATGAGTCTGTCATCAACGCTTTATATCAGGATCTTTCAAGGCAGTGCAAAACTTGTGGCCTTCGATTTAAATGCCAAGAGGAGCATCGTGCTCACATGGACTGGCATGTTACAAAAAATAGGAATTCAAAGAACCGTAAGCAATCTTCACGTAAATATTTTGTCACCGTGGATGAATGGTTAAGGGCAGCAGAAACAGTAGGAAACGATGGAGTTCCTGCTTTTGTGCCTTCAGAACCAGTCCCAGACAGACAGGAAGAGAAAGAAATTGCTGTTCCTGCGGATGAGGAGCAAACAGCCTGTGCATTATGTCAAGAGCCATTTGAAGATTTCTACAGTGATGAGACTGATGAGTGGATGTACAGAGGTGCAGTCTACATGAATGCGCCAGATGGTAATATCGATGGTCTGGAAAGGTCACAGTTGGGACCTATTGTCCATGCTAAATGTCGATCTGGGCCCAGCAATGCTTCTTAGGGTGGGCATAACTGGTGAGTATCTATTCATTTCCTTGTGCTTAACAAACATATATGAACTGTAAGGTGGACACAGTAAGTTTCTTTCTTGAGGTTAACCTCACTGTAGATAGGGGATATTGTTTCCTTGCGAATATTTGGCTGTATGCAAACTTGTTTTTGGCTGTGATTATATATGATTATATGTTATCTGACAATAAAAATTCTGGTTGTGATATTGATATGCAATGTTCATGATTTTTTCATTGTTTACGGTCAGTGTTCTCTATTAGGTGAATATACTCATCTCACATTTAGGACCCATTATTTTTTGTTTGTTTTTTTGTTGTGCTGAACCATTTTGCAGATCCCTCATATGGATTTTCAGAATGTCCGATTCTACTGGCATATATGATAAAGGACCTTCAGTTGCTCCTTTATAGTTATTATTACTCTGAAGGATTCTGTAGGTTTTTAAATGGAAATGTGAATTCTCATGCTTGTTCAAGTAATATGATTCTTTAATTGGTGTATTTTGGTAATGACAAATGTAATCATGCTAATTATGTAATTTTATTTGCTAACTAATGACAATTGTAAGCATGCAAACCCACAGTTTTGTATGTATCTAAGGATAGAAGTGGGCTTTGGATTATTTGTAAAAAAGTGGTGATAATTAGGAATTCAGGACTATTATAGTCCCTTTTCATTCGTACTTCACTATTCTTGGCCATCATGGCATCAGAATCTGCACAGCTATTTTGGCATCTAGGATAGGTTTCCTTAAGCATGCTTTGGTCTAATTTGTAAAAAAGTGGCAATAATCAGGAGTTCAGGACTATCACAGTTACTTTTCATTTGCACTTCACTAGTTTTGCCCATCATAGATGATTATTTGTATGTATCTAAGGATAGAAGTGGGCTTTGGATTATTTATGGCCAATCAAATTTCTAACAAATCACCAGTACAGCTTTCTGGCTTGAAATTTGTTATTTTTATATCTCACAAACGAAGTCGAGTTTGGACAAGATATTTTACAAGGTTGTGTATCATCATATCATCTACATGTGTGATTTTTTTGGTAAATTTAGATGATTTTTTTGCCGTGGTTTGCACAGGTTTTCACGAAATTGTGGTTTGCACAAGATACATTCCCTTTCTTGTATTGTTTTTTGCGAGGATTTTTATTTTGTTTTTTTGTGCTAGCTCTTAGCATGTTTGGAAGCTATGTTTTTAATTATCTGGTCTGTGCTCATGCAATTAGTAAGTTGCATAGGCACATACAAGCACATAAGTTCTGGTGACCTCTTTCTGATGACATCACGATTCCTGTGAGGGTATTGACCTTTTTTGTGTTCAAATTTCGAATGGATGCGACATGAAATTCCTTGAAAGTAATTGACTGAGCAATCATATTTTTTTTACGTTTTCTTTGTCCTATAACTTTTTTCCTTTTGATTATGAAATCCTCAATGATCGGTTATTAAGTTGGAAGACCGGCTATAAGTTGGAAAAGGTGGTAAAATTGAGATATACTCGGCCTATTTGCCATTGCACTGAACCATGTAATTTAGTTGCATGCTGTTATATCAGCTACTACCTGTGTTCCTTAAAGAGGTGCATAGACAGAATGACAGTTTTTTAGGGACTCGGGTAATAGTTGCAACAAACCTTTTTCTTCTTTGGCTCCAAAAGGATCTTTTTTTGGTACATACCAAAATAGGAATTTAAGTGTGTTTAAAATGGCTGCTGAGTTTTCCTGAATGGTGTATGATCCAATGAGATGGGTTCATTGGTTTACTCCTTTTGCCATGGTGATAACTTGAATGCATAATATTTGTTTTCATACTGGTCATGTGTGGTGGCTTCAATTTTATTCACTTTCCATCCCTAATTAATTGTTAATAAAGCCACCATGAAGATAACTAAGCATCTTGTTTATTAGCCTCGTGTAAACAAATCACTCAAACTTATACTCGCTATTATTTAATGGTTAATAAATTCCCTTAGAAGTGCCTTATTGAAAGATGTTTCTATGTTGATTGCTAACTATTTTTATCTTGGTTGCAGGGATGACTTCATAGCTTTTTTTTCCGTTGCGGCTGTAGGCATGGCCTGTAAACTACTGGAGACTCAGATTTTGTTATGGTTAGCTTCTTTTCTATCTGGCTCCCTTAACAGCCAGTGCATAGAATGTTATTTTTTGAATGAAAAGGCAGGAGCCAGTGCATAGAATGTTAATGTGACAATATTGTATAACTGTAAATTTTTTCTATTATTCAGTTGCACAGTGCTGCCTTTTTCATTTCAACCATAGTGTGATCTATACTGAAGCTTGACAGCGGTATATGCTTAGGGGTTCTGCAGCACAGTTGTTGACAGCGGTTGTAACCATGGTTTTCACTGGACATGGGACACAATATATTTCAATAGTCCTGCTTTCTTCCTCGTTAATATCTTGTGCAGGATACAAACCAATTCTCGACGATGGTTGGTAGCTTTGGAAGGGATCGCCCAAGATGACCAATAGTGCCGGCCACTATCTATGCCTCTCCTGAAGTATTGAAAGGGACTAGATGCTGTCATTTCCTTATTGCTTAAACTTATTAGTATTTTCCTTTGTAATTTGAGAGCGTTGTTTGTGATGATTATTCATGGTCGCTTGTATAGCTCCATCTTGCTGATATATGTTTGTGCTCCGTAATGTCGATGAGTGTCTTACCAGACTTTACTTTATTCTGGTTGGTATATGCTTTGTCAAACTGTTCAATGAAACAATTTCCGAATGTTATTGTCCAAAATTATTTATTTTTGCAGCTCAATATTGCTGTGTGAATTTGTGTGACTGTTGGTAGTCGGTAGTTTGTGATGGTGGGTCCTCATACTAAGCTGAATGTTTTTTGGATAATCTAGTGCAGTCATACATGCATTTCTGATGCCACATGGCCACATGACTGTTCCTGTACGATCAGCTTTTGTATGAAACTACAGGGAGACTGCGCGCGCGCGGGAAAGGAGTAAAAAAAAAAAAAAAGGGTCACGGCTTTGAGTGGGGCTATGGAGGAGAAAAAAAAGATGGGGTATAGCAGGCTGTACCGTAGATGAACAACGAGCTGTCTTGTGGCCGCCCGATACTTTTTTTTTTGTTAAAAAAAATTCCGCCGGATACTGTTACCTGGAGTAGCAGGTGAGGGGGGAGGGGAACTGTTGCGGGAACAATGGAAGGAGGTGCCAACGTTTAAAAAAAGAGTATAGATTGGTGCTTCTTCGTTCATAAACTGTAATTAGTGATGTTTGTTTCAGAATTTATAGCACGGACGACAATTAGTGACTCTCCATTTCATCTAAATATAGGACATTTTATCTTTTTAGTTTGTAGCTTTTGCTATTTATTTAGACATACACTATGTCTAGATATATGAAGCTAATTTGCAATGGAGGGAGTATAAAGCAAAGTTAGCTATAACAACCTAAAAAACATTAGGTTTGGTTGGTTTCATGTGGTGTCGTAAAAATGACTTTAGGAGGGTTTTTACTTGAATGAGGTTTTCATGCTAGGAGGGCTTCTACTTGAATTCTAGGGGACAAAAACCAACTATAGGGCTCTAGCACGATCCAAGGGCTCCAAAAATTAGGTTTTAGATTTCCCAACTTACACATCGCTCCTAGATCGACAGCCTCCTTTCTTACCGCTGCCTGCACTGAAGCCCTTCACCCCTCTTGCTCATGCTGTCTCCATCAATGATAAATCCAAATTTGGTTGCCGGTGATTGTTACCCTCATCTCCTTCAACATAAATCAGGCCCCCACCTCCCTTTCATCTTACCACACTTTCCTTGGTAGATTTAGGTCCTAGGAGAAACCCTAAGTTCAATCATCTTCGTCAAATATGTCCACACAAACTCTACCCCCATTGATCGCTACTCCCGTGCGCACAACCCCCTCTCATTTTCATCCCCGCGTGTGAGCCTACTTGTCCGCAATTTTCCTAAGTCAGCTTCCCCGACTTCAAGGTCACACTATGAGTGGAGTATTTGGGCGTCCACCCTCTCTACTCTACCCTCTATAAGGAAAATGGCACCTAGATAGGGCCATTAAGTGATTTTGGTGATTGAGGGATAATATGGGCATTCGAACTAATGTGGCTTGCTAGTATACAAGGTTTTAGTCCTATGAATGTAATAATGGATTGGAAAAGGAAGGTCGTCAAGTGTTCAACATCTCAAGAAAAGAGTTAGAACTTAGAAGTTGTGTTTCTAGAGACCCTATAAGATAAGAAAGAAATACAAGACATTAAATGGAAGAAGTCCAGACGAGAAGACATCTCAAGTAAATTGGGTAGTGGATGTGGAAGGCATCACTGGAAAGCTATAGTGGTAGACTAGAGTTGAGCATCGGAAGGTAGTGTCACAAATTGGTGTCACAACTCGTCGTGACTATTGCATAATCATTGACATCATGATCATCATTAGCGTGTTAAGTCGAGTTTTAGAAAATTTGCACACAATACTCTGCATTTTCTAGGCTTTGTTGTGCACTCTTAGACGGTCAGGTACTCAGCCCTGGACGACCCAAAATGCACAATTTAAGACTTTGTCAGTCTGCATGATCAGTGTCCTGACAGATGGTTTGGCACGTCCCACTGGACGGTCCATCATCTCGAGTGGAGCACCAATAGAGCATACCCGATCCACTATCTATCTCTTTCACGTCCACCTCTTTCCCCCTACAATCTTCACAACACACTAATGCTAAGGGATTAGTGAAACAACAAATCCTAATAAACTCTACTTGCACTAGCATTACTTTCACACAAGCAAGCCTCCTCAATTCTAGTAGCTATGTTATCTAATTCTAAACACAACCACCACACGAGCTATTACTAGCTAGAATTGCTAGAGTTACAAAACAAGTAACTAAAGTAGTTACTACTACAATTACAACTACAACTACAAGCTCTAGCTAGCTACTATAAGGAAAATGGACTGTTGGGCCATTTATTTTAGATTTTGGTGTTTGATGTCAACATGACCATATGAAAGGTCCTAAATGGCTGTAGAGGGGTTGCATAGTCCAAGGCCCCGTTTGGATCCTTGGAATTGAATTTATTTTAAGAATCATAATTTACACACATATTAATTAACTCAATATGGTTGTATATAGATTATATATGAGAGAGATACTTATATTTTGTATTTTTACCATGTGAGGACGAGTTGAAAAGCGTGCTATAAATTGCAAAGTAGAAATATTGCATGGCGATTATATAATTAAATTTCATCTCTCACCCTATGAATTTGAGGTAGGCTAACATGTAAACTTTGAAAAGTGATGGAATATCATATTCCCAGTGAAATAGCCTAGGTTACTAATTAGATTTCAATTACTTCAATTGAAAGGATCCACCCTAATTGAAATTCTACAAATTTCACTGGAGCAAGATGTTTAGTAATAAAAATGACGTAATGCGTTGCGTTTTGCTCTAGCTCTACTCAAAAGGCAACATACCAATAATTCACTGGTATCTAGCTCTACTCAAAAGGCAACATACCAACAATTCTAATTGGTATGATCACTAAGCACACAAAGGCTATGTCTCTACTTCTAAGTTAGTGAACACTCATACTAACTAAATAGCAACACTAACCAACTACACAAAGCAATAAGCTAGCTCTCAAAAGAACGACTAAGCTAAAGGGCTAATACAACTAGGAATGTAATGCAAAAGGTATAGTGTATTATACTGTCGTGGATAGGAGCCAATCACCAATATAATCAACAATTTATCAATCAATGAAATCCAATAATACTAAGAAGGAAAACAAGGGAGACAAAGATTTATCTTGAGGTTCACATGCTTGACGGCATGTTAGTTCCCGTTGTGCCGACATTCACTTGATGGTTCGGTGGTTAATTGGCATGCACAAGCGAAGTCCAATATTCGGGCGCCACAAGAACCTGCTACAAGCAAGGCAACTCAATGCACAAGCAATTTACTAGTCCGATCATCCTAGGCCGTCCTATCTCGTTCAATCGTGGCCCTTTGATCTCAACGGTTGGTAGCGCTCACAAAGCTGACAAGTTCTGACTAGATGCGTCTGGTGCCAGGGCCGAGTCCGATGCAATCTAGAGAGCATCCAGAGAGCTCCTGGACACATCGGACGCGTCCGATCACCGTGACCGGACTCGCCATCATCTGGTCAAAACGAGAGCCGCTTAGACAACATTGCAACGGACGCGTTGCTTGCACTGTTCACGCGTTCGGTCGCTGTGATGGAGAAATCGAGGCTAGAGTTAGCCACCGGACGTGTCTGTTTATCTCGAGATCAGCGTCCGGTGCACGTTTCTTAGCTCTTTCTCACTGGTTTCTGCATGCGCCAATACTCAAGTGTCTCACTCACTTGTGCACGGTGTGTTAGCACATTTTCAAAGCAACTTCAAGGGCGTTGTTAGTTCTCTCTAGGTCCAAATGAATATGCAAGAACTTATGCAACATAGAAGCACTTGATAACCAAATTCACCATGATTATCTCCACCACTAGTACAGAAATGTCCTTTAGGGGCGGTTAAAATGGGTTTTCAGGGGTGGATCGCCCAACCGCCCCTGCTCCAGCGACACTAAAAATATTGCATTTCTAGCGACGGTCTTTCAACTGCCCCTGAAGATAATTTTTAGGGGCGGTTCTGTTACGAAACTCGCCTCTACAAATTCATTTTCAGGGGTGGTTGACTTAAGAGAACCGCCTCTAGATATGTATTTTCAGGGGCGGTTGACATAAGAGACCCGCCTCTAAATATGTATTTTCAGGGGCGGTCTCATTAAGACAACCGTGTCTAATATATATTTTCAAGGGTGGTTAACATAATGAAACCAGCCGTGAACATAGGTTTGTCAACGACGGCTTTTGCAATGAAATCGCCCCTGGAGATGTATTTTTAGAGGCGGCACAACGAACCGCCTCTAAAAAGCATTTTGAAACTTTTGAAAGCTCGATTTCCCGCCATTTTTGAAATCGCATTTTTGCACCAAATTTCAGTTCGATTTCCGGCCATATTTGAAATCACGTTTTCACAGCAAATTTTTGGCCAATTGAAATGATTAATTTAACTACATCAATACATAGCCGTCGAACATCGGCATGTGAGTATTTACATCATAAATTAACTGCACATCGCCATGTACTTTTACATGAAAGGAGCCAAACACTAGAAACTCTAAATCTTTTTGTTACAGGTGCTAGCTCAACTAAGAAAATGAAAAGAAGGGGTGCTTGCATTTAGCATGAAGATTAGCGAACTTATCTTGTTGAGCATACCCTGACTCTTCATCGAAGAGGTCACCACCCTCGCGAAGAACGTCCTTCAGCAAGAACTTGCAAAATTCATCTTCGAATTCTTGAATATCCTTTTGTTCCAGGTGGTTGACACTCGAATAAGGTCTGCGTTGCTGCACAAAACAACAGGAGCAAAATTAGATATGGATGTTAATTACCAATTGCTTATGGTTCGAAAGATCGACTTACATTGGCTTCAGGGTCATTGTAGTAACAGCCATTAGTTCGCATCTAATGACATACATAGTTTCCACAAAGCACTGACCCAGCAGGCTGCTTCGCGCACTACAGGGGAGTGACATAAATTAAAAACAAGCCAAACGAATCGGATTGCTTTATTTATTCAAATATTCTCAGGGTTTGGGATAGAAAATGGTCGTACCGAAATTATGAAGACAAATAGTCAGCTTATTCTGATCTGCTGGGTGCTCTCCACCCTTATCGATGTAAATTTTATAGACGCTGCTCAAAGTAAAAAATTAATCAGTTTCACTAATATTAGTAACACAAGTTACCATTTTTCTGCCAGCAAAGGGCACTCGTATGCGTTTTTTTTCCACGGGACAGGTCACGGCGGCGAGCTCGATTTGGGCACGGGCAAGGGCTTTCCCCTTGAGGTCAAGCTGCTTCCAGAGCCCGATCCCGCCGCGGAGGAAGCGGGACTTGTCCCGGGAGGTATGCATGAGGTCCTGGAAAGGAGAGAGGAGCGGAGACGGTAAAAACGACGCTCATGCGCAGGTAAAGTTACGAGACACGGGGGCTCACCTGAAGCTGGGCCGGGAGCTCCGTCTCGAGGACGTCGGCAATCGCGCGGAGACCCGCCGCCGAGCTGAACCCGAGCTCCTGAACGGCGTCCCATTTGAGAGCCTCGAGGTCGTCCCGGAGCGAGAAGACGGACGGCGCCTGAGGGTCCGCTCGGTCCGCCCACTCGATCCGGGAGGTGGTCAACTCCCGAGGCTGGGGTTGCCTCAATGCCAACGCCCAGGGGCCTTCCTCACGGGCGGGGGGAGCCCCTGCGTCGACATCCACGACCGCCGAGCCCACGGCGGCAGGCTCCATGGGGGCGGCATCGGCCGATGCTCCCGGGGCGCCTCCAGAAGTAATGACCGAGGCCTCGGGAGCTCGCGCTGGCGCTGCCTCCGTGTCGACGGCGGGCGCGACGACGGTGGCCACGGCCGGAACGACCCCTCCGAAGGGAGGAACCTCGGGCGCCACGACCGGACCTGTGGGGGGACGGACTTCCTCGTCCGAAGATCGGGCGCTCCCCCTGGCAGTGTCGTGGCCCTGCACCTTCATGACCTTCAAGTGCGACACCTAGAGGTCCGGCCCCGAGCGTTTCCTGAAGCAGAGAAGGAAGAAAGGAACGTTCGTAACAAGATCTCCAACGAAAGGAATTACAGGCAAGGATACCTACCTCGTCTTCGGAACCACCCTCCTCTTCTTCGCCGCCCCCGCGCTCGGCGGGACGACGGACGGCGTGGGCCGCGCCGGCGGCGGAGGAGTGGGCGCCACCTCGGCGTCCGGGTCAACATCACCCTGAGGCAAGGGCCCTACCTGGGCACCAGGGGTCGCCTCGATGTCGCCGCCCCTCGACAGGAAAGCTTGAGTCTGGGAGGACCCCAGCTCCAGTTCCGGCGTCTTGGCGCGGGTCGGCTCCGGCTCCGACGGTTTCTGCTCACCGCTCCCCCCGCCTGCGGCCGTCGTGCCGATCAGCGATGCGTCGGAGGGGAGGGTGCGCGGAAACAGGATCCCCCCGGTCCCGCCGGCAGCAGCCAGGCTTGGCTCGGGCGCCAGGTCCGAGCCCGTTCTCGGCCTCTCCAGCGAGCCCTCGCGGCCGCTGGAAGGCGGAGCCGTGGCTCCGGTAGTCACGCTGCGAGAGACCGCGCCTTCAGACGCGGACTCCGGCAGTTTTTCCTGGGGGCTCGGGTCACGAGCCCCGGTATCCGCTGGAGGACGCCGACATTGGAGCCTTCCTAGGCTCGTCGGCGCCCACCACGGGCTTTGTGGCCACGAAGGGCCGGTCCAACACTGTGAAATCATAAAAATCTTCTTCTTCTTCATCCTCCTCGTCGTCTTCGTCGGAGAGGGTGTCCTCCTCCGGCTCCCCCGCCTCCTTACGGCGACGGCGGCACTGGTAGGATTCCTCCATCTTCCGACCCCTCTTCTGCTTCAGCGCAGTCTTCCGGTCCTTCTCCGCCTTCGCCACCTCGTCCCGAAGGCGGTTCTGGTTTCGCTGAACCTTGTCCTCCGGGACAGGCGGAAGGGAAGGCTTTCCGGTCCTTGGAAGACCCTGCGATGGAAGAAATCAGAAAAAAGACAGAGGAACCACAAACTCGACGGAACGGATGATGCTCACCAGCGCGATGAAGCCTGTGCGGGGCGCATGGGTATCCGGTTCACCTCGTCCCAGGTATGGTAACCGCCCACCATGTACTTAACACGGCGCATCACCTCTTGTCGGCCGATGTCCTGGGGCAGCATGGCCGTGCCCTCCCGCGGCGTCCCGATGAGCATCTGGTTCAGCGCCAGCCTGCGGTCCATTAGCGGCAGCACCGTTCGCGCATGGAACTGCGCCGCCACGGCGGCTCCCGTGAGACCCCGGTCGCGCAGCGTCTGGAGCGCGTCGAAGTAGACGTTTAGGTGCTTGGCCTCCTTAGCCGGGCACCCCCACTCCCATTGAGGGAGGGGAGCGATGAACGCCCTTCCCATATACTTGGGGAAGGCATCCCCGTCATTGCGGAGGTAGAACCAGCCGTGGTACCAGCCCTTGTTGGAGGAGGGAGCCTTGCAGGGGATGTACTCGCCGGAGTGGATCACGAAACCACAGCCCCCGCGCGCGGGATCTCCCACGGCTTCTTTGAACCGGCCGCCTTGGTGTACCAGTCGACGCGGGAGATACGGCGCCATAGGTTCCAGTGCGGGGGTACCCCAAGGTAGCCCTCGCACAGGGCGGCGAAGATCGACGCCTGCGTGATGGAGTTGGGGGTGAGGTTGTGGAGCTCCAACCCGTTGTTGAAGAGCAGTGCCCGACAGAAGTGGCTCGGCGGCGACCCGAGCCCGCGCTCGTGGTAAGCGATGAAGCTCACCACGTACCCCTCATCGGGTTTCGGCTCGTCGTGGTCGTCCGACGGCACGACCCACTCCGGGTGCTCCACGTCGGTGCGGGGGCGTAGGAGCCCTAGCTCCACGAGCCGCTCCAGATCCTCCTCCGTCACGGCGCTGCGAGGGCACGGCTCCAACCTAAGAATGCCGGCGGCGGCGGCAGCGGCATCGGTGCGAACAGGGGAGGAGGCCATGGCAAGCTAGAGAAAAAAAGCTGTGGGAAGGCAACGATATCGGCCGTGGCGGCGCTTCTCACTCGAGCAACGAAAGCGAAAGGGTGGACAGCGAAAGCAATAAGGCGAGCGGCTACGCGAGCAAATGGCTAGGGTAGAAAGAAAAAATCATGAGTTTTTCTTATATACCCAGGCGGCGGATCGTGGGCAGATGCGGAGGATCTGCCGGATTAACTACGCGGGGCCCGTCACGATCCCCGCATCACCGTCGGTCTCGCGCACGCATTCGCCTCGACCGCCCCGAACCATCGCGTCCGTCAGGCTGTGCGCCTCAAAAGGTGAGCCGAATCATTACGCCCGCTCGCCTCGGTCCCGCCGATACATTCTCCTTCTCGACGAAAGAACCTCGGGCTCGGACGCCCGTTACGTTCCCAGGGGATCGAAGACTGGCCCACAGTGGCTCGAACAGTCGCCCCAGGGAAACCGAGTTAGGGACAGCTAACGGATGGGTCACGAAAATGGCCAGTATCCCGACGCCCGAGCGTCACAAGGGACATCTCGTGCTGTGTCCAAGTCCCAGTAGTGAGTCAATTACGTGGAATCCCTCCATGGGAGGCATCAGGCCCTCGGAACCCGACATCCACTAATTGACCCTCGGGAAACATTTGGAGTGTGTTCAGGTCACTAGCCGACCCCCAATGAACAGGGCACGGACCTCCACTTGGACCAACCTGTTTGTAGCTCATCGGAAATGCCGACTCGTGCCCCAACGGGGAAGTCGAGCAGGACGAAACCTTCCTTTTCTCGAAAAAAGAGCGTGAAGGTCGAATTAAAAAGACAGGGAAGAGCCCGATCGACCTCCAATACGAAAACGGAGGCTCGAAAACTTACCCTGCACCTTGGAAAGACAACCGAACGACCTCCCTTACACGATGGGAGGCTCGGGGGCTCCGCTCCTAAGGGAACAACTCCCCTAAATAAATAAAAAAACACCCGAGGACTAATAATCACGATTTTAAGCCTTTGGAGGGATATCAAAGCCTCGGGGGCTACACCCGGCGGGTGCGCTCGCGCGCACCCACCGGAAAAAACAACCTATACTTCATCTCCTCGACAGAAAGCCACAGCTGTGAACCTGTGGAGGAGTGCCTTCACTCCGCCACAGGCTCGGGGGCTACTGTCGGGTACCAAAGTATGGGGTACCCAACTTCGATGCAAAAAACATACATTCCCAACACGGCCCGCCCCAGGTAAGGCCAGCGGAAGCCCACGAAGGCCACACCTGCAGAGGCCCATGACGATGCTGCATCAACGCCAACCTAACCTCGGGAAAGCGGCACCCTTGGGCGCCAATTCTCCGATTCGCTTGAGCCTCCCCAAGAGAGCTCAGGAAAGCGGCACCCTCGGGCGCCGATTCTCCGATTCGCCCAAGCCTCCCTGAGAGAGCTCGGGAGAGCAGCACCCTCGGGCGCCAATTCTCCGATTCGCCCGAGCCTCCCCGAGAGAGTTCGGGAGAGCGGCACCCTTGGGTGCCAATTCTCCGATTCGCCTGAGCCTCCCCGAGAAAGCTCGGGAAAGCGGCACCCTCGGGCACCGATTCTCCGATTCGCCCGAGCCTCCACGAGAGAGCTCGGGAAAGCGGCACCCTCGAGCGAGCTCCCCCATCACCCTCGAGCGCAACCTCTCAAAGGCATTCAATGCGCAGTTGACGTCAGTGGAGCAATCTTGGACCACAAGAGACCTCTCTGACCACTTTACAAGCACTGTCCTGTCAGGCGGGATTCTCGACGTGACTGTGCTTCGCACGCGCACGACGGCCATACCACATGTCAGGGTTTCCCTGGCGACGGATTTGATGGACCCACTACGGCCATCCCCTCCCCGGTATGGTCTATGGTGCACCGCCCCGTTTTCCGCCGGGATCTACCAACTACGACTACGACAGTCCAAGCGCCTGACGACGGGCTACGCAAGAATGGGAAAGGCACCTACTGCACTGTCCACTCGAAAGGACGAGCACGCCTTCCATCCGGGCCCACCTGACCCTCGGGAAACACTGTCTGAAAGCCGAAAATGTGCCCGAGGGAAGATATCACCCTGCTCCGTTTCATCAAGCGTCCAGGAGTCCCGAGCCTCGGGAGACAACGCCCCGAGGCGACTTTCCCTCTTGTCACCTCGTGTGGAAGGACAGCCATCAGATGTGCCAGGTGTGACCCTACGCCATGCCGTAATCCCAACGACTATTGCTGCCTTGAAACTCACTAAGATCGTACCAACTACTACGGCCATACCCCTAAGACGCGGAGACAAGACCGTAGCTGACGACAGTCAAACAGAGACAACAACTCCCCAGTGTAACATACATGGCGATGTACGCGCTGCCCTTGCCTCTCCCTTGTGACTATAAAAGGGAGAGTAGAGGCCAGCCTTGGGGATCCCTCAGGTTCCAAATCCTCATGCTCTTGCACACACCACATACTACAACAAGCAATCTGTAAGCACTTAGACACTCACAAGAGACTTGAGAGCACTTCTCTCTCTCTCGCCCAACTTGTAACCCCTACTACAAGCACCCCGGTGCAAGGCAACACGACTCTCCTCTCCACTGGACGTAGGGCCCTCTTGGCCTGAACCAGTATAAACCTTGTGTTCCCCCTTGCACACTACCCGTAACCTCAACCGCAAAACACAAATTTACTAGCCGGTGTTAGCCCCGCTAAAACTAGCACCGACAGTTGACACTCGAATAAGGTCTGCGTTGCTGCACAAAACAACAGGGGCAAAATTAGATACGGATGTTAATTACCAATTGCTTATGGTTCGAAAGATCGACTTACATTGGCTTCAGGGTCATTGTAGTAACAGCCATTAGTTCGCATCCAATGACATACATAGTATCCACAAAGCACTGACTCAGCAGGCTGCTTCGCGCACTGCAGGGGAGTGACATAAATTAAAAACAAACCAAATGAATCGGATTGCTCTATTTATTCAAATATTCTCAGTGTTTGGGATAAAAAATGGTCGTACCGAATTATGAAGACAAATAGTCAGCTTATCCTGATCTGCTGGATGCTCTCCACCCTTATCGATGTAAATTTTATAGACGCTGCTCAAAGTAAAAAATTAATCAGTTTCACTAAAATTAGTAACACAAGTTACCATTTTTCTGCCAGCAAAGGGCACTCGTATGCGTTTTTTTCCACGGGACGGTCCGCTGATGCGCATATTGGCTTTGCTGGACTTTTCATGTTTTGTCCGATCTTATCAAGTGCGATCTTATCATATATGGATCCTGGCATACTATACAGTTTCGACAATCACAACACGGACAATAGATGTCTTTGGTCTGCTTAATCAAGGCATGTCTTTTAGTAACATCACTGAAACCATTCACATCTTGTATGTAGGAAACTTCATATCTTTTTTCTCTGTACATCCATGACCGGTCCATATATGTATACTCCTACAAACACAAATTGCTTGTGGTTAATAAATCAAACACCATGCATGCATGTCTCCATCTATGTCTCTACCCAATCTCATAGTGAAATTAAGAAATATATATGTAAAGCACTGAAAAGTGTTAAAAGGATGCCACAAACTTACTTCTCAAATTCAACTCCCTCAGGGGTTCAACGGCAGAACTCTTCCACCTCTATTTTTGCGATTTCGCGCCCTCCAAGTGAGCTGAGCAGCTTTGGTGAGTGCTGTCCCAAGGAGGAAGAAAGACTCAAAATATGGGAGCATTTTTAGGGGTAGTTGTCTTATGTCAACCGCCCCTGGAAATGGATCTTTAGAGATGGTTCTCTTAGGAGAACCACCTCTGATTGTATCTATTTTTAAAGGCAGTTGTCTTATGTCAACCGTCCCTGAAAATGTATCTTTAAGAGAACCGCCTTTGATTGTATCTATTATCAGAGGCGGTTTTCTTAATAGAACCGCCCCTAAAAATAGGACCATCCGAGGCGGTTAACCTAAGAGAACCGCCTCTGGTGATGAATCTATTATCAGGGGGCAGTTTTCTTAATTTAACCGCCCCTGAAAATGGTTCATCAGCGGCGGTTATAAAGCTACAGTGCTCCCGGGCGCAGTTAGAGGTGGGTTGCTAAGTCACCCGCCTCTGATGAAAAATAGAGGCGTTGCTAAAAATGATTTATGTACTAGTGCACTGCATTAATGGAGGAAACTATCTTTTTAAACTAGGAAAGTATTAACAGATGGGTATGTTAAATTGTCTGCATTAAAGAGTTAACGGAAGCGGACGACACCATTAATGTAGTAGTGAAGCTAGAGCCAATTAGAGGGAGTGTACTTGCCTTTTGGATGCATAAACATGTTTCACAATCGAAGGTGCACTGTCTTCGTAATTTTTGGGAGGTGCATGGGCACCCCTAATGCACAAGGCAGCTTCGCCTCTACGTTAATGGTTATTAATGTAGGTGATCGTCACTTTAAAGAGTTAATGGAGGCAGCAATTCCGTTAAGGCTCTGTTTAAAGAGTTAATGTACATCACGAGACGAATTTTTTAAGCCTATTTGGACCATGATTGACAAAAATTATCAAATACAAACGAAAGTGCTATAGTGCAGAATTGCAATTGTAACTGCAACTGATAACTAAATGCATGCAGCCTAAGTTATTTAGCGCAGACGGTCATTACAAGATGTCAGATAACCACCTGCGTTAATATGGTTAACACAGGCGATCATGCAGCCTAAGTTATTTAGCGCAGACGGTCATTACAAGATGTCAGATAACCACCTGCGTTAATATGGTTAACACAGGCGATCTATGCGCCCGACCACCTCTGTCAACCTAAAAGCCCTGCCTGTAGAAATCTTTGTGTAGTAGTGTTCACTGCTCGCCTGCTGTTTTCGTTTGCAAAATTCTCTGAAAACAAGCAGCTAAAAACTCAGCGATTGAAATTGCATCGTTTTAAATAGCAAAACGCTACAAACAACAATGGGCACGTTTTAGCCACGCATTGGTTATGAAATGACTGATCCTAGATTCTACAATCTTTGCAATCCAAAAAAAGAGGCAACAAATAAATCTCTGTTCTCTAGCTACGAGCAGGCACAGGCAGCTTTTAGCCTGGACAACACAGCAACACGACGAACATGACAAAAGTAAAACCCTAGAAACATATTGGAAAGAGATCCAGAGAACAGCATCTTCTCCGCAGCACCCATCCTTTTCTGTAGTTGACTCGACGGGGAAGTCAATACCCGAACCATCCCCCCTTGCATAGTGGTGACGCCTTCTTTTTCCTAACAATCTGATTTTTCTTCTTGCAGTATGAGCACCACATGGCAAGGAGAGTCTAAGGTGCGTTCTTGACTCCCCACTGATTAATTCCCCCCAAAAAACCTTGTTGCACCCCTCCTCACTCCTACAAAACATTCAAACTGTTCAAAGTGTATTTTCGACTCCAAGAAGAAGTTGCATATGGATGGCTATATATATAAATACATATACATGTCCTCCGTTCCAATATATAAGACATTTACCTTTTTGACCCGCAAGTTTGACCACTCGTCTTATTAAAAAATGTGTGCAAAATATGATATTTTTTGTTATGACTTACTTTATTAATAAAAGTTCTTCAAGAATAAGTTAAATTTAACTCTCTTTTTTTCAAATTTTTTGAATAAAACGAGTGGTCAAACTCAGGATTGAAAAAGTCAAACGACTTATAATTTGGGACAGATTAAGTATGTATTTAGACAGAGAGAGTGGTATGTATAAATTATATACCTCGATAGATATCATATGGATGGCTACTGTGGGTTGCCATCAGCGCAGACGGCAGCCTTGATGCGCTCCACGGTGCAGGCGATGAGGCTATTCACCGTGGCTACAGAGCCCAGCGAGAGCTTGGCAGTGGGGACGGAGTCCACCAGGATCTGGAACGCCACTGTCAAGAGGGACCCACCGCCGGCGTCCAAGCCGGCAGCGCCCTGATCTCCATGGGGAGCCATGCCCGGTGGTCCGTCAGGGAGGATAGCGAAGCCTGATGGAAGCAGCGCCACGTAGTCCGGGTCGCCGCCGTTGAGCACCACGTTCATTGCCACCACGTCCACCGGCGCGTACACCACGTACGAGCCCGATGCGTCTGTGCAGCTCTCCTGGAGGATCAGCATGTTGCTCTGGTTCGAGTTTGCACTCTGCAGTGCAACACATCAATGACACAATAATGGATCCAATTGTTACTGAAAACATGATGAGCATGATCTAATAGTTAAATTGTAAATAATCATATGGACTTCAGAAAGAAAAACATGACGATTCAGCTTCTTCTTCTGACCCTAATCTGTAAATTGATGTCACCGATGCATGTCTCACCAACACCAAGCATGTGAGGTTATTCAGGAAGTTTTCTCAGAGAGAGTGGATCACAATTGGTCTCATATATAGGCACTTATTTTTTCTGAAGGAAAAGCGATAATCAGCACTTACATTGACACGAAGAAGGGAGACACAGTTGCCATGGTCCCGGCCATTGGCAATATGAGCCATTTCTTGGACAGCACCACCGTTTGAGAGGATGTCCCACTGCAGATTAAAAATTTTGTCAGGAAAATGCTTAGCCTCGCAATTAGGAGGAAGAGTTGGTGATGTAGCAATGTAGCATGCATGCGTATGGCATACCTCGCTACGAGAGGTCTCGTCGCGGAGGAAATCAAAGACCCTCTTGGGAGGGACAGGTAGCCAGAAGGAGGTGGCAGCGTTGAGGACGATGCCGGGCGGCCTGCCCGGGTCATCCACGCTCTTCCTGGTCATGACACGGACGTCCTCCGCTCCACTCCCTGACAGTGTGGTCCACTGATGCGCTGCGGACGCGGTCACGCCGCCGCAGAAGCTCGCCACCATCCTCTCTGCCAGCTTCAGCATGCTCTTCCTCCCCTCTATGCTTGTGATCACTGCAATTTCGATCATGGATGCACATTGATCTTTAGTTCTGTATATATACTAGCATATAGGTAAAGTACCAAACCTCAGTCGTTGCTTTTTTCAATTGGGTATTAGCAGAATTCGTATGGGTGTGGTACTTACCACCGAGGTCACCATTGGGGATGTTGCTGGCCATGGCACTGGCAAGGCGCTCGCACTGTCGGTCCAGTGTGCCAACCCACCTTTTCGCACCAAACGCGAGGCCTGAATTCACCAAAGGCCTGTAGAGATTGTGCACTGATCTGTCATCGACCTCAACATGCTCCACCCAGGTCACCTGCATGCACAAGAACGCATGATGATATTAACATGATCAATTTCCTTACCGGAAACACAATATAATTGCTGGGAGACATTTGCTTTTTCCAAAGAAAATGCTACCACTATTGTTTTACATGCACGCATTTAACTAGGCAAGAAAAAAATTCAAGGAGCCAGCAAACCTTTGAGTAGCCATTGGGCATTTCTTGGATAAGGCACCCTGACGGCCTGCGCCGGCACTTCATAACAGGGCTAGGGCGGAGGCTGTCGAGCGAGACATCAACAACAGCCCATGTCCCATCGGGATTGTTCTTGCAGTACCTCACGAAGTAGCTCTCCCTTGTCGGCACCAGCGGTGACGGCACCTGAAACTCCATTGACATCTGCAAAATGACAACCGATATTAATTGTCAGCTACATCGGTCATCACTCTTCATATACTTTGACTCTGATCAGACAATGAACCATGAACACAGATGAAAGATACAAACCACTTGTAATGCACCATTGTAGCTTCCTGCCACACCAGTTGACAACACCTCGTGTGTAGAAGCCCTTGACACAATGCTCGAGAACACTGCAGCGAATCGGTTCTGGATGCAGAAGGTTGATGAACCAGATTGATCAGCAATTAATTAAGCAGATATCAAGAAAATACATTCAGCTGGAAACCCAACAATCAGTTTGTCACTGACCGCGTCCATGAGTATCTCAACAAGGCTGTCGCGTGTCATGATCACGACAGCATTGTCTCGAGATGCCTCCGGATGGAGCCCGTACTGCCTCGGCCCGAGCCCACCCGGGAACATCCTGCCATACTCTTCCTCGTCCAGCTGCGCCGCCCCTGCCACGCCCCCACCCCACAGTGGTGCATCGAGTCTTGCCATCCGGAGGAGCTCGTCCATGGCAGCAACAGCCAGCTCTACGATCATGGGCTTGTCAGCATCAAGCTGGCCAGTTGACACGCTTCTCAGCAGATCACCGGCGCCGGCTCCGACACCGAATAGGTGGTCAGTGCCACCTAGGCCAGCAGTCTGGACACCATAGGCCCCGGCAAGGTCAAGTGGGGACCGGGCGGCAGCAGCAGCGAGCGGGCTGGAGAGCACCGGGAAGGACACAATGGGCTTGCCCACATGCTTGGCAGCGATGCCGGAGATCCGGTCGATCTCGTCACGGAGGCGAGCGTTCTCGAGGCGTAGGTGGTGCTCGTCAAAGGACATTTCACCAAGGGCAGCAGGGCCACCGCAGCTGGGGCAGGAGGCCGTGCCAAGCGCATCCTTGTACCGCATATTCTCGGCTCGCAGCTTGTCGTTCTCTGCGCGCAGCTGCGCATTCTCCTGCCGCTCGTGCTGGTTCTGCATATATACACCCATAATCATGTTTGCATTGTGAGGGAGACTAGCATACTTGCACTTGCACATAATGGATGATCTCCTTTCCATGCATGCCATTGTATCATATGATGGAACTCAAAAGGCTCTCATGTTCAGTCAGGATTGACAAAATAAGTTAAATATGCTTGCCGGCCACGTTGTCATGTGACGATCTGCTAATATGCACACATGGATTGAAATCTAACCAAAATAAATGCAACCTTTGTCTACCATGCATCATAGTGTCATAGAATCGGGAACAGTGTAGGTATAGTGTGGTAGTAGAGCTTGCCTTCATCTGTGTGCGCTTGTTCTGGAACCAAAACTTGACCTGCAGGGGTTCGAGGCCGAGCTCTCGGCTCAGCTCCTTCCGCTGCTTGTCATCTGGGTGTGGGCATTCCTTGAAGAACCTGATCAATCACAATTCACAGCATCCAAACATTCAGACATGATTTTTGATGAATAAAATTATCTATCATCAATGGTTCTTAAAGGAAGAAGAGTTGAAGTCATTGTTCTTACGCCTCCATCTCTTGGATTTGGTGCTGGGTGTGGCGGTGATAGCGCTTCTTCTTGTTTGGCCGCTGGTTGGGATCTTCCTGGCCATCATCGCCAGAGGTGCCATCGGGATTCTCGCTGCATGACTTGCTCTCAAATTCATCCACAAGCGTGTCGGAGCGACCATGGATGATGTTGTCGCTGCTATCCACTGCGGTGGCTGGGATTTGATCAAAGAGTTGCTGCTGGAACGCTTGCTGTAGGTGATGGCTGTCTAGGAGGTCAGCCTGCGATTTCAATCCAAAAATATGCAGGAGTCACAATTTAAGATGATACTATTGAATACACACACACACACACACACACACACACACACACACACACACACATACACACACACACACACTGTACTTTGATACTTTACTTATATATATATGTATAAACTGAGGACGATTAATAATCGACGAGATCTGGGGATTACACAAAGTTAATGGAACATTAAAGATGCAACAAGTTTCTTTTTTCTAAAAAAAAACTTTCGAGCAGTATTGCTGCTCCCCAGAAAACTTTGAATGCAAAATCATGATGAATTAAAGCATGAAGAATTGACTGATTTTGTTGTGCTGTAGTATGCATGTCAAAGAGAGGTGCTTCCACCTTCCAAACAGCACGACAAGGATGTACGCATATGTCAAAGACAGGAATTAATTAGTAGCTTTTGAGGATGCTACTAGTATAAATTTAAAAAGGATGAAAATAAGCACAAATAAATACGTACTACAGTAGACCTCTTTTTTTTTGTTATTTTTAGTAACAAAAAATGTTTGTAAAATAGGATCAAGAACGAGATAACCAACTGTGTATACAATGGTCATTCGTCGATGAGTTTACAGAAAAAAAAACTCGATTAGAATATGAGATCAACTTGTTGTCTCTTCTTCTTCCTCCTAATAACTGCCCGTACTACCCAGTTTACGTTAAATAGCAGATTAATAATGGCCAGTATCGTTGAAAGACGCGCCCATAAATACATGCATATATGTACAGCCAATAGTTTAGCTCAAGGAAATTAATCAACAAGAAAAAGATATGCACAAACATTAATTAAGAACACGTCACCAAAATACTAGCAAGGAGAAAAAAAAAAACCTCAAACACGGGAGCAATCTTCTCTGGCTTGAATTTGTTTTTATTAAAAGCGGGTCAAATGAAGCCCAAGAAAAAAAAGGTCTTTCTTGCTTTTATTTCCCCGACACAAAGAGTTAAACTTACTACAGTAGTAGCAGCTAGCTACTCAGATAGACGACGACTGTAATAATCCTGCACACTCCAAAAGGTTTCTCGCTGGAATAATCACCTGGCTTAAAGACAGCGCCGACGAGGACCCAAACGCGACGCCATTCCGGCCGATCATCGCCGGCATGCGCCTTGCCGGAGTCATGAACAATGGCACAGCACGGTTCTAGCTAGGTATCCTAGCTAGTGCCTCCCAAACCCTAGCTCCTCTTGCTCTCTATCATCAGCTTTCATATTCTGCAAAAACAAAGAAGAGATGCATATATGTGCATGTCACACACATATATAAGTGAGCCCAAGCAAGTCAACCAAGAGAGAAAAAAAAGGCAAGTGTTAGGCTAAAAATGTCCACGGATAGATCACTGCCTAACACGCCACGTAACAGCAGCTAGCAGATCGATCTAGGGCACGCACACGCAAGAGCTCCCAGGCCAAGGAGGAAGCCGGGTATGCTGCGAGATCTGAGACAGGCGATCTGTACCTTTGATCCCGAGCCTTCTTCTTCCAGAGAAGCTTTTTGTCGGTGGTATCGCATGCAGGAAGCTGCGGAAACGAACAAGCTCTCCGTGCACGCACGCAGCTGGCTGGCTAGCAGAAGGCGGGAGAAGGAGCACGGCGAGATCTCGGGGAGGAAGAAGACGGCATGGTTGGAGAGGGGAACGGCGGATGGGAGAATGTGGAGATGGGGAGGAAGGAGTTATTGCGAGCAGGGGAGTGGAGAGCGGATGGATGCAAACGCATTTATTGAGAGAGGGTGCAGCGTTATTGCTCAGGCAGCGAGAGCGCGAGATAGAGGAGAGAGAGAGTCAGCCGAGGAGAGCGAGAGCTGCCTAGGAGAGAGACTTAGAGAGAGAGAGAGAGAGATTTGGATCATCAAGGTAGTAGTAGCAGTAGTAACGTACGCGGCGACAGCTACAACTACACTGCTAGTACGGCTTCTGTATGACCTGTTTTTTCTGTTGAAGTTTTGCTACTGCCAAATTTACAGTGAGGCAGCTTAGCTGTGGTATAAAAAAAAAATAATAGAGGTGAGTATTCAAAGTTTGAACCAGCTGACACTGGTCATGGTGTTCATGTGAAGGCGCAGGCATGCATGGTGCCTCAGGATGTCAAATGCTACTATATACAAATATAATATTATAAAAGTTCTTTCGATTTATTTTTAACCAAATAGCCCAGGTAGCTGGTGCACAGGTTAGTTGTCTGTCAAATTGGTATATTAATATATACTTCGCCCCGTTTCTCACTTCCCTAAGAGTCAAATACACTCAATATCGACCAAATATATATAAGAAAAATTAACATTTAGAGAAAATAATTAATATCATTAAATAGATCGTTGAAACTATTTTTATGATAGATTTGGAAACAAATGTTACTAATATCTTTTGTAAAGTAGGTCAAACTTAATAAATTTTGACCAACATGAATTGAATACTAAGTAGGCGAATAAAAAGGGATAAAGGGATTCGTCTATGGACGAAACTTAACTGCTTTTAATAATTAGTCATTGTTTTCTACTTTTCTTATAATATAAACTTTATTATATTAATAAACATATGTTTTCTCACTGTTATGGGTTTAGGCAACATTTCTTGCTTTGGTGAAACCTACTAGCTAGTAGACCTTATTAGCCCACAAAGTACATCAGCACTGAATCGGCGGTTGACCACGGACAGTATCATGATTCATGAGCTAAATAACACTGTCCTCCGCCCATACAACACATACAACTGTTCCACTTTCAACTCTCTAAAAGATTTTAACTAAACCAGCAAGATGGTTATGCAATTTCTGCTGTTTTTTTAATTGCAAATATATGTAAAAATAATTTTATTTTCTTTTGTAGCATTTGCCTCTTCTCCTTTTTTTTACATTCTATCTTGTGGTTATGCAATTTCTGCTCATGAGAAATGGATTGCCTTCAATTTCGTTTTGACTAGCTTAATTCCTTAACAAAACCACTTCCCACGTTCCTAAGAGATTTCCTAGTTCATTGGCCATCTTCTAAGGTGTTGTTCGCTTCTTTTAAAAAAAGCGTTGATTTTAACTAATGCTGATTTGTTGTGAGAGGAAAACACTATTCAATGACAACAAAGAAGCCACAATACAAACAAGTGATAAATATGAAGTTTTCATTTAAATATCATCTTGTACGTTGTATTGCAGATACGTAGATACCATTTTGGGGTCATTACAACATAGTACTCGTGATACATGTTGGATCACCATTACTACCTCAAGTAGTTGCTGGTCAGCACGATTATTCTCTGTCTTAATTCGTGATCACACTAGGCGAAAGGATAGGTGATTCCCCTTTTCCATTAATTGAAGCAGGGAAGTGGGTGATTGATTGATCTTTGTTTTTTTAATCAAGCCTTACTAGCCAAATCTTTATTGTGAGCCAAAATGAAACTACATTCTAGCAATAGCAGCAATGTCGAAACCCTAGACCCTAAACCTGTAGACCAATTTCATGTAAGATATCAAAATCCGGTATGGTTTTCGTGATTCAGACATAATTGACTCTGTTCGGCTGACTGACTGATTGTTGAAAGAGAAAAAATACTGCTAAATGGCTGGCTGATGCTGGCTGGAAAGTTCAAGCGAACAGAGCCAATAACGACCACCTAAACTCGTTCACTCTGTTCGGCTGGTTGGTACGGTACGGCTGGCTGGCTGATTGTTCTGAGAGAAAAATACTATTGAATGGCTGGCTGGTGCTGGCTGAACCAGCCAGCCGAACAGAGCAGTTACCTCTTGGTCACACTACCATGAAAGGTACCAGGTTTGAAACATGATAATTGTTTGTAACTGACATGTTCTATTTTATTGTTTCATCTTCTCGATACAGGGAGGGAGAGGCAAAAAGAGAAAAATCTACCTCTTTAATATTTTATATATATAGACTAAAGAGTATTTTAAGAAATTAAAAAGTGGGACAAAAAACACTTTTCCCTTTAATATTATTATATATCATATTATTACTAGTATTATTATTATTAGGTATAGATATAGATATTATTATAGAGATAGACTACAATAGTATTTTAGGAAATAAAAAATTAGGATGAAGAAATGCTTCACCATTGACTTTTTGGCCCCTAAGTTTGATCACTCGTCTTATTCAAAATTTTGTGCAAAATATCAATTCTTTTATTATGACTTACTTTTTTTTAAATAAAAGTTCTTTAAGAATAATTTAAATTTAAATTTTTTGCATAAATTTTTTAAATAAGACGAGTGGTCAAACTTGACGTTGAAACAGTCAAAGACCTATATAGAAATTGAAACGGAGGGAGTACATGGATATGGATACATAAATATAAATATAGTTCTTCACAATCAACAAACCATCCTTATTACCGACTGGATATGAGTATTACCAATTTGAAAAATATTCGACTAAACATTGTTGCATTTTAATTAAAGTCACTCTAATGAGACAAAATAAACCATACTCTTTATCGTGGACTAGAGTTAACTGAGATTTTCTCTTGTTGATAGGTCCATAGAAAACACTCCTTGAGTTCCAACACGCATCATCAGTGAGTCTAGACACCGTACGCCTTCACATCGTGATGCCTTTACTGTCTGCATACACTTGCACGTATGCCGAACTGAGATGTGCCGGACACTGGTAAAAAAACTATTTTTCTTGACACCGGTATTTCATTTTTACATGCGGTTTCAGTTATCGGGCGCCTTTAAAAATGAATCGATGGGTCTCATAGAATGAACCACCTGTAAAAATCGATTTCTACATGCGGTTTTTATTACAAACCGCCACTAGAAATAGGTGATTTTTTCTACAGGCGGTTTTCATTACCAACCGCCTGTAGAAATTTTTTTGAATTTTATTTTTTGAGTTTTGTAAACGATCTCGGATAAAAAAACTTCCAAAATAAAAGTTATAGATCTCAAAAAGTTATGAAACTTTATAGTTGACAACGTTTTCATTTAAAATCATCTTGTTGATGCAAATTACGGTCAAAGTTTGAAATTTAAAATTTGAATTTTTTCTATAAGCCTCGGATGGAGAAACACTCTACATGAAAGTTGTAGATCTCAAAAAGTTATGCAACTTTGTAGTTGATAACTTTTTCATTTGACTTCGTTTAGGGCTTCAAATAGTCAATTTTCTATTGTTTGTTATAATATGTGGGGAATTGAAAACTATTTTAGACGCATGTAATGATGTAGTGCAGTGGTAGGGAGGGTTCTGCGTGAGCCCGAGGTCACAGGTTCGAATCCCACAGGTCGCGTAGCGCGTGAATTTTGCGCGAAAAATGCCGCGACTTGCAACGGAGACGGACGGGCGCTGACCGATGGGTCCATTTTTAGATTTAATTTTTTTGTTTTACTATTTTTAAAACCCGATTTTTGAAAAAAGTTTTGTGCAGGCTGTTTTTAAAGTGAATCGCCTGTACAAATCAGATTTATACTGGTGGTTCACAAGCAACCGCCTGCACAAACGGCTGATTTCTACATGCCTCGTGCACAGGTGGTTCGAAAAAAGATCTGTACAGATGCGTTTAGAACCGCCTGTACAAATGCTTTGTGTACTAGTGGGATTTGCTTCCTGCTTGCCACCAGTTTTCCTGTCTTTCTATGACGTGTATTTCAGCAAAACTCGTAGATCAACCTGATAGCCGTTCATGTTACTATCATCTACCAGCAGTCTAGCTAACGTCTCCTCTTCTTTGCAGGCGAGAGGAGAGCTGGCCACGGCTTATCCGCCAACAACCCTTCCTTGACCTGGAGGCAGCTCCGAGGCTGGGGCTTGGCCACGGCGGCGCCGGCAACAGGCTCAGGCCTGTGCCTGTCCCCGGCTGTGTGGAGGCGACTATACGACGGGCTCTCCGTATTGAAAGCCATCAAATTCTATTTCCTAATACTTGTAACCATATTCGGAGACTGCTATTACTAATTCCATTTTTTTTTTGCGAAGAACTAATTCCAAATTTTGAGGCTGAACATCACAAGAAATTGTAATATTTAACCCTCAATACACACGCCTCTTCAAATTTGACATCTAATTCGCACATCTTTGAAAATTTAACCTTAAACAAGTGATATTTATCCCATTTTCTCTCCTTTTCCATATGTGGTCCTCTTTGCTCAGGCCACAGGAGAAGACTAGAATGATAGGCGATGTCCAAAGGCAGCAGCGACTCACTGCTGTCGCGACTCATAGTTGCTGCAAAATTCTCATGCAGGACTAGGCCATGACACGTCTGATGGATAGAATCCTGAGCAGGGGTAATCTTTTTCTGTGGCCTGATTAAAGAGAATATTGAAAGTACAAAATTAGAGAACATGAAAGACCCTCCCACCCCACAACAATTCGCATATCTAAGGTCAAATTTCTGAAAATGTGTAAGTTACATGTCAAATATAGAGAGTCACACATATATGGAGGGTTAAATATCAAAATTTCTCAAATATCAACCTCTAAACGGGGTTTAATGAGTTCTTTGGTCCTTGCGTGATACCGACTTTTGCATAACATGGTAACATATCTTCTGGATATATATGTAGATGCACTTTCCGTACCAACATGCCACAAGATTCATTGGAAATTACTCACTCAATTCTAGGAATAATATAATTCTAAAACAGTGCATTTTAGTATCTTAAGTTTAACCGCTTATAGCTAATAAATATTGCTATATTAATTATGAAATTGATTTTCGTAATAAATTGGTTTAACTGTGCATGACAAATCATATGCCCATGACCTATGTGTCAGCTGCACAGTTCTCACTATATTTTGGTACTCCGTATGATCTTCACCAAAACTTTATATCTTGGAAACAATCCATGAAATTCTATTGAGATTGGCTTTAGGTGGAAAAGGCAAGAAAACCATTCGCTAGGGCAAGAAGTTAGAGATCACGTCAAAAGCGATAATGACTTCTTGTAGAGGGCGAGGGTATAGAAGGTAGGATGAACTGCAGGGCATGAATCCATAGAGAGGGATCAATATTGATTGCTTGCTATATATGACGAACTCTTTCTGATGTGAAAAAAAAATGGTGACCTGCGATCAACTTTCCATTGGACTCGCACACATATATGATTAGCAAAAAAGTGTTAGTTTGATCTATTCCCATTCATGTTTCATGGCATAATCTAGCTAATTTTATATTTCGGTAGCCAAACACGGGCCAGTGACTATTTCATTAATTCAAGGTGTTTAGATCCCAAATTTTTTGGGTTTTTGGCACTGTAGCAGCGAGGAATCTTTTGCAATAAGTGTCCAATTATAGCCCAAGTAAACTCAAAAGATTCGTCTTGTGATTTACAAGCAAATTGTGCAAACATGCAAAAGTTTCGTCTATATTTAATGTTTCATGCATGTGCCGCAAAATTAATGTGACGGAAGTTTTGGGTTTTTGAGAGGAACTAAACACCCTAATTGACATTGATGTGATTTGGCAACTCAATGATATGATGTCGTATGACCATCAGTTTGGTTGTTGACAATATTTATGAAGCAAAAGGGACTTGAAGGGCTAAAGTCCAAAATTTTGCGGCTTCATTTCCCCACTGCTTGGAGTTAATATTTGATGCTTGCGTCCTGGGTTTCATTTAAATTGAGTGTACCTTATCCGTATCGGAGACTGCAGATTCAATATACTCCTATACTATATACTAGTACACGTGAGACAAACGCTGGAGTGCTCTATATACTTCCTCAGTAAAAAGAAAGAAAGAAAGAAAAAAAGAGTGTCATTTTTAAATTTTAGACATTTTATTTGTCCATCATTTATCTTGTTATGACTTATTTTATTATTAGAGATACTTTAATAATGATTTATTTATTTTATAATTTTCATAAAATCTTTAAACAAAATCAATGCTCAAACATGATGTCCAAAAATAAAAAATATCACTCTTTTTGGGACGGAGGGTATATTTAGGGGTGTTTAAATTCGAGATGTAAATTTTTGTATGTTATCTCGGATGTTCTATGCGATGTCAAAAGGGTTTTTCAGATATTAATATAAAAATAATTATAACTTCTCTGTAAACCATGAGACAATTTTTTTAAGTCTAATTAATCCGTAACTAACAAATATTTACAATAGCACAATATTATCAAATCATGGATTAATTAGACTCAAAAGATTCATCTCATAATTTATACACAATCTATGTAATTAGTTATTTTTTGTTTATATTTAATACTCCGTGCATGTGTCTCAACATTCGATATAAAAGGTGTAAATTTTTGCGGCGTGAACAAAACAGGACCTCAAGAAGACTTCATCACAGTGCCTACCTTTTGATTTAAAATTATCTTCTCAAAGAAAACTACGTCTGAAATTTAAAAATTTGAAATTTGAAAATATTTTTCCTAATTTTCGTAATTATTTTGTTGTTTTTGAAAAATGATTTGCAGGGGCGGCTCAATATTCAACCACCCTAAAAAATCATCAGCCGTGCCTACAAATCGATTTGTAGAGGCCGCTGACCAACCGTGCATACAAATCGGGCATTTGTAACTGTGGTTGCTTATGGGCGGCTGGTAAAACCGTGACTGCCAATGCTTGCTCGCTCCTCCTAAAAAATGTTTTTTAGTAGTGCCGAACAGCAATAGGGGATATTATTTATATCTTGTTTTAGACTCCAAACCTTGGATTAGAGATCTAAACAGACCATCAGTTTAGTCCCTACCTGTTTGGTTCCGGTGACTAAAGATCATTAAAACAGTTGAACAAAGATAAAAACATCCCTAATTGATGCACTAGTCTACTTAGGGACTTAAAATAATGAGGGGAAGCCCCCTGTCCTTTTGTACCTTTAGTCCTCTTTATTAGTCAGCTGTTAAGGACTAGAGGCCTAAACCACTTTAGTTACTTTTTATCTATATCTATACCTAATAATAATAAAGAGATTTCTTCCACTTTTTTTTTCTGATTTTATTCACCTGGCACTCCTGTCGCTAACCACGAGTCCATGTCTACCGTATCTATCATCCATTAGTTACGGCGAGTCCATGTCTATCGATTTATCGTCCATTAGTTATGAATCCCAACACCTTCTATCTTTCTAATACCTAGGCAGCACCAGCGAAGCCTTGGCCATCGGCAGCGCAAAGAAGCCCCAACGCTTCTGCCTGGACCCGGCGGCCGAACTTGCCGCTTCGTGGAGGCTCGAGACCTGTAGGAGAACACAAATCAGAGCACGTGCCAGCGAAGGACGGCAGTCGGCAACAGCCCCCACAGCCCGAGCAAGAGGCAAACGCTCCTGTGGAAACTGCGGACCGTCGCACTGTAACAACCCTAAAAATTCATACAATCTAAAAATCCCAACCAATTAAATTTTTTCATTTATTTATTGTGAAAACCCATTTTTCTTGTGCAAGCATATAGGTTTCATTATGAAATTGGTAAATAAAGGAGTGTAGTTTGCATTTTAATTCCATTCACATAGAATAATAACTTATGCATCACATTTGGGATTTATTGCAATTTATGTTTGTATTTACTCAATAATTAAAATGGGCAATATATGTATATATACACTAAACCGAAAATAGAAAAGGAAAAAGAGAGTTAGGCCAGCCATTCGGCCAGCCGGGTCGCTAAGCCAGCCCAAGCCCGCCCGACCTTCCTCTCCTCATCTCACCGCGCGCGGCCCACGTCGCGGCTCGGCAGCGCACGCGCACGACCGGCACACACGCGCTCGCGCTCGCGCTCGCTGCCAACCCGGCCCCGCCTGTCAGCCGCTCTCGCCCCCCCCCCACTGTTCTTCTTCCTCACGAAGGCGACGCGCCTGCCGGGGGTGTCGCGCGAATGGCGTGACCCCGGTCCCACAGCCGACAGCATGGCAGAGCCCTGACCCCGCTGTCCCCCTCCTGTCCCCTCCTTTCTTGGCCGCCAAGCGAACCCGCGCCCATCCGGAGCCCTAGATCCACTCGAGCCACGGCCCTTCGATCGGCCGAGCGCAATCAGAACCGTTCGCCATTGGAGCTGGCCAAGCTCGCCTATAAATTGGAGCACCCCGAAGCCTTACCCTCATTTCCCCTCGCCGCCACCGCAGCACAGACCGGCACACCGCACCAAACCGAGAGAGAGAGCGTAGGAGAAGGGCGGAGCAGAGGAGGAGAAGCTGCCGGAGCGCCGCCGCCGCGGAGCACGCCGGAGCCGGACACGGAGGAGAAGCCCGAGCTGCGGACGAGGAGCGGCACGGCACTGCGATCGCTCTGCACGGCTCCGACTCGCCACTGCACCGCCATCCTAGCTTCACCGACACCACGGTGAGCCACCGCACGCCACGTCCGAACCTTGCCCTGCTTTTGCCATGGCGTTCCACCCTCGGGACGCGCAGGCACGAGCCTTTACCGGCTCGGGAAGATCACCTGCACCATGCACTCATTCGACCGGCCGAAACCCCCGGACTACAAGCTTGCTAGACCGAGAACGCAGCACGACGCGTTCTCGGCGGAGCGCGCTCACCACCGACGCGTTCCGACGCCGAATCACCCGTTCCGAGCAATCCGTCTAGCAACCGTATAGGTTAGAGCGTCGTGGAGCACCGCCACGACCCCCTTGAGCTAGCTACGCGGATCTAAGCGCTAGAGGAAGCCTGAATCGCCCTGGCCGCGTGCGCCGCGACCTTACCGGAGCGCCGCCGCGAGCCGTTGCCAAAAGAAGGTCATGCCATGGCTAAAGCTCGCCACCAGAGTGTTGTATGCCTCTCTGGCCTCACCAATTTGACAAGACCGCATTCGATTGAACCAATACTTGGTCGTAGCCGCGATGCCGCCTTCCGCCGTCGTCGGTGACACGCCGCCGCCACAACCGAGCACCTTGGAAAGCTCGGTAGCCAAAATTGGTAGTTGGTATACCATCGCCTTAGACCCTGGACGCGTATACATCTCCTAGAAGACCTCCTTAGCCCCGCCGGAATCTCACAGTCGCGACGACATCGCCGCCGACACGTTCCGCCTCGCCTAAGATCCGTTCCGAGTACCCCCGGTCGCCTCGCGCTGCGGAGAAAGGCCGCCGAGGTTCGCCAAGTCTGCCTCGGCGCCGCCGCTAGAAAGCCGAGCCCTGCCTTGCCGAAATATGGTCATCGCCGCCCTGTCATCGTCCGCCGCACCGGAGAGACACCGCCGCCTTGAACAGACGCCCTGGAACCCTGTTAGCACCGAATCTCCGATTCGCCCGAGCCTCCCCAGGAGAGCTCGGGAGAGCAGCACCCTCGGCGCACCAAATCTCCGATTCGCCCGAGCCTCCCCAGGAGAGCTCGGGAGAGCAGCACCCTCGGCGCACCAAATCTCCGATTCGCCCGAGCCTCCCCAGGAGAGCTCGGGAGAGCGGCACCCTCGGGCGCCCAAATTTCCGATTCGCCCGAGCCTCACCGGGAGAGCTCGGGAGAGCGGCACCCTCGGGCGCCCAAATTTCCGATTCGCCCGAGCCTCACCGGGAGAGCTCGGGAGAGCAGCCCCTTCGGCGCCCACATTTCCGATTCGCCCGAGCCTCCACGGAGACCTCGGGAGAACGGCACCCTCGGGCCCACCAAATGTCCGATTCGCCCGAACCTCCGCGGGAGACCTCGGGAGAACGGCACCCTCGGGCGCACCGAATCTCCGATTCGCCCGAGCCCCCCCGGGAAAGCTCGGGAGAGCGGCACCCTCGGCGCCGCGAATTTCCGATTCGCCCGAGCCCCGCCGAGGTACGCCGAACTATGCCGAGCCCCGCCGAGCTACCCCCGACCACCGCCGAACTATGCCGAGCTCCGCCGAGATACCCCCAACCACAGCCGAGCTACCACCGACCACCGCCGAGCCACGCCGAGCTACGCCAACTCCGGCAACTCTCTGGGAACCAGCATCGAACACCTGGTGGGCGACCATCGGGTCTGTGTTCTGTTGAGGCACCACTTGCCGCACTACTGGACCCGCGCGCCACGTGGACCAATCCCAAGCTGCCCCTGATTAACCGACCAGTTTTCCCATTTTCAGAAAATAGGATAATCTTCGGAAATTCATAACTTATTCATACGATGTCCAAAAATTGCGCACCATATATCAAAATTCTCAGAAAAATGAGATCTACAATCTAAGACTGTGTTTGTGTGCATTTGGCTCTTTATTTTATTGGATTTTTCTGAAATACTCTATAGGAGTCGCTGACGCGACTATTTCGTGTTCGATTTCAGAGCCGGAGGAGGATCTGACTAAGGAAGACGACCACGAGTACTTTCAGGAGCTAGGAGACGACTACGAAGGTGCCACGTCCCACCAAATCCTTAGATCCTATTACGCATTGCAAATGACATTGTTGCTATTGCTTTATGATTATGTATGGATTGGTTGCATGGTAGTATATTTGAATTCCCTGCCTTGATAAGACTTTACCCTGCTGTCCGCTGCTAGGTTAGCTGCTGCTTATTTTACTGTTACTCTTCCACTACTTACTACTTGCTATATGCTATGTGGTGGAATTGGGACGGTGTATAACTGATTATAACTACTGGGAGAGAGTGCTGCGTGCGTCTTGGGTGCGTGGTAAGGGTTGATGTCGACCAAGTGGGATGTGAGACGAGCCCATGGGGAAAGTCGTGCCGGGGGTGCAACCTGGGCATCCCCAAGCGAGATACCTGTGGCGGGTAAAGTTGTTGAGGAGGTTCCGGGTGGGATAGCCTTGGTGGTTTGAAGCCCGTGGACGGAGGTGCTGTGATAGCACGGGGAGAGTATCCCCTAAGTGGAGATGCCTGCTTGGTCAAACCTAGGATGGACTAGTTTCAGGTTCATGGGAATCCTTTTCTACTCACTCGCTTCTGATGGGCGGGAGACGGCTGGACTACTTGGTAGGACGGTGCCACTACTGCTAGGTTGAAAGGTGATAAGGGTGGGCGGAGACGGTCGATGGGTTCCCGTTCCGTTCTAGATGCACAGTACCACTGGATGGGTCCGGTACTGTGTCTCCCAGTCTCAGCATAACGGTGTAGGATCCGGAATATCCCAGAGCTGAGTGGTAGGGTGGCATCGACCTAGGCAAGCAAGCACCCGGAATTCTGCCTAGGTGTTTGCGCAACACCTATGATGGCTAATCTTGTGAGTAGTGAAACCTTTGCAGAGTGTATGGTTGATCGATCGATACATATGCCAACCTGTTGGCTATGGACCTTTCCTGTGAAACTTCTACTAGTGTAGTGAGTGTTCTCTTCTCCCCCTGGATGACATTTTTCCGGCAGTGTACCCGTTGTGGTAGTGTGCCGCTGAGATAGGCCCGAGAGGGGGTTGGGCCTGTCGAATGAGAGTGAGGTGTGGGTATGTGAGGTGTGGTGATGGGAAAAGGGATGATGGTGTTAACTGGTGATAAAACTTGACTAATTAAAACATTGATTACAGCTGCATAGGAAAACCTCAGCCTATAGGTCTGCTTGTATAGCCTTGCATCCACTTTCCACAAAGCAAATGCTGCATAGGTGGGCTCCGTGGCCAGTACAAATCGTACTGATAAATTTGCTGTCAGGTGACGAGAATGAGTACGACTTCGAGGGAGATGATGACGAGGAATAGGGTCACGTGCTACACTCAAGTTGGCCGTGAAGGATGAATCGCTTCCGCATCTTCTAAAGCTTCTCTGATTGTTGATTCCGCCAGTGTGGCGATGTAATAAATATTTATGTAAGACTTATTTACCGTTGTATGGATCCTGGTGTCAACTGAGATATGGGTAATTTCATGGATTGTCCCAAGCAATCTGTTGAATTACAATTCGAGCCTGTGGATTTCCCTTCGTGGAAATCGAGGTCGTTTCACGCACGCTCGCTATGGCTTCAATGTCAAAACCGTCAAAAGTTTCTAACTCCTCTTTCTGACGATGCGCGCTTTCCATCCCACATGACCTAGGTTTGCCAGCTAGATCTCTGTCTCTCCAATGATCTATTTCCTTTTTTTTTTGTCTTCCGCTTCAAGTTTGCCTATTCTGTGTTTTGCCGTAGCCGGATCAGGATCAGTGGATGGACAGTTGGCCACGGATGCTACTGCCTGCTTTCCGTCATCGTTGTAATACAGGGAAGCTGAAGCAACTGATATGGCAGATCAATTCAGGGCTCCTCATGTATATAAGGTAAATACCTGTACTTACGATGCTCTAAACTTTAGTCCAATTATTTTCCATGTTTTTTCTAAAGATGTCCGTGAAATTTGAATCATTTTCTCAATAGCAATAGTTGCTCAAAAAAAGTTTTCATTGGCAGTATGACAGACATACTAGATAATCTAGATGCAAAGGAGACAAAACCAATAGGCAGACGTGGACATGAAGCTGACGGATGTGATGAATTGCCCCACCTATGACATTGCAAACTCCAACCGACAATCTCGGCGTGTGGCAACCTGCAATATCTAGAAAGACATACTATCCTTTCTCTTTCCATATGTGCTACGTATCATACGCGAATATAACATGGCACTTTCCATGGATGATAGTTCTTTTCTCCTGTTGCAACGTATGGGCACTTTTGCTAGTCTAGTAATAAAAATACAAGTAGGAACATATTTTTCTACTAGTTTTCTGTTAGCGTGATAGTCTGACTTGGTCTCCCCATCGTACTCTGTCTCGTGCAAATTTGTTAACGGCAAAAAGAGGATTAGTAGTGCAAAGAGAATTGAAAGAAATACAGGATTCCAAATGTAAAGATGAGAAAGAAAAGGTGGGAGGACATTAATAATTTTTAAAATATATCAGGGTTTCAGATACAAAATGTTATAAATGAAGTGGGCCTCTCCTGGTGGGTTTTTTCACATGGTCGGAATCCTGCAAATTGGGTCAGCTTTGTTGTAGTCTAGATCAAGCCCATACAAAGCTGCTTCAATAGTTTTTCTCTATCCCGTTGCAACGCAATGGGATATTTGCTAGTTCCAATTGTAAGGAAAATGGACCCTAGGCCCATTTACTTTGGATTTTGGTGTTTGATGATCAACATGACCAAGTTGGTCTAATGGTTTTACAAGTGTTTGTTTTGTAGTTCAATAGGATGCAAAAGTGTTTTGGACTCAGGCAATGGTGTAATCCAAGTGATCAACATCTTAAGCAAGACATTAGAAGGCGTATTGAAGACCTCAAAGATCAAGCACAAGTCCAAGACACAAGATGGAACTAAAACGGATGCCAAGAGCATGAAGAAACAAGTGGGGAGAGGGTTTGGGTTCTCTTTCCCTCCTGCCGTCGGTCCAACCTCCACCGAAGCACGTAAAATTAACAACTCAATCTTTGAATTGCCTAAAAAGGATGCCTCTACTTCTTGCGATGATTTATTTGTTTTAAACTCACCCCCTTGTAGCCAAGCTTGTTTTGAGAAAGTGCTTGTAGAAATATGCACACAAGAAGTTGCAATGGAGAATGAGAAGCTCAAACAAGAAGTGGCTCGCCTCACTGAGGACTTGACTCAAGCTAAGGGCAAGGCAAAGCAAACCCAACCTCATCAATATAACAACATCAAGGGAGTGAAGAAGCTTAATGAGGGACAAACTGTGGTTCGCTACGTTTGTCACAAGGAAGGCCACAAGTCCTATGAGTGCAAGGTGAAGAAAAGCGAAAGGCAAACAAGCAAGTTCTCTAGCACCTACACCAACAAAGTAGACAAGAAAGCCACTATACCATACTTGTTGAAGAAGAAAAAAAATGACAAAGTGGTGGCAATCAAGGTCAACAAGTAAGCCAACAATGGGGCCAAACACATTTGGGTGCCAAAAGAAATTATTTTAACCATGAAGAGCACCAAGAATTTTGGATCCCAAGAGGGAAGTGAGAATTCAAAGTGACCACGGAGAATTTGGAGACTTGGCAAAGTTTGGGTGCATATCATGGGGTGCATCACATTGGATCATGTCATTGCCATGTGGGTTAGTAAAGACTATGGACCCAAAATTCCCCTCCCATATTAGGTAACTAGATTTAATTTATTGAAATTTTAATTAGCATCTAGTTCCCTTTATGCCTAGGTGTGCATTTGCATGTTTAAATTCCTTGTCATGCATACACTAGGCACATCTTATGGTAGGCTTGCTCAGTTTCACTTTTAATCCACATGGGCTTAATTGTTTAGGAGCACGATACAAATCTTTTAAACTTGAGTATCTTATTTGTAGATTGAACTTCCATAATATCATTTATGAAAATGACTTTTACTTTTGCGTGTTGTCATTCTTCGAGTGGCATTTGACCTTAAAAGTCAATGTGTATGTCTCCCACAAGTATTCCATGTTTGTATGCACACTTTTAACGGGAGCTCACTCTACAAGTTGGAATTTTGAGACCGACTTTATTTCAAGCTTATCATGTGTGCAGTAGTCTCATTGCAAGGAAAATAGAGTCTCCAAAGATAAGCATCATGTTCTTCAAGGCTAAGACCTTATGTGTTTTCAATTCAGTATCTTTTGTGCTTTCTCTATGCATTATATAGATTAATCTCTCTTGTGCCTTAATTAGCAAATTATGCATATGCTTTGCCATCCACAATATGTATGCATACATTTAGGGGGAGCTTAATCTATGTAATGTGTTAGTCAAGTCTTGTTATCAACTCCACTCCACTCATAAAACATCACAAAACTTGACCCTCCTTTGTGCTTCTAATGTCTTCCTTTTCGGTGTTTGATGCTAAAGGGGGATAAGTTTGATGGACCAAAGCAAGAAAATTCTATCATCTAATTGGTCCAAGAAAGACACAAAACTGGATTATGGACTTAGGGGGAGCTCAAATGCATAATGCCACTCAAGGGGACATTGTTGCAATGGCAAGATAAGTTTATCCTTTGCATCATATGATCTTGTCTTTGCATTGCATCCTAGCAAGTAGATTGAATTTTACTTTCCGCATTATTTATTTGCTTGCTTTTGTCATGTTGTCACTAATCACCCAAAAGGGGGAGATTGTATGGAAAATGGACCCTAGGCCCATTTACTTAGCATTTTGGTGTTTGATGATCAACATGACCAAGTTGGACTAATAGTTTTACAAGTGTTTGTTTTGTAGTTCAATAGGATGAAAAAGTGTTTTGGACATAGGCAATGGTGTAATCCAATTGATCAACATCTCAAGCAATACATTAGAAGGCGTGTTGAAGACCTCAAAGGTCAAGCACAAATCCAAAACACAAGATGGAACTAAACCGGATGCCGAGAGCGTGAAGAAACAAGTGGGGAGAGGGTTTGGGTTCTCTTGCCCTTTTGCTAAGGTTGTGGTGCAAGATTCAGCGATTTTCGGTGATGTCTCTGTGAAAAAACATGCACAGGGTGCTGGCCTCGTGAGCACCAGACGCGTCCGTTGCGTAGCCCAGCATTGCACCACAGTAGCCCAGCAGTGCGCCACACCGGACACTGGAAAAAGATCATTGGACACAACGGGCATAGTCAGCGAGCCTTCGGTGAACAGAAGGTGGAAGGCAGCAGACGCAGCAATCATCTGGTGACCACTGGCTGGACATGTCCGGTGACTACTCGGCGCTCTCGGGTGCTCTCTAGAAGGGCACTGGACGCTGGAGGGAAAGTGTCCGGTGCTACCATCGGTGCGTCCAGTGATCAGGTGAAGATGGCGGCAACGGCTAGTTCAAATGGTCGGCTGACGACAATGGGCCACGTGGTAGCACCGGACGGGGCGATCATCCGGTGAACCCATCGGACACGCACTACTAGAAAAGTGCACATCCATGACGTTCTGGTCATGACGATCTCATTTTTGGTCACTGAACAAGGTTCATTAATGACGAAATTACGCAGATCGTCATTGATGATTGGTTTGGCCATCAACCCCTTTGTTCATGTGTGACGAATTGGAACAAATCGTCATACAAATGCTCTGACCTTCGTCATAGAAGTTGAACTCAATAAGTTCCACAGTTGAGGTCCCACCTGTCAGATAATGTTTTCGTCATAAAAATGGAATTTGCAAAAATAAAATGTGCGATGCCTGGGAATCGAACCCAGCACCTGCTAGCTTACAACCAAGTTACCTTACCATCAAAACACGACTTCGGTCATGTTAGGATATGAAAATTAGATTTCTTATTTGATTAGTGATTCAATCTTATAACCACCAATCGAATCGTGCTCGACCCAAATCCAGTCGTGCGGACATCTGCGGCGGCGGCGGGAGCTAGTGCTCCGGCGGCAGAGCTGTGCGGCGGGCTTCTCCGGTGGCGAAGCTCTGCGGCGGGCTTCTCCGGCGGCCAGCTCTGCGGCGGGCTTCTCCGCCGGCCATCTTCGGCAGGCACCTGCTGCTGCCTGCTCCGGCTGCCAGCTTTGTCACCTGCTGCGGTGGATAAGTGCGGGTGCGTGCACCGGCGACGAGATAGGGTATTGTCCTCTCCCATTGCCTGCAATACATAGCAATTCCTAGCCACTCAGATTCATGCTAAGTAGAGTTAATTTTTTAGATGGTGTTGACATCTACTAACGTCGCCCAATATAACTTTATAACTATTAACACTAGAGACGAGATTAGAAGATGTATGATAATTAATTAACTGATCATTAGCAACTAGCCACTTATCTATTACCAACATTCTTTAGTATGAACTACGTTGTCAATCCTAATTATATATGCTAAGAATAAATAAAGGTTTTACATATTATTCTATGTGACTAGGCAGAAATATAAATAAATATAAAATAAGAACAATTTTGCAAGCGGACAGATAATTATACCATTGTAACATTTTACCTAGGAGTTCTACCAGGTTGTCGATTTATATTTATACCACTGGGAAGGACTAGGATAAACTACAATCTATTATATTGATAACAACCATATACAATGAATAAGTGAAATTACCAATGTCATATACTCTACTCATAACAGGTAGAGGTCACAAGATAATAAAGATAAATAGGGTGATAAGTATGATCAAGTATCATTAATAAAGATAAACATCAGAGCACTTTCTAGTCATAGTAATAGCTAGCCAATGGATAAACTAAGGAATTAATAGCTAAGGTAATTCTATAACTACGTCAATGAATAACTCTAACTAGTGTAATTACATCTAACAATCATTGTCAGATTAGTCCTATATCATGATCACATGCAAAGGGCATCAGCTAGGAAAGGTGTGAAACAGAGTCATCACCCAACTTCGCGACCGTGTCTGCTTACCTACATACCGGCGGTGGACTACAGAGGAATCAACGTAGCTGTCACCTACGCGAACTACCACACGACCCGGCACATCAGGGTGCACTCGCAGATAAACGAAATATCTAGACACCACGTCTACACATTGTTCATCATCTACCCAACAATTGATTGGATAAACGCTATACGAGCAATTACATGAATTCAATAAGATCAATCCAACTATACTAGACATATAATTAAAGTAGAAAAAGACTAATGTAATTAAGAACATATGAACTATTATAAACAATGTTTCCCTAATCATAATGAAGAATACAATAAGATCAAACCAACTATACTAGACATATGATTGCCCCACTCTGATAACAGCTTCTTCTAGTACTCCCTCGGGGTAACAAATTGACTGATCTGCAAGCTGTAAACGCGTATCTGTGTACAACAAAGGATCACCAAATATTTTCTCATAGATTACCTTAGGCATTATGTTGATACTTGCGTCGAAATCGCAGATAGCTTCTGGAAAGCTGTGACATTCTATAGAAATACCATGCCGAGGTTACTGATTGCATCCTTGGTTTGGCTGGTTCCATCCTTGACCTTGCTGAGGACGATAGTAGGTGTTGTTATTGATGAAGTTTACATTCTCTTGCAACGTAGTGCAGTTGACAGCTGAATACCCGTAATCTCCACATTCTTCACAGGTCATGCAGGAATCAACAATATGCATGACTCCCTTCTTCTCTATGTCAAATTTCTTCATGATGAGGTCTAATTTGGCAGTGACCATGTCGGTCTCCTTCAAATGATGGATGCCTCCTCCTCTCTTGCGAGGTTGAGTACTGTAACAAACCCAAAAATTCAAACAATGAAAATACCAACTTCCAAAAATTTTCTCCAAAAGCTATCCCATGTTTTGTGCGCATGCATGAAAATAGATTATCATTCCCTTAAAATTTTAATGTTTGAGCTACTGCATGTAAATAATCTAGAATTTTAAAACATTGTCCATGTACTCATATTGCATATTTGATTTTTATATGGTTCTTGCTTGGGTAATGAACTCATATTATACATAATATAAATACATTTATATGAATGTGCATAGATAGACAGTTAAAATTAAGTGAAGAAGGGAAAGGAAAATGGGAAATGGAAAAAGCAGCCAAGTCGGCCTACTAGGCCCAGCCCAGACAGCCTGCTCCTTCTCTCTTGCGCACGCGCGCCAAAGCACTGCTGGGCCGGGCCAACTCCACATGCATGCACGCTGCCTCGGCCACTTTCTCGCGCGCGCCTGCTCACTGCTGCCGACATGGGGACCCCACCTGCCTGCACTACTGTGCTTCTTCCTCGCGGGGTGGTTCACGCGAAATGCGTGACCGCGCGCGCCGGCCGACAAGCCCACGCCCGACAGGGCTCTGACATCGATGTTCCCCATTTGTTCCCTCGCCTGCCAAGAAGCCTCACGAGCGCACGGGAACCCTAGTTCCACACTCACCCTGACCCCCCGATCCGCCGGCACTGATCCTGGCCGTTCGCCATGGGGGCGCCCCGTGCCCGCCTATAAATGGGGGCCGAGCGCCAGCCCGTGAAACCCTACCACCTCGCCGCTGCGCTGCGGCACAGCCACCAACATACCGGAGAGAGAAGGGAGAAGTGGAAAGGAAGGAGAAGGAGCTTCGCCGGAGCGTCACCGCCGCGGAGCTGCGCCAGAGCCAGAGGAGGAGCCGGAGCCGCCGTCGCGGGTCTGCACGGCACTGCGAACCCTCGGCACGGCCACGACTCTCCACGGCTACACTATAGTTTCCTCCCCGAACCCCATGGTGAGCTCCCAGTTCCCCTCTCGGCCCCGCCATGGCGCCACCACGTTCTGAGTCAAGGAGCGCGGAAGGCAGAGCCTCTACCGACTCAGGAGAACACTTGCATAACACACGCACGTGACCAGCCCAAGCCACTGGACCGCGAGCCCCTGTCAGCCGAGAACACAGCACGGTGTGTTCTCGGAGCACGCGCTCACTACCGACGCGTTCCGCCACGACTCCGCGCTTTCTGAACATCTCCGGCCACCTTGCGCAACGGGAAGGGCCGTCGAGATATCGCCATAACCCCGTAAGACTAGCCGTGAAGTCCGGGTAAGCTCTAGAACCCCTGCACAACCCGAACGCACTCCGCCTAAGAGCTCGCCGGAGCTCTGTCGCAGGCACCGCCGCGGCACGAGCTTCGCCATAGTCATAGGTCATAAGCACGGAATCCAACGAGTCCTACCACTTGGACCTTGCCCCGAACATGCGGATAGAAGTCCTCTGGACGCCTCGTCGAGGCCTCGCCGTCGCGGGGGCGGTTGCATCGCGCCGCCGTCGCAACTATGTTTCCGTAGGATTCCGTTCACCACATAACATAGACTGACCACTTGTTGAGCTCCTCGCGACATGATTTGGCTTAGAGACAGGAAGATGGGAACCGAGACCACCGCACACGTCCTGGCCGCGAGCCCGTGATTTCACCAGAGCGCCGCCGCACAACCCTTCCGTAAGGAGGACACCACCACGAATATTGGTCGCCGCCGAGGGGTCGTAGGCTCTTCTGGCAAGGCCAATCGAAGATACCTGCACCCAATTGCACGTAGTCACGACCGCCACCACCTCGCCGTAATCCACCGCCGCCAGCTCCAAGCCGCCACCGTGCAAGCCACACGAACCACCTCCGCCGGAGCACTACCGGCCAAATTGGGTCCCTTAGCAACGAATATTGGAGCTCGGAGGGGCGGAATTGCCTCGCTGTGGACCGCATCGCAACCTGCCGGAGCCTTAGCCCTGCGGTAGCTCGCCGTCGGCCGCCGTGGCACGCCGATTGGTCGGCCAAGGTCACAAACCACTTCCTTTTAACCATAGTCCCGCAAGCCCTCCGACGAGCTATAGAAGCCCTATCCGATCGCAACGTGGAAACTAGTGCCACCGCCGAGCTCAACCGCCGCCGACGAGCCATTGGGGATCGGAATCGAACACCAAGTGGGCGCTGGCGTCATCCCAACATCAGCCGGGGAGAGCTTCGTTCCCCAGAGCACGCAGCCCGTGCACCTAGTCCACCATGAGCCAAGAGAACGGAAGATGGGTTGGACCTAGTCTACGATGGACCGAGCCTAAGGCCTATAGACCGCAACAGTTTAACCTCCGTGCACCGGGCGCACCATAGACCGGCCCCCATGCGGGCAGGGGCAGCCATGTGGCGCAACCAGAAGACGACACATGTCCAAGATAGTGACGTCATGATGACATCATCCGACCCCACAGAACAGTATACCGTTGACTCGGTCCACGATGACGTTAGCAATGACGTCATGCCGACGTCAGCAGGGCCACTGTCAGTCAAACCGTTGACTCGGTCAATGTGAACAGTAACCGACCAATCACAAGCCGCCACGTGTCACGCCCAGAATTTTTAGCCCTTTTTCTTTTCTAGAAAATAGATTAAACTTCGGAAATTCATAACTAATTCATACTGAGTCAAAAAAATTGCACACCATATATCAAAATTCTCAGAAAAATGAGCTCTACAACCTAAACCTGAGTGCATTTGGATCTTCTATTTTTGCTGGATTTTTCTGAATGATCTATAGGAGTCGCTAACGTGACTATTTTGATTCCGTTTTCAGAGCCGGAGGAGAATCTGACCGAGGAGGACGACCACGAGTACCTTCAGGAGCTAGGAGACGACTACGAAGGTGCCACGTCCCACCAAATCCTTAGCGCATATTACGCATTGCTAATGCTGTACTTGCCATTGCTTTATGATCATATGATATTGACTTTTTAGGTTGCATGTTAGAATAATTGATTACCCTGCCTTGTTTAAACTATCACCCTGCTATCCGCCGATAGGATAGATGCTCGCTGTTATGTATTTATTTTTCCACTACTTATTGATTATGACACACATATGTGGGGAAAATGGGAACGGTTTGACATATGTGAACCGGACTTAATCAGACGGGGGAGCATGCTGCATGAGTCTTGGGTGCGTTGTGAGGGTCGAGTCGACCAAGTGGGCTAATTACGACAAGCTGGAAAAGCAAGTCTTGCCGGGGTGCAACCTGGGCATTCCCACGAGTAATACCTGTGGCGGGTAATGGTGTACAAGGTGATTCCGGGATGGATGGCCTGTGTGGTTTGAAGCCCCGTGAATAGAGGTGCTGTGATGGCACGGGGAGACTATCCCCTTGAGATGGAGAAAGCCTGCTTGGTCTATTTTAGTCAACACTTCCGGTGATCAGGAACTTCGGGAATCCTTTACTACTCACTCGTCTTCGATGGGCGGGGAACGGCTAGACTACTTGGTAAGGCGGTGCCACTACTGCTAGGTTGAGAGGTGATAAGGGTGGGCGGTGATGGTCGATGGGTTCCCGTTCCGTTCTAGATGTGCAGTACCACTGAGAGGGCCCGGTACCGCGTCTCCTAGTCTCAGCGTAATGGTGTTGGATCCAGAATGTCCCAGGGCTGAGTGGTAGGGTGGCATCGGGCTAGGCAAGCAAGCACCCGGAATTCTGCCTAGGTGTTTGCGCAACACCTATGATGGCTAAATCTTGTGAGTGGTAGAACCTCTGCAGAGTGTGTGGTTGATCGATCTATACATATGCCGACTCGTCGGCTATGGACCTTTCCTGAGTCCTGTTGCACTTCTTAGGGAGCGGTATATTCTTTTCTCCCCCTGGATGATGTTTTTCGGCAGTGTGCCCGACGTGGCAGTGTGCCACTGAGACAGACCCGAGAGGGAGTTGGGCCTGCCGAATGAGTGCGAGGTGTGTGTGAGATGTGGTGTATGGGATGGAAATGGAATGAATTGGGTGGATGGGTGGAGTTGAATGAGATAAAACTTGACTATTAAAATATTAATTACACTTGAATAGGAAACCCTAGCCTATAGGACTGCTTGTACAGCCTTGCATCCACTTTCCACAAAGCAACTGTTATCATAGGTGGGCTCCGTGGCCAGTACAAATCGTACTGATAATTTGCTGTCAGGTGACGAGAAAGAGTACGACTTCGATGGAGACGATTGGGAAGAGTAGGTTCGCGTGCTACACTCAAGTTGGCCGTGAAGGATGAATCGCTTCTGCATCTTATCAGCTTCTCTGAATTGTTGATCTCACCAGTGTGGCGATGTAATAATTTATGTAAGACTCTGTTATGTACTCGTTGTATGGATCCTGGTATCAACTAAGATTTGGGTAATTTTGTGGATTGTTCGATACAATCTATTTAATTACATTGCGTGCCTGTAGATTTTCCTTCATGGAAATTGAGGCCGTTTCAAGTACATTCTTCATTAAAGCTCGGATTTGATGCCATCTTCTCTACATGCTTGAGCTTCTAGAAGCTTCAGTGATAGGAAGCTCCTCCAGCTGCAGCATCTATGGACTCACGGGTGCTTGAGATAAGCCCGTGGTAGAAGGTCTGCATCAGTAGCCAATCCTCTATCTCATGATGAGGACAGTCTTCAATGTAATCTTGGAATCTTTCCCATGCTTCAGTGAATGATTCATCATGTTGCTGTTGAAAACTTGAGATTTTCCCACGCAAAGCATTTGTTTTGCCTGTAGGAAAGAACTTTGCCAGGAAAGCAGTTGAGCATCGGTCCCATGTAGTGTTCTTGTCTTTGTTAGTGTAGAACCACTGCTTACCTTTTCCAAAAGAGAAAATGGGAAAAGACAAAGTAAAATAGCATCTCTTGGTACTCCTCTGATCGTGAAGGTGCCGCAGATCTCTAAAAAGTGTTGTAAGTGTGCACTTGCATCTTCATGAGCTTTTCCACAAAACTGGCTGGTTTGAACCATAGTGATAAGAGCAGGCTTGAGCTCGAATCCATTCTCCCCCGTATTGACTGCTGGTCCAGTCCGGATGTTTTCTGTTGTTGGGGCAGAGAACTCGCGCAGTGTCTTCTCAGCCATGTCTTCAAACTCAGGAGATAAATCTTCTCCTAAGTGTTCTTCTTCCAATGTTGGAGCTAGCTCCTTTGATGATCTAACTTGAGCGGTGACGGGTGTTCTTGATGGTAGCTTGAAATTGTCCCTTGCCTCTACAAACTTCTTTCTTCTCAAGAGTTTCTCTGCATCGTCAGTGAAATTGTTTGGAAGAGAAAAACCATTCATTCATCACCCTGCATAAGATAAGTAAATGATAAAAAACAGGGCTGTGCCTGTTTGAGTTAGAGATCAATCGGTAATACAATCTTTCCTAAGTTTAATGTGCCTTCCACGACAACGGCGCCAAAAATACTTGTTGACATCTAATAACGTCACCCAATATAAATTTATAACTTTTAACACTAGGGACAAGATTAGAAGATGTATGGTAATTAATTAACTGATCATTAGCAACTAGCCACTTATCTATTACCAACATTCTTTAGCATGAACTAGGTTGTCAATCCTAATTATATATGCTAAGAATAAATAAAGGTTTTACATATTATTCTATGTGACTAGGTAGAAATATAAATAAATATAAACTAAGAACAATTCTGCAAGCGGACAGATAATTATACCATTATAGCATTTTACCTAGGAGTTCTACCAGGTTGTCGATTTATATTTATACCACTGGGAAGGATTAGGATAAACTACAATCTATTATATTGATAACAACCATATACAATGAATAAGTGAAATTACCAATGTCATATACTCTACTCATAACAGGTAGAGGTCATAAGATAATAAAGATAAATAGGGTGATAAGTATGATCAAGTATCATTAATAAAGATAAACATCAGAGCACTTTCTAGTCATAGTAATAGCTAGCCAATGGACTAAGGAATTAATATCTAAGGTAATTCTATAACTACGTCAATGAATAACTCTAACTAGTGCAATTACATCTAGCAATCATTGTCAAGTTAGTCCTATATCATGATCACATGCAAAGGGCATCATCTAGGAAAGGTGTGAAACAGAGTCAGCACCCAACTTCGCGACCGTGCCTGCTTGCCTACATACGGGGGGTGGACTACAGAGGAATCAACGTAACTGTCACCTACGCGAACTGCCACATGACCCGACACATCAGGGTGCACTCGCAGATAAACGAAATATCTAGACACCATGTCTACACATTGTTCATCATCTACCCAACGATCGATTAGATAAACGCTATACGAGCAATTGCATGAATTCAATAAGGTTAAACCAACTATACTAGACATATAATTAAAGTAGACAAAGACTAATGTAATCAAGAACATATGAACTATTAAGAACAATGTTTCCCTAATCATAATGAAGAATACAATAATAGAGAAAGAACGAGAATTGTACCGAACTCTGCGCTCCAGACGATCGCCGGGGCTCCAGATCCCGCCGAAGAACTAGATCTCCTCTACTCTCTAATCTAACTAGGCTAGAACTATGAACTAGAAGGCTCTTGATGAACTAGTAGGCTCTTGATGGCTTGAGGACTTGTTGCCTTTGACGAATGATTGATTTTTTCTCAAGGGGGGTCTGCCCCTCTATTTATAGCCTGGTTGGATGAACGTGCGCCGTAGGATCAAACCGACTTGAAACATGGGCCGAGATGACTCCTAAGAGGCGGTAGAAGAAGACTCCAGAAGGCGGCGGCGAAACCCTAGGGGGCGCCGGCTGGCCGCACCCCTGGGCCGACCGGCCCCACCTGGCCGGGGCTCGGCCCCAGGTTGTTTCGGGTGCCTTCTACGCTCTTCTAGGGTCTTCGTGACGATGTTTCCTTCGCAGTTACGTTTCGTGATAATTACGCACTTTAATCCCTCTTTTATACTTTTCTAGAATAGTCCCTGGAAAATACAGAACATGCAAAACTCGTGGAAACTGTCAGTTAAAACCCTAGATTAGTTTGTTTTCATGTATCCTTTTGTGTCTAAAGTTCTAATAAAAGTTGACGTTATCGACCGTCAACAGATGGACAGAACGTGGATTCATGCAACTCAGTTCAGCAAGGAGTTCAACGAAGGTGTAGATCAGTTTATGGCTTTTGTTAGAGCTAGATTCAATGCGGATGATGCTATACCTTGCCCATGTCGCAATTGTCTAAATCAGACTTCATTGAGACAAAAAGATGTGCATAACCATGTCTATCTCTATGGATGGGCAGCTACATATACTCGGTGGGTACACCATGGAGAACCTTTTGATGTTGAGATTGTGGAATATTTAGGTGGTGCGGATGAACCTGACCATCTAGGTGATGTGTTAGATGTGGATGAGCCCGACAATGAAGATGATCAGGGTACGACAGAGATGATTGCAGACTTGTACACAGCTATAGAAGAAGAAGGAGGACAGCCTATGTTTGTGAAAGTTATTGAAGATACAAAACATGCTCTTTGTCAGGGTTCTACTCAGTCTAGGTTCTCTTTTCTAGTCAGGATGCTACATATCAAATCATTCTATAGGATCAGCAACACAGCATTCAGTGCAATCATGAAGTTATTGACAGGGTCATTCCCTAATACAGGTCTTCCAGATTCATATGAGAAAGCAAAGAAGTATCTCAAAGAATTGGGCCTTGGATATGAGTCAATAGATGTTTGTGACAATAATTGTGTGTTGTTTCGTAAAGAACTTGAAAAACATGACATCTGCCCAAAATGCAAGGAATCTAGGTGGGTGGATGGAGATGCTGCCAAACGGCTTCCTAAGAAGGTTTTGAGATATTTTTCTCTTATACCCAGGCTGAAGAGGCTGTTTGCAAACAAAGCAATATCTGAGGAGACCCGGTGGCACAAGGATAAGCGGGTTCCTGTGGAAAATGAAATGAGCCATCCTGCAGATGGTGAAGCCTGGAAAGATTTTGACCATGTGTTTCCGAGCTTTGCTGATGATGCAAGAAACCTACAGCTTGGCTTAGCTACAGATGGGTTAAATCCATTCGGAAACATGAACACTAGTTATAGCATGTGGCCTGTAGTTGTAAAGGTATACAATCTACCTCCATGGTCATGCACTGATGCCTCCAACTGCTTCATGGCATTGCTCATCCCAGGACCAAAGTCACCAGGCAAGGACTTTGATGTATTTTTACAATCTCTTATTGAGAATTTGTTAAAACTTTGGGATGGTGTCAAAACTTATGATGCATTCACTGGCTCAAATTTTGACCTTCGTGCTGCAGTTCTATGGTTCATCCATGATTATCCAGCTTTGGGTGTACTGTCAGGGAGAATTATTAAAGGTTACTATGCATGTATCCATTGCAATAGAGAACCATTGTCAAGGAGTCTTAGGATGAAGATATGTTACATTGGACACCGTCGATACCTTCCAAAAACTCACAAGTGGCGAAGAAGCTTGGTCTTTGATGGACATCATGAAAACCGTGGCGAGCCCAGAAAGTTGAGTATGGAGGAGACATTAGAGTATCTAGAGAAGGTAAAAGATGTGTGTCCTGGGAAGCCCGTCGTCGATGCTCAAGGTACGAAGAAAAGGAAGCGTGGACAGAAGGACGCTGAGCCAAAGTTGTTTACCCGAAGGTCCGCTCTATGGAAACTACCTTATTGGAAACACTTGAATTTGCCACATAATCTTGATGTGTTGCATATAGAGAAGAATATATGTGATGCCCTTCTGGGCATAATACTCCGGCTTGATGGCAAGAATAAGGATACAGTTAATGCGAGACGATCTACAAGATATCGGCATACGACCAGACTTGCATTTAGAACAAGAAGATGACAATTCAGTTTTGATGCCAGCAGCATGGTATTCATTGGAGAAAGAAGAAAAGGAATCATTTTGTCGATTTCTGAAAGGTATTCGGTTTCCATATGGATATGCTTCCAACCTGGCAAGATGCATTAGTGCAGATGGTTCCAAGGTGCAGGGACTAAAAACCCATGATTGCCATGTCCTGCTTCAAAGAATTTTACCACTTGGTCTCCGAGGACAAGTGCACAAGGACTTATATGAAGCAGTTGCAGAGTTGGGTAAATTTTTTTCGAGAGATTTGTAGTAGGAAACTAAAGGTTGATGTAGTCAAACGTCTGAAGGCAGAAATTCCAGTGATCCTATGCATGCTGGAGAAAATATTTCCTCCTGCATTTTTTGATGTGATGGTCCACTTGGCTGTCCATCTACCAGATGTGGCACTCTTAAGAGGTCCTGTGCAATATGGATGGATGTACTCGATCGAACGTCACATGGGCACTTTCAAGGGGTATGTGAGGAATAGGTCTAAACCTGAAGGATCCATCGCTGAAGCCTACATAGCTAATGAGGCGTTGACCTTTTGTTCAAGGTACATGGATGATGTTGTCACTAGATTCAATCGGGATGATGACAAAGGGGAGGGAGCAACAGAGGGTGATCTTCCTATTTTTAATTATGGTGTTAAACTCTTGGGAGCCAACAGGCAGACACATCTTGAGCCCAAAGAATTTGACAAGCTTTGTTGGTATGTGCTGAACAACTGTGATGAGGTAGAGCCATATTTGTGGTGAGTACTTTTGAGCCATCTTGAGGCAAAAACATTTGACATGGCTAATTTCAGCATAGGTTTTTTTGTTTAACTTGCTTAACCAATACAATCTATACTGTGGGTGCAGCAAGTTCAGAGAAGAGTTGTAGAAAAACAAGAATCCCTTGATGTTGAGACAAGGTTAGAAGAGGAATTTCCTGCTTGGTTTAAGAGTCAGGTAATTGAGCTGTTTCAGAATTTATTCTTAAATCTGCATAAATTCAACTTTTCAGTATTTTGCTATTTCAGATGAGGCAAGAGTAGAAGGATAATCATGAAGAGGTTAGTGAAGGGCTATATGCATTATCATGTCGTCCTGACCTTAGAGTGATGATATGGGCATCGTGCAGTGTCAATGGTGTTCGGTACAACACTGTCGACCGTGAGAGACACAGGCAGACACAAAATAGTGGTGTGCTGGTTGATGGATCACATAATGGGGAGTTCACTGAATTTTATGTCAGCTCAGAGAGATAATTGAGCTGAATTACAACTCAAATTTGGAATTCCAAAGAAAGGTGGTACTTTTTCGGTGTGATTGGTTCAACCAAGATGGCAAAGCTAGAGCCATTAGAGATGATGGACATTTTAGATCCATCAATGTTGAGAGGTTTTGGTACAAGTGAAATCCATTTATATTAGCAACCCAATCAAAAAAGGTCTTCTACGTGGAGGATAGATTGTTTGGCAAAAATTGGCGTGTTGTGCAAAAATTTGAACATAGGAGCCTTTTTGATGTCAATGAAACTGAATTGACCAGTGTTCACCAAGATGACACCGTTTCTGATAATGAAAATGGTTTTCATTATGATGATGGTGAAGATGAGCCTGCCCCAGTGTATCGGCGTGTATATGGAGAAACTACAAGTGTTGCTGGAAACTTACAAGTTCTTATCAATAGAAGGGAAGAATACTTGGGTGAAGACTCTGACGATGAAGATGGTGAAGATGACACTCTCTTAGAGTATTGTAGTGACAATGATAGAGATCCCACGCAATGTAATGATGTTGATTAGAAAAAATTTAAGTGACACATTCTTTTGGCATTTGACTGTCATTTCGGCATAATGTTATGGATTTGTAACAGTGAAAATGGCCTTTTGGCATTTGACTATCATTTTGTAACAGCATTTGCGAAACTAATTTATTGAAATATCTATTTCATATATTACTGGCATCATTGAAATATCTATATATATGTACATCTACCATGACAACAGCCTTAGCAAGTCATTCAACAAAACATCACTGACATCTTCTCATTCAAATTAAGTCATTTTCTCATTACAAATCATCACTGACATCTACTCATACTAACAACTAATTCAGACTAACTTAACACAATAAGTAGCTGGAGGTTCAGGGGCTAGGGATGTTTATTGAAAATGGCCACCAGGAGTCCCAAAACCATAGCAACAAGGATCACTGAACCACAGCACACCTTGGCACCTTTCCTGACCACAGACACCACCTGTAGCTTGGCTTGTGGCTCCTTGGCCTCCTTCTCCTTGGCCACTGCCTTCTCCTAAAGCTCCTTCACTAGTGCCTTGGCCTCCTCATTCTGCTTCACCAGTTCGGCATGCTTCACCTGTGCTTCATCCAGCAAAAAACCCAGTTCATTGTTCTGTACCTCCAGTGTTTCATTCTTCTCACGAAGGGCCTTAACGGCATCTCACAAATCATTTAGGATTTCAATCTGATGGTCTGATGGCGGGGGATCCAACCACTTCCAAAAATTGCATCCACTGGCCTTGCATTCAGATTAAAATTGCAAAATGTCAGACACAACAATCGAACTGCATCCACCTTTGGATCAATCAAACTCAATCAAAAAGTCAACACTCACTCGATATTTAGGGCATGAATGGTACCTCCTTCCTAGATTCTTAGTACTCCATGAGATCCACCTGGGAGTTTTCAGACCGCAGTCGCAGTATGTAGGCGGTGTATACGGGTAGAGGTGGTGGCGATAGGGAATTGGAAATGAGTACGGTGACCGTGGAGGGCTCCATGGAGCTCCGCGATGAGCTTGAGCCAGCGGTGGCTTCCATGGAGCTGAAACCCTAACCCGTGGATGGCGGCGCGTGCTGGCAGCTGCCGTGGGTGAGCGTTCAGGCAGTTTGCCTGGGTGAGCTGCGGCGGCGCGGGCTGGCTGGTGAGCAGTGGTGGCTACTAAAGGCCGGTGGCCGGTGGATGGTGGCTGGTGGCTTGTAGCTGTAACACCCCAAATTTTGCTAATTTTGAAATAGACTTAAATTGATTTGATTTTGTATTTTTGTGTTCATAAAAACATAAGGACATTAAAAAAATTATTAAGTTCAAATTCAACTAGGGTTTAGCAACATGTTTGTGCACATATGTCCTTGCATATGATTTATTTTGGTTGAGTGGTCTTTGCCAAAACTAAAAATTATTCAAATTCTTTTGTAAATGATTTTGTGATGTGAGTGAATAAAGTTTTAAAATGCGTTTAGTACAACGATTTTCTCTGCAGCATGTCTTTGTCTCTTCCTATAATCAAATTCCGTGTTTCCCAACTCTATCCCTTTTAGCGAAATTTACCAGAACCTTTCCTTCAGCTCCAAATCAATCTTTGGTGCTCATCGTTCATCAACTTATCTTTAAAAACTTTCCGGAAATTTTTCTTGGCTTTTCTGGCCCTTTTTCCTATTTTCTTTGAGAAAAATCTAATTTTTAGATGCTCAAAAATACCTTTTCATCAGCTCCAACTACTTTATTTCGGTTCATCATGTTCCAAAATGTCTCCAAGAATTTTCCCCTAATTTTTAGAGCCATCGAAATATTTTTCGGAGTCTAAATATCAATTCTGGACTTTCCTAAAATTATTTAATAATAAAATATTTAATAAATCCAAAAATAATAAAAATATCTTATTTTGTGCCAACCTCAAACCCTACAACTATATATATGGTCGCAAAGCCCTTGACGCGCTGATTCCGAAAGTACGGCCCGTTTTCACAGCCGCCGTTCGTAGCCACCTAGATCTAAAACCGAAGTTTGAAAAAATTAGGTTTTTTATCGGCGAACCCTTCGGCGAGCTTTTTCGGCCATTTTGACCGTCTCCAGTGAAAACCACCACTACCACGAGGTAGCCCTCTTCGTTCCCTACGTCGTGGTATATTTGTTTTGTCAAATCCATGTCTGTTTGACCTGTTTTCCGGCGAACTTCACCATTGGAGCACCTCGGTTCCTTCGTTTTCAGGCGAACCACGGGCGCCGTTTGTCGTTGGGAGCGCCCCTCGCGCTGCTGCCGTGCTCTCGGGCGTGCGCCGCCCCTCACCTCGGCCGCTGCTACACCCTGCGCCACCCCTCCGAACAGCATGGAGCGCGTACTAGAGCAGAGAAGAGCAGCAGCAAGCAGGCATGGCCGCCGGCCAGCAGGCCCTTCCTCCTCCCTGCGTGTGCCCCTGCAGGCCAGGGCTGCGCCCTCTGCCGGCCACCCAACAACCCCAGCCGACGAGCCCTTACTCCCCCCTGCGCGAAAGGAGCAACAAGCCGCAGCCATGGATGGAGTTTTGAACGTGCAGCACCAAGGTGGAAGAAGACCCAAGGTTGAAAACGACTTAATTACAAGTTTGCTACTGCTGCATATTTCGTTCGCTGTTTCTCTGTTTTAACTCCGATTTGACCCATTCAACTTGCGTTAGTATCACATTTTCATATTCTACATATTGCTAGGGCTGGACGGTAATTTTTCACACGTTTAAAATTCGAGTTAATATTAAAATAATATCTGTTCTATAGTAAATCTTCGAAAAATCATAACTTCTACATTTTAAATCTGTTTTCCGTGAACTTTATATTGATACGATCGTAGAGACGAGTACAAAGGTTTTATTAACATTTCAAAACTGTTTGAAGAGTTTGAACTAAATGTTATTTTATAAATCCATAAAGCCACTAGTTTTCTGTATATAAAATTAATTCAACCTTGGTCTTTTATTAATAACTATAATTGATCTTTATTTTGTTTTCTTGATATAATATGATTTTAGTATAAATAATATTCTCTGAAAACTTATTATAATATAAATTTTATAGTTTTCTTTTGTTTCTTTTATAAAAAGCAAATCCTCCAGTAGTTGTATCTTTTCAACCGTAACTCCGATTAGCGTTATCTTCGCGTCTATGTGCTCGTAGCAATACGTAGATTCGTTTTCTAAACCTTTTTAACTTCTATTTTCATTGATTGGTGTATTGTTCTAATAGAATATTATACTTGTATGTGATGCATGAATGTATTGGATGCTTGTGTGGTGCATTATGATTATGTCCAGCCGGTGAGATTTACGTGGTGATAAGAAGCAATTCATTGAAGGTTTTGGATCAGAGAAAATGATCTCAAGTCTAAAGCAAGTATAGCACGGGATCTTCCTTGTTGTCCTACTCACCGAATAATTAAATACATATGCATGTGTCTACCTTGTTAACCATAGATGCTATCTAGTATTGTTATCTTGTTCCTTGACACATATGGGTTTATGCATCGGGTAGTTGATGCTAGCGCGCTATTGGAATCATGATCATGTAAACTTGATTAATTGAATATGCAATAAGATTAAAAGATGCCTTTTAGCAACATGGAACTAGGGGATTGGAGCATAGTTTTTGTGATGCTCTAAATCCTTCACCCTGGGTAATGATCCGTCAGCAAAAACTGGGACTTACAGTGCAACTATGAGGGCTACATGGCTCTGGTTTTAGTCAAGTATGGGCACCTTTTCTAGCTTGTTAGAGGTTACCGATAGGCGTGATGGAGCCTGCCGACTCGAGTATGGTGCGGCTCCTGTCCGAGTGTGTATAACCTGCGTGACCTTGTGCCACGACGAAGGAGGGCTCTACATCTGCTTGCCGGGTTCCTAGCGGCCCTAACTTGTTAGACGGAGTACTTTGAAAGACTTCATAGTGAAACCCTGCTCGCTCACCTTGGTAGTGTTATGGGGCTAGCTACCCCAAGCAAATGGGAATCACGGCTCAAAGTGAAAGTGCACAACCTCTGCAGAGTGTAAAACTGGTATACTAACGGCGCTCACGGTCACGAGTGGCCTGGAAAACACACGTAATAGTAATCTTTTGGGGTGATGTTGTCGTGTTGCTAATATATTGGTTCTATTCATTAATTATGTTTACTATTGATCATGAATTATGGGCTATTCAATTTGTTGCTATCCAATTACATAAAAGATGATTAATTAAAAGAAAACTGCTGTTAAACCCGTGTCTATCCTTTTTGAGCCTCATAAACCCCATGTTATATTTGCTAAGTACGATATGTGCTCACTCTTGCTATATCAACAATAGTTAGGCTTGTGATCAACCAGTCAGTTGTGTCCCTGTGGAGTTGGCGTCTACACGCGAAGATCGGAGTGTCTTTCCGCTGTTTGCTCCTTAAGGTTATATCCTAATTATTATTACGTTATGTATTTGATCATTGTCTTTTGATATTACCTTGTATTTGTCGGCTTATGTGTGTGACTGATCCTTGGGCGCACATAAGCCTATGCATTCAATTTTATCCTTAAAATTGGGTGTGACAAAGTGGCATCAGAGCAATGCTAACTGTAGGATGTAAGCCTAGTTTGAAATTGACCATCTTTAGCTTTATATCTTGCTATGGAAACCTTGTTTCAACACCCTTGATAATTTCTGCTATATTATACTCCTTGCCTTACTCGTCTCCTCCTTGTTGCTATAAATCTATTGTGTCTTATCTACTCCTTGGTTTATATGCCTTTACAACTGTCTCTTATCTTATTCTTGCATAATATGAAGTAGTAGCCTTAGAGTTGAACCCTTGATAGAGATAGAACGATAATGTCGCAAAGTATTAGTGATTGTTGTGTCTTATCGAATTGTTATTATGAACTTACTTGATTTGAATCTTTGTAGTGAGTGCAATGATCTTGTAGTGTTTTCCATAATTTCACTTAGTTTATAGGCCTAAGGTATAAGGATTAATGAAATAGATAGTTGGGTTTTCTTTCTCTCTTTCTTCCTTTATTCTGTCTTCTTGGAGCAATCTGTCCTTATCTCCTTATAACTCTGGTTTGGAAGACCCAAATATTATGAAAATATTATGGAGAAAACTAGACTTTAAGATTTTTCTGTGAGCACAAGAATCACCTTCATATCCATTTTCGTTTTGGAGATATAAAAATCACAAGATGATGCAACTACGGTGTCTGGAATCTGAAACAGTTTCTATTGTTCACTATTTTCAACCACCTTAACTGCAGAATCTAAAAAAAGTGGTCTACATGGCAGTTGTAGAGATTTTCTTCAGCTTTCCAACAGTATAAGATTCAACTTATTTGGATCAATAGAACTCCAGTTATAGCTGTTTTACTGAGCTGTTGCTTTTCTGCTCGCAAAGAAATTCAGATTACCTATTCTTACCTATGCTGATGAGTATTGTTGGGAGGTTAGAAGTATATGATGATAGTTAATTAACCCACTCAGAAGAAGATGCAAGCTATCCTTGGTACTCCAAGTTAATTTCTTTTAAGGGGGTAGCCAAGCTAAAGAGTAACAAGACGAAGATTTCTGAGTTTCGGTGATTTTACTTGGAAGAATCAGATACCTCCATGTTTGGAGAGGACACTATCAAGGACAAGATTCAGAAATAACAATTCATGTATGAAGTTGAGAGATATTGCCAGATTGGACACAAGTGTAGTGTTTGGATGGAATATCAGAGTAGCGTAGCGGAAGCGTGATGGACCCATAAACATTGGAATCACTTGAGATATTATGTGGAACATTGGATGTGTATCACATATGCGATTGTATGAGTTATTACTGACAATGGATCTTACCATACTGTGTACCCATCAAGGTTATGGAAACTTTACATGGCGTATTTATAGCAAGGTGGTGACAACAGGAAATACACATCAGAATTATTATCACGAAAGGAGGAGGTACTCAAGAAAGCAAAGAAGATTCAAGGGCAGAGTATCTAAATCTCCTCAATCATCTAATCTTTATTCTTTTGATCTCTCTCTCACGAATCTCGAGACGAGATTTCTTTTAAGGAGGTAGAATTGTAACACCCCAAATTTTGTTAATTTTGAAATAGAGTTAAATTGATTTGATTTTGTATTTTTGTGTTCATGAAAACATAGGGAAATTAAAAAAATTATTAAGTTAAAATTTAACTAAGGTTTAGCAACATGTTTGTGCACTCATGCCTTTGCATATGTTTTATTTTGGTTGAGTGGTCTTTGCCCAAACTAAAAATTATTCAAATTCTTTTGTAAATGATTTTATGATGTGAGTGAATAAAGTTTTAAAATACGTTTAGTACAACGATCTTCTCTGCAGCATGTCTTTGTCTCTTCCTATAATCAAATTCTGTGTTTCCCAACTCCATCCCTTTTAGCGAAGTTTATCAGAACCTTTCCTTCAGCTTCAAATCACTCTTTAGTGCTCATCGTTCATCAACTTATCTTTAAAAACTTTTTGAGAATTTTTCTTGACTTTTCCGGTCCTTTTTCATATTTTCTTTGAGAAAAATCTAATTTTTAGATGCTCAAAAATACCATTAATCAGCTCCAAATACTTTATTTCGGTTCATCATGTTCCAAAATGTCTCCGAGAATTTTCTCATAATTTTTGGAGCCATCGAAATATTTTTCGGGGCCCAAACATAAATTCTGGACTTTTCTGAAATTATTTAATTCGGAATATTTAATAAATCCAAAAATAATAAAAATATCTTATTTTGTGCCAACCTCAAAGCCTACAACTATATATATGGTCGCAAAGCCCTTGACGCGCTGATTTCGAAAGTACGGCCCGTTTTCGCAGCCGCCGTTCGTAGCCTTTTAGATCTAAAACCGAAGTTTGAAAAAATTAGGTTTCCGGCGAACCCTCCGGCGAGCTTTTTCGGCCATCTTGACCGTCTTCGGTGAAAACCACCACCACCACGAGGTAGCTCTCTTCGTTCCCTGCGTCGTGGTATATTTGTTTTGTCAAATCCATGTCCGTTTGACCCGTTTCCCGTTCGTTTTTCTTTTCCAATGCGTTTTCCGGCGAACTTCACCATTGGAGCACCTCGGTTCCTTCGTTTTCAGGTGAACCACGGGCGCCATCTGTCTTTGGGAGTGCCCCTCGCGCTGCTGCCGTGCTCTCGGGCGTGCGCCGCCCCTCCCCTTGGCCCCTGCTACTCACTGCGCCACCCCTCCGAACAGCATGGAGCGCGTACCAGAGCAGAGAAGAGCAGCAGCTAGCAGGCATGGCCGCCGGCCAGCAGGCCCTTCCTCCTCCCTGCGTGTGCCCCTGCAGGCCAGGGCTGCGCCCTCTACCGGCCACCCAACAACCCCAGCCGACGAGCCCTTACTCCCCCTGCGTGAAAGGAGCAACAAGCCGCAGCCATGGATGGAGTTTTGAACGTGCAGCACCAAGGTGGAAGAAGACCCAAGATTGAAGACGACTTAATTACAAGTTTGCTACTGCTGCATATTTTGTTCGCTGTTTCTCTGTTTTAACTCCGATTTGACCCATTCAACTTGCGCTAGTATCACATTTTCATATTCTACATATTATTACCGCTGTACAGTAATTTTTCCCACGTTTAAAATTCGAGTTAATATTAAAATAGTATTTGTTCTATAGTAAATCTTCGAAAAATCATAACTTCTACGTTTTAAATCTGTTTTCCGTGAACTTTATATTGATGCGATCATAGAGACGAGTACAAAGGTTTTATTAACATTTCAAAACTGTTTGAAGAGTTTGAACTAAATGTTATTTTATAAATCCATAAAGCCACTAGTTTTCTGTATATAAAATTAATTCAACCTTGGTCTTTTATTAATAACTATAATTGATCTTTATTTTGTTTTCTTGATATAATATGATTTTAGTATAAATAATATTCTCTGAAAACTTATTATAATATAAATTTTATAGTTTTCTTTTGTTTCTTTTATAAAAAGCAAATCCTCCAATAGTTGTATCTTTTCAACTGTAACTCCGATTAACGTTATCGCGTCTATGTGCTCGTAGCAATACGTAGATTCATTTTCTAAACCTTTTTAACTTCTATTTTCATTGATTGGTGTATTGTTCTAATAGAATATTATACTTGTATGTGATGCATGAATGTATTGGATGCTTGTGTGGTGCATTATGATTATGTCCAGCCGGTGAGATTTACGTGGTGATCAAGAAGCAATTCATTGAAGGTTTTGGATCAGAGAAAATGATCTCAAGTCTAAGGCAAGTATAGCACGGGATCTTCCTTGTTGTCCTACTCACCGAATAATTAAATACATATGCATGTGTCTACCTTGTTAACCATAGATGCTATCTAGTATTGTTATCTTGTTCCTTGTCACATATGGGTTTATGCATTGGGTAGTTGATGCTAGCGCGCTATTGGAATCATGATCATGTAAACTTGATTAATTGAATATGCAATAAGATTAAAAGATGCCTTTTTAGCAACATGGAACTAGAGGATTGGAGCATAGTTTTTGTGATGCTCTAAATCCTTCACCCTGGGTAATGATCCGTCAGCAAAAATTGGGACTTACAGTGCAACTATGAGGGCTACATGGCTCTGGTTTTAGTCAAGTATGGGCACCTTTTCTACCTTGTTAGAGGTTACCGAAAGGCGTGATGGAGCCTGCTGACTCGGGTATAGTGCGGCTCCTGTCCAAGTGTGTATAACCTGCGTGACCTTGTGCCACAACGAAGGAGGGCTCTACATCTGCTTGCCGGGTTCCTAGCGGCCCTAACTTGTTAGACGGAGTACTTTGAAAGATTTCATAGTGAAACCCTGCTCGCTCACCTTGGTAGTGTTATGGGGCTAGCTACCCCGAGCAAATAGGAATCATGGCTCAAAGTGAAAGTGCACAACCTCTGCAGAGTGTAAAACTGGTATACTAGCAGCGCTCACGGTCACGAGTGGCCCGGAAAACACACGTAATAGTAATCTTTTGGGGTGATGTTGTCGTGTTGCTAATATATTGTTTGTATTCATTAATTATGTTTACTATTGATCATGAATTATGGGCTATTCAATTTGTTGCTATCCAATTACATAAAAGATGATTAATTAAAAGCAAACTGCTGTTAAACCCGTGTCTATCCTTTTTGAGCCTCATAAACCCCATGTTATATTTGCTGAGTACGATATGTGCTCACTCTTGCTATATCAACAACAGTTAGGCTTGTGATCAACCAGTTAGTTGTGTCCCTATGGAGTTGGCGTCTACACGCGAAGATCGGAGTGTCTTTCCGCTGTTTGCTCCTTAAGGTTATATCCTAATTATTATTACGTTATGTATTTGTCATTGTCTTTTGATATTACGTTGTATTTGTCGGCTTATGTGTGTGACTGATCGTTGGGCGGACATAAGCTTATGCATTCAATTTTATCCTTAAAATTGGGTGTGACAGTAGCCGGTGGCCAGGTTGCAGAAATAGGAGGAATGAGGGCGGTGACCGTTGCCTTGTGAGGCTGACAGGGTAGGCCCAGTCGGCCAGCTCTTCAATTCAGTGGACTCGGTTCAGCATGGACATGAGGCTGACAGGTGGGCCCTGGCATGAAAAAATTCATTTCAGAAGTCATTTTGGGACAACAAATGAGTTCAAATAGAAAAGTTATCGACAATAGAGTTGTAGAACTCTTCGATATCTACAATTATTGTTTTGACCATTATTCCATGTGATAAAGTTTGAACAAGTTAAAATTTGAATTTAAATAAATGACAAATGTAAGCAAGACTTTACAACCTAAATGATTTCAGATGAAAAAGTCATCAATACCATAATTGCATAACTCAATACGATCTACAACTCTTATTTAGATCATTTTGTCATTTGAGAAAGTGGTAGCACACATGTTCATGAATCCTAAAATCACTCACATAGTTTAAGAAACAAGATTAGAGACTTGTCAAAATACTATCACATGTTATTATCACTCTTGCAAATGACAAAATGACCTCAATAAGAGTTGTAGATCTTGTTGAGTTGTGCAACTTTGGTATTCATGACTTTTTCATTTGACACCATTAGTGTAAAAAATCCTACTTTAGTTTGTTTTTAAGAAAAAAATCATCTAATTTCAAGTTCGTATGAGCAAGAAAGACTAGTTACAAGTTTTAGTCAGTGATTAACAAGAAAAATTGTGCTTGATCATATGATTTGGGTGGATTTCTGTATATAAGAACTTCAACCTGAATTTTGTTGGATTAAATGATTCCAAATAAAAAACTTATAAATAATAAAGTTGTACAACTCATGGAGGCCTTCAATTTTCCTGTTGGTCATTTCTTCATCTGAATTCGTTTGGGAAGTTTAAAATTTAAATTTGACTAATTTGACAATTTCAATTTTTTTTGACATTTGTTAAATAGTTTCGAATGCATAGGTGACCACCAACGAAGCAGCACAACTCCCATCTATCTCTTTTGTGGCATTTATAAACAGAAAATAAACATATGAACTGCATGTATCGTAACAACATTTTGACAACAGTATTTACTAATACGAACAATATTAGACATTCATATATATAATAGATCCAGTTCAAGCCACAACCATATAGGGTAGCACACATATTACATCCAAATGAGCTTCCACTTCTCACATGACACCTACAAGCTTTATGAAGTGCAAAGCAAATAGATTTTATGCCCATGATAGATTTGAAGCAAACCATGCTCCTACCTTACATCTTGGTTTCACAACGCATTGAAACGAGTTTCCACTTTCATGCCGTTTCTGGGCTTGGCGCCAGGCGAAATAGCTGTTTTTCGCGGCAGCGCCGCAGTTTTCACAGTTCAGGTCTGGGACTTGGCACGGGCGCTGACCTCGCGCGCGGCATGCTGTATTTGGGCTTCGCGCCGTGCCGAACTACTGTTTTTCGTGGCGGCGCCGCTGTTTTTGCACTTCGGGTCTGGGAGTTGGCACGGGCGCCGACCTCGCGCATGGCATGCCGTTTCTGGGCTTGGCACCAGGCAAAACAGCTATTTTTCGTGGCACCGCCGTAGTTTTCACACTTTGGGTCTGGGACTTGGCGCGCACACACACACTGACACACACGCAGACACACAGTGCAGTTGATGTCACAGCGTAATAAGTTTTTCAAATGGCCAATCAAAATGTTTGTATACATATTCCATCAATTCTAAAATAGCAATGGTGCCAAAGGGGGAAAAATAGAAATTAACGGTACACATACACTGAACAGCCTTGTGAAGCACATGTACACTTTGCCAACTAATCTAAGATCAGGTTATCAAACAAATACACGAGCAATTCGTCTAGACAAACTTATTGGATAAGGCACTTTATTCATTAATAATAATAGATAATTTTGATAACTGACTGAGCTAACGACTGCCCTAGCTCATTAGGCTTAGACCTAATAAATAACCAAGCAACTTAATATAATCAAAACTAACACACTTGTGCCTTATTACATAGATAAATAGGGCGACTTAAGGCATCTCTTTGCTACTTTTTTTAAATATAAATTTACTGTAGTATACAAAATTTCTGTTCCTTGATATATGGATGACTATAAGCATTTTCAGGGCCACAAGTTGGTGTCAATAATACATCAGCACCACAAGTTGCATTCATAACACATATTCAGTGCACACTTTAATTCCAGAAGTCATCTTAGCCAGAGCTAACTACCACCAAAAGAGAGATGCTGCCAGGGCTGTGTATGGCATCATCACTTGGTCTTCTTGCCATGGGCAGCATCCTCAAAAAGCTTCTCATACTGCTTGAGCTTGGCTTTGACGTTCTGCAGGTCCTCATGGAATACTTCCATCTTCTTCTGGTGCATGTGTTCCTCCACCACTTCAGCGAGGTTGTCAATCTTCCAAGACAAAGAAATGATGTTCTACTTCAAGGGTCTAGTTGCGGCTTCGATGGCGCTAACGAGTGCAGGACGAGAGGTCATGAAGTTGACAGCATTGGACTACACATAGACAAAATGAATGGTTAATGGTGTGTGAAAACAACAAGAATGTATAATAGCAAAAAGAACTTAGACAAGAAACCCAAGCCTAGCACTTTGGTTACCTAATTTTAAAAGTCAGGGTACTCTCCAATCAGTTAGTCCTTTTGTGTATGGCTTGATGCATTCAGTTAATACATCTATATGTAATTCTCTCTTGTTTTTTATAAATCAATGAAAATTTAGTGCACTGTGGGGATCTCCCCCACTGTCTTTTGCCATAAAAAAATAATTAAGTGAAATTTAGTCAAGCCCATATCAGCACACAATTGGTTCATCTCATGGCATAACTCTTTGATCATTGCAATCCTGTACTAATAATTTAGTGAATTTATCTTCTAACAATCATCTATGGCAATCATCTATTAATCTATATCGATGACAGCTGCCAGAACCCTAATTTTCAGAGTATGTACCTTGTCTTCGCTGGAGGTGGGGCTAGAGCTAGACGACGACTTCCCAGCGCTGGAGGTGGTCAGTGACTTCCCGGCACTGGAGTTGGACGGTGACTTCCCGGCGCTGGAGCTGGACTTGGAACAGGTGCAGCCACATTTGTGACCGCCGTGCAAAAAGTACCTACAGAGGTCGTCGTCTCCTTCAAAGCATTGGCGGTAGAGAAACTGAACGGTCTCCGACGAGGATGCCTGCGGGGTGTTCTTCATGGCCTTCTTGCCGGCGCCCGTATTCTTAGCCCATGAAGAGGGCCCGGCCACACCACGTGGTGGGGGCTTCTTCTTCGCGGCCGTCGCGGCCTTCTTTGTGGCAGTCGAGGCCTTCTTCTTCATGGCCGGCGCGGCCTTCTTCTTCGTGGCCGGCGTGGCCATTTTCTTCGTGGCTGGCGTGGCCTTCGCCCACAAAGCCCTTGCAAGGGCTTCTGCCTTCTTCGTTTGCATCGCCGCAGACACCTTCTTCGCCGCAGGTGCGGCCACCGTCGTCATCGCAAGTGAGTTGGAGGTCGAGATCCAGTGGCCGGTGTCCGGGTCCCTTTTGGCCCGGCGCCTTGTCGGCCTCACCATCTCCGACGGGGGCTGGGGTTTTGGCGGTGGCGGCTGGAGCGGGGGCGTGGGCGGTGGCGGCTGGAGTGGGGGCATGGGCGGCGGCGACGGCGGCGAGGTGAATCTGGGCGAGGTGAATCTGGGCGACGGGTAGGTGAAGAGGTTAATGTGAAGGTGAAGAGGCCAGGCCCACTGTCAGCCACTCATCCGTGAAGGTGAAGGGGCCAGGCCAAAGTGAACCGCGCCACTCGTCCGTGAAATTTTGGTTCCCGCCTATGAACCGCGCTGCGCTGCTAAAGTACGAATTCCCTATTTTGCCCTCATTTCAGCCGACTCCTTATTCACAAGACCATGGACAATATAGTGAATTCACTGAGGACAATATATATGAATCGACACCAGCAGCCTTCCTATTTCCGCCGCCGCCCCCTCCTGCATTCTCCTCCACCGCTTCACACCAAATCCACTCTCTCCTCCTCCCGCATCTACTCCGCCTCAGTCCACCAAATCCACTCCTCCGCGGCCAGATCCATGTCGTGGCTGTCCTCAAGAGCTTCGTCGGTGAAGGAGGAGGCGTGACCTACATCGAGCTTCGTCGGTGAAGGAGGACCGGTGTAGCGAGGATGCCTAAACGGCGCGCAACACGCCTCTGTCCCCCGAGCCCAGGTTGTGCCGAAAATCTTCCCCTTGTAGTGTTTAGGGTTTTTCCCCTTGTAGTGTTTAGGGTTTTGCTCTTCGTAAATGAAACACCTGTACTGCGGGTCACGAAATGTCTTCTAGTTGTCTAGGTACAATGAAAAGATTTAGGGTTCATGAATAAGGATTTAGGGTTAAATTGTACTAAATTTGTTTTACAAGTAGGGTACTATGAAAAGATGCGGGACTTGCAAGTCGCGGAGAACCAAAGGAAGATGGCAGCCTTGGGTATTCGCACCTTGGCCGAATCTCTTGGGCGTGAAATGAAAAATGCAAGTTCTCAGAAGTGTGACAACCAAACAAATGAGATGAATCGTGGTGAGGGATCAGATTCATCCTATATGCCTGCAGTTGATGAGGTTTCACAAGATGGAAGCAATTGTAATGACTTAGATAAGGTCTCTTTAATACTTGGTTGGGGGTGTTCTACATTAGGTTGTCCAATTTATATTCTAAGACATTGTCAAGCAGGTTCTAATAACAGATTTATTTCCCCTTGTGTATTAGGAAAATGAGGTCAACCAGCGGGATAGAGCATCGAAGAAGAAGGGCAAGATGCCTCCGGGTGGAACCAAAAGAGTGAGGGTAACTCCCACCAGTGAGACAGCTCCTGGTGTTGCAACTAGGTCTGGGAAAAAGTACATCACCATCCACCAGAGATAGATGCCGAACAGCCCAATCCGCAACCAGAGGACAATGCCGGAGACTCTACTGGACAAGACCGAGAAGAACATCCCCCAAGTCCTCATCTTGACTTTTCTGTTTTCGATGAACAAAGAAATGCAAATGAAGATGAGGTCCATGAAGAGTTGGAGGTAGTTCCTGAAGGCAAGTAACAGTTCATGGGCTTCCTCGCATTTATTTATTATACTAGACTACTCTAACATTATAAGCGTGCCCTGTGTAGGTCCACAACGTGCTCCAAGAAGACCAAGACCACCAACAAAGGGCAAATTGCTGGACAATATGACAAAAGCTATGGGAAGAAGGATCCCTATTGAAATTGCTCCAGGGAAGAAAAGGCCTGAGAAGCTTGTACAGGCTGCTAAGCTAGCATCAGAGGCTGGAATTGTCATTAGGTCCACTGTGCCCATCCTAACCCACTGGAAACATTACAAGAAGGATGAAGATACCCATGTGAAAGAATTCATGGGGCAGTTATCTGTAAGTAAATTTTCTACATCCAAACCAATTTGTGATCTACCATAAGTCATTATATCAATTGCTGATAGCTAAATCTCATGGCTGATTGACTGTTACAGACCAGGTTGGCAGTTGATGATAAAGATGAGCCAACAAAGAGAGCCTGCTCCAATCTACTCCAATCTGGGGTACGCCAGAGTAGATACTTGTTGAAGAAGAAGTACTTCCATGGTATACCGGCTGATCAAGTCATTACTACTTTCCCCGTTTCGACTCTAAGTGATGAACAGTGGCAACAACTCACGACTAAATGGTCTAGCCCAAGAGCGAAGGTACGGTGTGCCACAGGACAACAACTTTTCTGTTGTGTCTATTTTGTCTCCTACTTACAAGTTTGGCTTTCAGGAAGTAGCTGCGAAGAACAAGACCAACCGTTCCAAGGTCAAATACCATCAGTCCACAGGGTCTTGCAGCTACATCTCGCACTTGTACGCATATGTAAGTGCCCAGAGTCTGATATCATACATTTTTTCATTGTGGGCATAAAAGCTAACTTTACTGAATTTCTTTCTCAATCTAAATAAAGAGGGAGAAAAACAAGGACCGAGAAGTCGACGCAATGGAGATATTCAAGGAATGCCATACTAGCAGAAAGAAGTGTATGACAGACAAAGTCAAGGAGACAGTTGTAAGTCCCTACACATCATTGCTGCCTGGGTTGCTGAGAACATGTCATTTTATATTCATAATTGGTTGTTGGATGGGATTAACACATTGGAAGGATGCTCATTTGTATGTTGTCTGTGGATGCTCCTATCTGTGCTTATTAAATTGGTTGTTGGCTTGGACTAAGACATTACTGCTAGTTGGGATTATTACATACAAAGGATTTTCATACATGGTTATGCCTACAAAAGCAGTTATATGTAATGTGTGCATGGATTCTCATATGATTTCTGAAATCGAAATTAATTGGATAGTATGTTCAGTACTGAAGTCTGTCGTCCCAAGATAATGTAAATTCAGCTCTTGTGTATATACCTCTATATGTTCTGTGATGATTTTTATATCTTTGCTCATATGCTTGATGCAATAGGAAGTTATTTGATAGGATCTTAAAATCTGAAATCTGTCAGGGCAGTTTAATGTAAATTTAGCACAAGTGCTTACATATATGTTCTATGCTGATTTTCATTTCTATGCTTATATCCTTGCTGTAATGGGAAGTTATTGGATACGATGTTCATATCTGTAATGTGTCATGACAAGTTAATGAAAAATAAGCTCAAGTGCTTACACACACACATATATTCTCTGATGATTTTCATATATTTGCTTGAAACATGGATTCTCTGATGATTTATATATCTTTGATTGTAACTTTGATTCTGTATCATGAACATATTATCATTACATCTTCATACTGTAGAGTGCCATGGAAACTTTGTTGGCCGCACCTGCTGAAGGTTTAGAGTCTCCAAGATCTAGTACTGAAGTTGTATCCAAGGTCCTGTCACAAACCAGTCCTGCTGCTACTAATTTCTTGAAGAATGCTGGTCTTCAAACACCAGGGTCAAAATCAGCTGCATTAGCTGCAAGAGAAGCTCCACTCTAGGAACAGCTACAGGCAGAGAAGACAGGGGCTGATCTACTTCAAGAAGAACTCGACACCCTGAAGAAGAAAGGTGAAGAAACAGAGGAATCATTGTCCAAGACCTAAGAACTGGTGCTTAAGATCCAGCAAGAGATGGAGGAGTTCAAGAAGAAACAGGAAGCAAATGATCTGATCCTTCAGCGCATCTTTAACCTCAACTCAGGTAGTAGAGCTACTTAGCTCTTTTGCTATTGTGCTTGCCCTGGTCGTGGTTCCTCTGCAGTGCCCTAGTTGTGGACTTTGTTGGTTATGTCGCTTGTGAACTTGGTTACTTCTCTTGAGCTGGTGGCTTTGAACCTTATTTGTGAACTGGTTCCCCTGTGTTTGGGAACTTTAGTTGTATGAAACAATAAGCTTGTGATGTATGTTTGTGGTTAATGTATGAACTTGTGTTGGATTTGTGAAAACTTAATCTGTTTCTGGAATGTTTTGCTGAGGCTGGGCACAAATGGGACAGCTAGTGGATTTTTGAAAGTCGTCATTTTTATGACGAAAAAATGTCATCGCTCACGTGCCACCATGTCATCGCTCACGTGCAGCCACGTCAGCGCTCAGGTGCCATGTCATCATGCCACGTGTCAACCAGACAAACGTACACGTGTCACCCTCGTAGAGACACACGTGTCGCCCTCACAGAGACACACGTGTCACCCTCGCAGAGACACACATGTCGCCTCACAAGGACACATGTCAGCCTCTCAGAGGCACACGTGTCGACTCCAAGGAAGCACACATGTGCACCTCATAGCAACACACGTGTCAACCTCACAGAGGCACACGTGTCGACCTGTCCATCATACATGTGTACGCTGGAAGGCCTCCTGAAATAGTTCAGTGACGGTGGACAAATCGTCATGGAAGTATCGATATCCATGACGAAATTCGTGAAAACGTCAACAAGCAACAGTTATGACGCTACAAAGATGACGAACAGAATTTCGTCATAAGATCGTCACAGATATATTTCCATGACATTTTGGGCCTTTACTATGACAAAAGTAAAATGTCTTGGATGTGCACTTTTTTAGTAGTGATGTCTGGTGCATGTGAAATAGGCTAGTTTTAGTCCCAATAGCTAGCTCTCCCTTGGTGGATATAAACACCACACCAACCGGCCATGGAGAGTATGGAGAAGTGAGGAAACATTCGAAGGGTGTTGTTGCACCATGTTAGAGCTCTCCACTTGCATAGTGCTTAGTGAAACACTTGCTGATTAGGGTAGGTGCTTTGCGAAGTGCTTAGGTTGATTAGATCACCGGTTATGCACTTGCTCTAGGTTCAGGCCTATTGTTTTGGGAGGTTTGCATACCTCTGATCCAAAGGTGCTTGCGTGCACCATGTGCTTGTACTCGGCGGGGCTTGTAGTCTTGCGAGACAACACCAATCGCGCTTGTGGTGTGGCCGCCACCGTGTACCGGAGGGAACAAGGCCCACAGTGGTTCGGCTAGAAGCTTGATAGTGAAGACAGTGGGGAGCGATCCGAGAAGAGGTTTGCCTTGTGAGGCACACCGGAGACCTTGCGCAAGGGGAAGGTCCAGAGCTATCCACCGAGTGACCCGACCGGGAGCTTGTCCCTTGCGAGGGATTCCTTGAGAAGGGCTCCAACGAGGACTAGGGGGAAGTTTGCGAGTTGCTCGATATCTCAGTAAAAATACTGGAGTCGTCAACGGGAATTTGCATCTCTATCTCACCTTTACCTTCGCGAAGAGCATCGCTAGTAGAGCGCGACGTGAAGAGAGACAAGTGGTCCGGCCGAATCGAAGAGCAAGTGCTTGCAGGCACACCACGTGGGGATGGTGACTTGTGGTGGATCACCTCTTGTTTGAGGATCGGTGACAACCTTGGAGCTTGTCTCAACGGAGGACATAGTTTGGCAAAAATCACCTCATCAATTTATTCCCATCCTTCGTAGTGATTTGCTTGCTTCTAAACAAGTTGTTTATTTTGTCAATTACTTTACTTGTATAGTTGTAGTTGCTCTTGTGAGATCGGTTAGCTTGTGTAGCTTGCCACTCATGTTCTTAGCTTGTGTAACTTAGAACTAGTATCTTGCTTAGTTTGTGTGACTAAGCAAGTTGCGCTCCTTAATTAGGATTGTGTATTGGTGAGCTTAGCTGCTTAGTGCACTTTTGCTTGTTAGTTGATAGGACATCCGGTGCTTTAAAGTACTAGTGCTTAGGTTTGTGTGACCTTATGCTAGAATGGTTTAGAGAAGCTCAAGTTAGGCTAACACCTTTGTTTCTTTCTAGGATCTTTTACAAGGGGCTTAGAGTCATAGTTATAGGGGTGCATCGTTGCTATAACCGATTAGGTTTTATTCTGTTGTGATTAGTTGTTAAAAAGGACTATTCACCCCTTCTAGTCCGCCAACTCGACCCTACAAATGCACATACACGTGGCAACGAGCGGTACACTAGACATTGCGCCGGACACGTCCGGTGCAACAACCTACGCATCTGTTGCATGCGCAGTATGCCCAGTGAAGGGAAACAACTCTATTTGGCATAGGGGCTATAAATAGATGTAAGGGCGGCAAGTTGTTGAGCACCTTAGGAATGTGTTTCCCTTACTTGCCTTTGGCTTGGTGCACCCCTAACCATTTGTGCTAATAGAGATTGCATTCAGGAGTGAGTGATCGATCACTAGTGCATTTGCATTGTGAGGTTGCAAGAGTTGGCACTAAGTGATCGAGTTACAAGCCGCTGGTACTTGTTACTCTTGGATGTCGCCACCTGCTTGATGATTTTGTGACGAGAGGCTCCGTCAAAGCAAGCAAAAAGATTGTGCTTGGCTCCAGAGAAGATTGTGAGGCGTTGGAGCTCACCCCGCGGGAGATTGCGAAGAGCATCACAGGTATAGTGAGATATCAAGAGCGACAAGTGGTCTGGTTAGATCAAAAACCAAGTGCTTGCAGGTGCCCCATGTGGAGGTGGTGACTTGTGGTGGGTCACCTCTTACTAGATGATCGGCGGCAACCTTGGATTTTGTCTCAATGGAGGATGTAGCTTGTGGCAACAAGTGAACCTTCAGGCAAATATTATCACGTCAACATCTTCTTGTCCTTCGCGGTGATTTGCTCACTTCTACATAAGTTATTTATATTGTTCTTTACTTTACTTGTGTAGTTGTAGTTGCTCTTGTCAGATCGGTTAGCGTATGCAGCTTGCCACTAATCTTTTTAGCTTGTGTAGCTTAGAAGTAGTGTCTTACTTAGTTTGTGTAGCCAAGTAAGTTGTGCTTCTTTATTATGATTGTGTATCATTGTCATTGAGCGTTTACTGAGCTTAGGTGCTTAGTGTGCTTTTGCTTGCTAGTTGATAGGAGCTTTCTCGTACATAAAGTACTAGTGCTTAGTTTTGTGTGATCTTACTCTAAAATTGTATAGGGAAGCTCAAGCTATGCTAGCACCCTTATTTATTGCATATGATCTTTTACAAGGTGCATAGGGTCTAGTTAGAGGGATGCAGTAGTCTTGTTAGAATTGATTATATTTATTTCCGCTGTGATTAGTTTTTAGAAAGGACTGTTCACCCCCTCTGGTCCGCCATCTTGACCTTATAAATGTGAAAGAAAATGCATAGATACTGTACAAAAGATATTTTTACTAACAGTCAAATAAAACTGATATTCAAAGACATCTAAAAAAACCACAGCTATGTCATCGATCGTAAAAATAAGCGATATAAAATCATCCCTAGAAATTGATTTTTAGGAACACATTCTTAAGACAACTATCCGTAAAAATCGACTTAAGTTAAACATTTTTCAATTTTTTTAATATTTAAAATAACATCTAGAAGCCGTAAAAATATGAAAAAATAGTGTGGCCAGATGCAAGGAGGAGAAACCAGGCACCCTCAAGATTTACCTAGAACCTCTCACCTAGCGTGTTATGTCGTCTACCGCGACACCATACAGTCAGTTGTGACTAGTTTTATGATAGCCATCTATTTGTACAATATCTATACATCTTGTCATACATATTTTGACTTATAAACAATCTTAAATTGAAAATTTTTCAAATAAAAAAGTTTTAGATGTCATTGAGGACTACAACTTTAATATAGAACATGTCTCCATCCATGGACATTTGAAAAATTAAAAATTTGAGAACTTAATATATAAATAAAACTTTCATCAACTACAAAGCTTTAGATCTTGTGGATATCAATAACTTTGATATAAAATTTTGTCTTCATCCGATTTCATCTAAAAAAGTTTTGAATTTATTTATGTCATAACTATTTTTTAAGGATGGTTGATGTTGACACCAGAAGTGGCAAACGGATTTACCGCAAGCGTACGGTAGTCAATGTAGCCTTCACCGGGAGTATTCTAGGTATCGTATTTTTCACGGGGAAGATGAAGTGAACTAATTAGGTTCAAGGCCATCAAATGGTGATCAAGGGGTTAGGATGTAGGTATAGAGAGATCCCTATGTAGCAAAGATATCTGGTTTCGGTATTCTAAGTATAAAGAGGTTTACCACCTCCTCCCTTTACAAGAGGCGCCAGACAAAACGGTAGGAGATAAACTCCTACCCGAGGCGACTATGCAGTTGTATTCATGCCCTGCCGTTTTAATAAGTTGTCTTACACACGTGGTGGGATACTAAGACCAGACAAGGTTTTCACCACTTGCTGGCATCCACAAACAATCCGTACGACAAGCGGCCTACACTGGTAACATATAACCTAGACACCACGTCTACACTACACTTACTACTCTAACCTTCACGAAAGACTAGGGCACTTCACTAAGTAAAGCAATGTACAAGTAAAGCAAGTATATACTTATACTACTAGAACCAGAATATCAAATACTAGAAGGACTCAGATGTAAAACTTACTAGAAGCTTGCATCCGCTGAGGTACACCTTGGAGAAGACTCCCGACAGCCCCAGGCCTTTCTCCTAAGACTTGCCTCACTCTCTTCCCTCTATTCTAACACTAAACCTACTAAGTAGTCTTTCTTCCTATGATACCCTTGATGATTTGAGTGAAGGACTAGGGGATATTTATAGGGGGATGAAGGGTAGCGCCATGTCATCAATCCATTTGCTTTTCCATCTCTACCCTTGGATCCACCGACCTCGAACCGAATTGATTTGGATGGCTTGGATTCACCACGTTGCCTAACTTCATGCTTGAAGTCGGTTGCCAAAAATTGGACACCGGGGTCGACCCACCTATGACAAGTGGGACCATGTGCTTGTTCCCCACATGTCATAGAGTCTTGCTCATGTGTTGGATATTTTGTTGTCACGTCGGTTCCTTTGTTGTGGGCCCATGAATCCCTATGTTTTGCTCTTCCATCATTGATTGGAAGCACACATGTGATCCAAAGGTTGAAATGGACTCTAGGAGATGTGTAGTGGATCATGCTACGTCAGCAGAGCCAAGAGGGCTCCATGCATGGGACGGCCGACCCATGTATGAGCTCCTCTTGAGCTCTGCTCTCTTCCTCTTCTACATGCCTCATTAGATTATGCCTTTGAAGGACATGTCTTGGAACCCCAAGTCATGGGTCGGCCGACCCATGGTTGGTGGGCCCCAAGGGTCCACTTGTTCCTGGAGTTAAGATATTGATGATTGTGACATCACTTGCCACTTTGTCATATTTCGATCTGCTTAATATCCTTATCTTAGGCTTCTGGACCCTGAAAACACCTGTTCTGAGTACCTGCAAACAAATAATGACATGCACATATGGAACCAAGTTATTTGCACCTAAGCCACTATGTGTTTGCTGTTTCTTCCCCAAAAAGAGTGTTTTGTTGACGGTTATGATGATAGAAAACACAATATAATTACTGTCAATAGTTGACTTGGTCAGTCGTCATTAGAAATCGATTTCTAGGAATGGTTGACTGACTTAAGCCACCGTTCATAGAAATTACCTATTTTCAGAGCCAGTTTACATGTGCAAACATCCCTAACAATATAGTTTAGGAGTGGTTGTCTTAAGCTAAGTGCCGTTAACATCATAGGATTATTTAATAGAACAGTCACTATAAGATGCTCCTGAAACTAGTTACACACGATTTGCTAAGTAAACCGTCCTTACAAAGAATAGTAGCCATCCTAAAAATCTTTTATGTACTAGTGATAGCTAGAGTGGTTGCCAAACAACTGATATTACAATTGCCTAGACACTATAGAGTACCTACATGGGTTTTGGGTTAGCAAATAAACAAATAAGTAGTAGAGAAAACAAACATAATGAGTTTAATTAGTTGTATGTCTTTTAAATATGCTAGCTCATGTATGAGCACAAGTTAGTATAGTGAGCTTAACTAAGGTTGTGTTTAGTTTAGCTTCTAGAAAGTGATTCTCCTATTAAAGAGCAGAACAACCAACAAACGGGTCGAACCAAAAGGTACATTTCTAGGAGCTGTTATTTTTGTGTAGTACAGTTTTTGAAGCACTTTTGCATTGGACACCACTTTCTGCTTAATTTATGCTTGGAAATAGAAACTTGTTTCGCAGAGAGATAGAGAGGATATGTTCTAGAATTGTTTTAGCCAAGCAGCTTATAACTTTTTCGCATAATATAGCTGAAAAAAAATAGAGACACTAAGAAAACAACATTAGGGGAACCAATTATCGGAAGATAGAAGATCCGAACAATAGCTAGCCATATATCACTTCTGGATTTCATTTATGATTGGTCAAAGTGAAGTCTGCTACCTAAAGATGGTCCAACCGTGGAGTTTACCTATTCCATGTACAAATAATTTTTATTTTTACGAATTACATAGTATAGGTATAGACACTTACAACGTACGCATACTTACCCCTCTGAACATATGCACGTAAACCCTATCCCTATGGCCACCTCCGAAAGACTGTACCAGCAGATTATTTTGAGATTGACAAAGTCATCACAGGCTCCTCACTGTCAACGGGAACATCGCGTACCACTGAAAGTACAATGCTATTAAATTCTGTAAAATCAGGATTTGAAAGCGTCTTACTAGAATACTTCACATCAAAGTTCATATAAGTCTTCATAAGGTCGCCATCTTGATCAAGTCAACAACAACGAAAACAAAAGACTATGGTAGATATGTTGAATTACTATCAGAAATGGACACGATGACTACATTCAATGTAATTGGCAATCCGGATGATAGAGTCAACAGAAGTACACTGCTAGTATAATAGTAGGTCTGTAGATGTTGGTAATTCTTTATTTGTTACAGCACGCCCCCGTCGGCCAGGTTACTAATAAGGGCCTGTCTTAGCCTTTTTAATGCATAATATGCCAAAAAGTAACTGCTAGTTTCAGACCCACATAATTTTTATTCAATCTCACGACTTTAAGTCCCTCCCGGCTAGATCCCAAGCCCTCCCGTCGTCGCATGCCCTAGTGTCGCCGCCGCTGACTTCTCCCTCCGTCTACCACGCCGTTGGTCCTCCTCCCTTCTCCTTCGGCATCTCACCGAGGGCTAAAGGGAATGGGGATCGATTATTTTTAATAAGATTTTGCTAATAGGTCAAGTCATTAGGGTTAGTGTCTCTTCATGCCAAAGTTCTTGGTATTGGAGTTTTATCTCCTTCTCCTCCACTCCGGCAACGGTGAAGAAGAAGGGTGGAATCGTCTTCTGCATGACGTCTTCGTTAAAGATGGGGGCGGCAACCTCAGCATCAGCATCTTCATCAACTTAACAGTATGGAGACTTTTGTTTTTGCATGGTGGCATCGAGGCGGAGATGATGTCATCGCCAAGGAATAATTTTCTCTGTTCTCTTCTCCGTTTTGTTATAGTTAGATCTAGCCATAATGAAAGACTAGGGAGAATAAATTTTAGATTAGTCTTTCACGTTTTTCGGTGGCAGAAAGAAAAAGAAGGAAGACACCAGAAAGAAGAAGATCCTTAATTCTGTATACAGGAATGTTGGCCATCGTTTTTTGGACATTTATATATTCTCAGGCCATTTGCCGAGTATTTGCTTGTGCGGTCATCCACACTAAAGCATCAAACATGTTAGGTTTTGAGTTATGTTATTAACATCATGGGTACTTTTTTTTTTTAATTCAGAGTACTTGTAACATGTTGATATACCCAACTATCATATATATATATATATATATATATATATATATATATATATATATATATATATATATATAATAATTCTTCTTTCGTCCTAAAAAATTTCTTCTGACTGGTTCCTCTTATTTTTAAAGGATCCGATCTAAGAAAATGGATGGCTCCCATTATTCCGAAACACTGTAAAATTTCTCATAATAAAAATAGTATTACAAATTGTGTGTATACATAGCTCCACAACAATATTCAGGTGGAGAACCTAGTATACTTTATTTTGCGGTAGTTTACAACAAAATAAACATAGTAAATGAGTTATTGGCCTGCTTATTTATAGCCTCAGTCTCTTACCACATATATAGTGGCCAACAATTTTCACTCAATGCAAGAGAGCAGACGTAGCGATTAATTACTCAGAAAACGGGATATTAGTGTTGATAACCGTGCCAGGCTTCAATCCAGCATCGATAAATTCATCCTTGTTGCGGTAGCTATCAGGCTTCACAGAAAAGCGGACGGAGAGGGGCACCTTGAGCGGTTCCTTGCTGTCCATTGTAAAGGTCTTGGCTGGTGACTCCTTCATGTCGTCTAAAAATTCCGTGGCGCCCTTTTCTCTGATCGCCAGCTCATGGATGGGGAGGTTAGCTTCAAGGACTAGCTTGGTGTACGTGGGGGTAGTGCCCTCGCCGACCGTCAAGGTCACCTTGTCGCCGCACAATCCAACAGCAAAAAATGCTGCCAGCGCCGCCATGGCGAGCAGGAAGGAGGACGAGGAGGCCATTGGTGACCTAAAAACTTAGTAGGAGTAACTTAACTTATTTCTTGATCAATTATTTAGAGGGCTGGAGGGAGTGGTATGTGTGGTGATTGTTGTTGCGGACTGCAGCAGCTGGCTGCATATTTATGGGCGGCGTAGGCAAGAAAATTAGGCATGGACGTACGACATGCCACCAAGATCTCTGGCTGGCTTGTTTGTTGACGAACACTTGTTCAATTGCCACAAATAGATCTGTGGTAAGTAGTCCAGGCTGCCTTGCTCTTTCGGGCAAAAGAAGCGCATGACATGCAGACCTCTCATAAGCATGGGCCATGAAACCCTTATTTTTTCTCTAGTACTATTTCTTAGTATAATACAGCAAAAGTCACACCGTGACCTACTTCAACAAATTTACTACACTTTATATATATACCTTAAAATATAAGAGGATACATATATATTCAAAATTTGATATCTTTGACCACCATTATTAATCCCAGCATGGTCTATGATTGTAGGACTCCATATAATAAGGTTTGAAAATGTAACACTTTAAAAATAAATAATTATAGTAACAGCTGCGTGAAAGCAGCGCCCCATGAATGTGTTTTTTTTTTCTGCTCGATGATTATAGTGAAATGACCGTGACATCTAAGAGGGGGATGAATTAGGCAACTTAAAACTCTACTTCTAAACTATGGTCTCCTTTTCCTAACCTTAGCAAAACCTATATAAGAAATAAACTAACAATGTGCAAGTAAGGTTTTGCCAAGTGTGTTGTTATCTCTACCGCAAAAGAGTTATGCAATGTAGGTTCCAATCCTATCAACTAGCCTATCAACTAAGCTAGGAAAGGTAAAACATACAACTAAAGTAGCAATGTAAATGCGAAAGGTAAAGGTGAGGTAGAGATGCAAACTCCCGTTGACAACTCCGGTATTTTTACCGAGGCATTGAGAAGCTCGCAAGCTTCCCACTAGTTCTCGTTGGAGCCCCATGCAAATCACTCACAAGGGCCAAGCTCTCGGTCGGGTCACTCCGTGGATAGCCTAGGGCCTTCCTAATGCGCAAGTGGGTCTCCGGTGTGCCTCGCAAGGCAGGCCTCTCCTCGGATCGCTCCCTGTTTTCTTCATTATTAAGCTTCCAACCAAACTGTCGTGGCCTTGTTCCCTCCAGTACACTGTGGCAGCCACACCACAAGCGCGGTTTGTGTGGTCTCGCAAGACTACAAGCCCCGCTGAGTACAAGCATGGTGCACGCAAGCACCTTTGGATAAGAGATATGCAAACCTCACTAAACACTAGGTCTAAACATAGAGCAAGTCCATAAGTGGTGGTCTAATCAACCTAAATACTTCACAAAGCACCTATGCTAATTACCAAGTGTAGCACTATGCTAGTGTAGAGTTCTAAAATGGTGCAACGACACCCTTGGAATGTTTCCTCACTTCTCCACACTCTCCATGGCCAGTTGGGATGGTATTTATATCCCCCTAGAAAGAGCTAACCATTGGGAATAAAATCAGCCTGTTTCGCAGGCACCTGACGCGTCCGGTGGGTTCACCGCATGACCGCCCCCCCGTCCGGTCTTGCCACACGTCAGGCTATCGTCAGCCGACCGTTTGAACTAGTCGTTGCGGCCATCTTCACCTGATCAAAGGACGCTGCGATGGTAGCAACGGATTCTTGCCCTTAGCCTCCGGTGCCCTTCCAAAGAGCACCCGAGAGAGCCGAGTGGACACTGGACGCGTCCGGCGGGTGGTCACCGGACGATTGCTACGTCCGGTGCCTTTAGCCTTATATTCATTGGACGTTCACTGACTGTGCCCGTCATGTTTGGTGATCTTTTTCCAGCGTCCGGTGTGGTGCACTGCTGGCTACTGTGGCGCAGTGCTGGGCTCGGTGCTCACGAGGCCAGTGTCTGGTGCAAGTTTTTCCACTGAGACATCACTGAAATCGCTAAATCCTGCCGAGCTTGCGAGGAAGGAGGGATAGAGAACCCAAACCCTCTGTCCACTTGTTTCTTCATTCTCTTGGCATCCGATTTAGTTCTATCTTGTGACTTGGACTTATGCTTGATCTTTGAGTCTTCAACATGCCTTCTAATGTGCTGCTTGAGATCTTGATCACTTTGATTACACAGTTGCCTGAGTCCAAAACACGTTTTGCATCCTATTGAACTACAAAACAAATACTTGTAAAACTGTTAGTCCAACTTAGTCATGTTTATCATCAAGCAGCAAAATCCAAAGTAAATGGGCCTGGGGTCCATTTTTCTTACAATATGTTGATATTAGTTATTGAGTATTTTTAACCATCAACTAGACATGAAAAAGGGTGTAAAATCATCCTTAAACATAGATTAGGGTTTAAACTGACAGAATTCCATGAGTTTTGGTGAATCTATATTTTGCAGGGTGTTATTCAGAAAAGAACCAAAGGAAACCCACATGTCAGAGAAATACATCAAATTCCGCAGTGAAAACGTGTCAAGAATATTCTAGAGAACACCAAGGACTCACCTGTGGAACCAGGGCCCACAAGTCAGTAGGGGTGGATCAGCCGATCCCCTAGCCATCGGCCGATGGCCTGGTCCACCTGTCAGCCTCCTGTTTTGTACATCGGTTCTCCACCGCCTTTAAGGATTAATATGAGCCACCCCTTAAGGTCGGTTTGATCCAAGGGCAACGGTTCATCCACTGGCCTATATAAATAGCCCCAGACCCCTAGGGTTTCATATCAATGATCATACGAGTAATTTGATCCAGAGAAGAGAGCTTCCTCTCCACCAGAGATTAGGGTTAGACACTCAAAGTTCTAGTTTAGACCTAGCTAGTTAGATTCAAGTAGAGTTGATCTTGCGACTCAGGATTCTGGATCTCCTGTCTACTAGAGGCCGGTAATTCCGCTGTATTTTCTCTTGTTATGACTTTATGCTATTTTAATATAATGTTTCGGATTGTTATGTTTCTAGTTTATTCTAGTGGTATATTGGATATAGTTATGATTGATAATGAGTTTATGCATGAGTTCACAAAGCGATTAATTCAATACTCGATCAAGTGAGTTAAGTGGTCGACATTATAGGGGCATGGTGCTTAGATATTGTTTGCCTATGAATGTGCTTTATATACTAGGTCATGTGGTAGATCGTGGATATGATACTCCCGTTGAGTGCTTTGTAGTCCACTCGCCGAATGTAGAGAGAGTAAAATATGATTATGAGGGTAGACTTGCCCTGTTCTTGATTTTACTGAGTAATGTTCTTTATGCATGGATAAAAAGTTAATTATTCTATACATGATTGTATATTTTCTAGAGTAAATGAAAGACTTAATAAATTAGGAATACCTAAGAGTTCAATCTTTTAATTAATCTCCTGCTTTGGTTGACTTTAATAATGAGCAGTCCATGCCTATCTGTGGAAAGTTATCCAGCCTTTATATATATATATATATATATATATATATATATATATATATATATATATATATATATATATATATATATATATTAATTGGCTTACCCCTGTTTAAGTAAGTGCTGTGTGATTGATTTCTATCATAAGTAATGTATTTGCATCTATCCACTCATGCCTAGTTACATACCTTCTCCCTGTGGTAAAAATATATATATCAACAACCCCGGAATACTCGGGTAAAATGCTACAATGGTATAGATTAATCTGTACTCTTGTAGATACTTTAATTCATGATTATTATTATTTTATTCTCTATACTCACTTGCATTCATAATAGCTACTTAGTATTATTCTACGTAGTTTTCATACATGTCTCTTATATTCATGCTAGAGATGACAACTTAATGCTTGTAAGAGAGATAAGTTTTAAAGAGGTGGCTAAGTAATTAACCAAGTGACACTTAATTAATACTAACACAATCACCTCCTTTTTGATTATTGATGATAATACTACCAAAGCAAGAAAATGAATAATGCGAAAAGTAAAATGCAATCTGCTTGCTAGGATGAAATGCAAAGGCAAGATCATATGTGTTAGCACTTCTTAGCGTCACTACTAAGAATAGAGTTAGACTCTATCCCCAGCAACAGCACCTGTTGGTATTTCTTACGCACAGAGATAAATCCGCAAGCGCATGGATACCGTTGTAGCTTTCACCTGAAGGTTTTAAATATCGTATCCATAGGGAAATGGGTGAGGTTAACTACGATCTAACTTAACCAGAAGTAATGAATAGGTTAAGGTAAAACTAAGTCAAGGATAATAGTAGTGCAATTAAGGGTATATCAATCAAGGATGCAGATAATAGGAGTGTAGAGAGGATAATTAAGGTTCTCTAATTCTGACATGGGCAAGTTATGTCTTCTACTATTCTTCTAGGGACATTACTTAAGGAGTATGTAACACCCTAGTGTTAGTTACTATTTTCACACTTGCATTTGCATCTCATCAAGCATGGATCATGACATTTCATGCATAATCATCCTTGCATTTGAATTGGTTTCCTTTAATTGCTATATGTTTGTTTATATGTCCATAACATGCTAGATGTGTTGACATGCAAATGTGATGCTTGTTTACTGTTCTAGATGCTCTAAACATGTTTGGGTTAACATTTGGAACAATGTTCATGTTGGTGAAATCCCCAAAATACCCCCTAGCTCATAGTTGACTAGAGAGCCCCCTAAAAGCTATTCTGTTTGACCAAACAAGAAGGGCATTTTAGAGATTTTGCATGTTAGTGCACCCTTAATCAAAGTTGTGTAGAATTTTATAAGCAACAAACTTTATTTTGGGGTCAACTCATGAAAATGGGTGGAAGGTGGTCAAAAAGTTGAATTAGTGCAGATTTGGAGCTGTTTTGAGGCTTCAAAAATTTCCTAAGTCTTAAGTGGTTTTCAGTTTCGGTGTACTCATGTTCCTTGATCTTTATCTCTCAATCCAGGCTGATCTAGAGTAAAGTGTTCTAATATGGAATGGAGTACTCATGTAGCTCTTTGATCCATATTAGTGAAGGTTTCGCTGAAACGCCCTGGATCACGAGTTATGGCTTGATCAAAAGTCGAATTCAGTCGGTTTCGTGTAACTGAATCAGGCCGATTCGAATCGGCATTCAGCCAAACAGCTGGCCACGCAGTCAGGGGTCGCGCGCCAGGTGGCGTCGTACGCCGCCGTTGGCCGCCGCGCCGGTCGGCTTTGCAAAAGCGACACCCCACTCTCGCCCTTGTCCAGTCCCCGCTCACTCTCCCTCACACTCGCCTCTCTGCTCACCGTTTTTCCCTCCGCCGTCGCCATTTCCGCCGAGTGGAAGCACCGGCAAAATCCACCGCCACCGAGCCGTATCCGACCGCTCCATCTCCATCCTTGCTTCTTCTTCCTCTACTCTTCCTCCTCGACCTACTCTCAGCGCCTGAGACCGCGAGGTAAAGCTTCTAGGGTTTATCGCCGCCGCGCCATTGCCGGAGCGCCGCCGAGCTCACTGCTCGCCGCGTCGAGCACAATGCCGTGGCCGGCTTCCCTCTCCATTGCTCGTCTAGGATTCTCCGTTAGATGTAGATCTAGCCTGGAGAGTTGGTTGGGTCGCTCGTCCTCTAGGTTCGCCGGAACCCGAGCTCGCCGCGGCTCTGCTCGCCGCTGAGCCGCCATGCGCGCGCGGTCATCAAGCTAGCGTGCACCAAAGGTCGATTCGTCGCACGTATAGGTCTGCTAGGGTTCCAGAGTCTCGGAACGAAACTTAGCCGCGCGAGTAACGGCCGGAATCGGCCGGCGCAAGTTCGCCGGACCGCCGCCGTCCGCCATTGCCGCCGTTGAGCTTGCTCCGGTGATAGTTAGACCTCAAAAGTTAGTGCGTTGGGTTCGTCTCGTCGTCAGGAGTCCGTTGGTGCTCGTGGTGTCGCCGGAGACCTCGCCGTCGGCGAGTTCTCGCCGGTCAGCGCCGGCGGCTCTGTCCCTCTCTCTGACGTGTGGGGTCGGATTGACCCAGGGGCCCGCGGGTCAGCCGCTCTGGTGCGCCTCTGGTTCACTGAGCCGGGTGCACGTAGCAGTTTCAGTCGGTTTTCAGTTTTAAGGAATTATAAAATAGATTTCCAGAAAATGTGTAAAATCTTCCAAAATTCATATCTGGAGGTAGGAGTGTCCAATTGGGGTGAACCAAATTTTGTTGTGTTTGTCTTTCTGAGCTCTATCAAGGAAAAATATAAAATGTATTTTTGGAATACTTTTTCTGTGCAGCTTTGTTTAAATTGTTAAATGCTTGTAAACTTGATAAATGCATAAGTAAATCTAGGGATGTGATAAAAATATGATTCTACTTGCATTAATCTTGTTTATAGAAGTAGAATGTGAGAAAAATATGTTTGCTGGTGTTTCAGTGATATTTATATGATGTCTTGTATAATGTGTCTTTTATGCTTTAATCTTGCAAAAAATCACCATGCTTAATTTGTTAAGGATATGATCATGAATATTTTTCCTGAACCATGTTATGTTGTGAAGGAGCTAAGAAAAATGAGAAATCTATTATTTGATACTTTTCACTGTGTTAAGTATTTTCCATTGCTTAAAAGGCTGGTTGTTTGTTATTTTTGTGTAGCTTGTTATACTTGTCCAAATGACTTGAAATTTTGTTAGTAGGCTAATCTGGTTGTTTCATATCTACTGTAATTTTTCTAGATTTTTTTGGACACAGCAAATAGTAGGTCCAGTTATAGACTAGGGTTTGTTTAATTATTTTTAAGCAAGTATCTTTTGGTTGGGGAGTGTTTTCATGCATTCTGTGATGCTCCAACATTGTCACTTGTTTAAAACAGTGGAGCTGATCCTAATTTGAGCTTAGGGCAGCAAGGTTAATGTTTTGTTCATATGATGTGCTCGTGCTTGTTAATTATAAGATGATTGTGGTAGGTTAGTTGATGCATGCTAATTATTAAGTGCAGGTTGTAGACCTCTTACCCTGGACGAGAAATTGTTCTATGCTTTGCTTAAGAAGGGTGAGTATGAGTTGGTTGTCTAGAGAAGGAATATACACGTACTCATTAAATGAGTGCGGATTGTTAAACTGATTGTATATCATGGGTTAATTTGTGCATCTCTATCTTGTATTTCATGTGCATTCTCAGTTCTCATACATGCATATCATGCATACAGGATCGCCGGGAGGCGTGACCCTGTTGCAGTTCGATCCACCGGAGGGAGGAGTTCCGCCGGAAATTGAGGTGCCAGAGGTTCCTGAAGGCCAGGAGGAGGAGGTTGAACTTTCTGAGTGCCCTGATCACCAACCTACTAACTTTGTGAAAGGCAAGCCCCGGAGCATCCCTAAGTCTCCACCTACTTTTTTTACAAATGCACTGGTCTTTATTAAATCGTATGATTGTGCACTTAAGTATAGGAGTTGATATGATACCGTTGCTGCATTTATACCTTGTCCACTTATACTTGGTCCTGAAGTTATTACTAGACAAGGGATGGGTTCGATCTTATGCTTAGCCATGCTTAGACTGGTAGAAGTCGAGGGATTTCCTGTCCTTCGCGAGCATAGGTGGTTACTAATGATGGGGTTGGATTCCACATGATGGACTATATGTGCCACCATGCCACAGTGTCTAATGAGAGAATCAAGGCTAGGTAGCGGGGAGCCGCATGACATGGTTGAGGTCATGCCGTCTTCGGTGCTGCTTGCGGCCGACTAGGACTGAGGCCACCGGACATCAGTTGAGATTGAAGGACGTCGTCACATAGCTAGCCAGATAAGTCGTTCTGACCGCGAAGCCGAGTATTTCTTTCTGAGCCGGAAATTGGGGCTGATAAGGTAGACATATTCTGGAGGTAGGAAGTATGTGCAGAGACACCATCTTACCAAGGGCAGGTCAAGGACCTGAGGCTTCGTGGAAGTGTGTTCGTCTCTGTGAATATGGGCCCCCCCAAACCCGCGATACATATTACGTCTCAGAAAGATTTAACGGTGACCCAAGAAGCCAGTGGCTCGGCTGATAGGGTTTGTGATTGGCATATTTGCCAGCTGGTACAATCGATTCGAATCGCCATCTCTCCTGGTTAGTGAGAAACTGAACTGATCTTATGGTGAGGTAGAGGCTAATAACTTGAACATAATGATTATGGTGAGATGAGGTTGATATCTGTGGATATCGGAAATCATATGGTTTTATTGATTGCTATAATATTCAGTGAATGCTTAGTATAGTGGCAAATCTTAGTTAAATAGCTAAACTGAAATCGAAGCTTATCACAATTAAAATGTTTAAGTTGAGTAACTACTGTAGTAATGCTTTTTGATGCAAAAATGTTGCTATCCTCTGAGCTCCACCAAATAAGCCTGCATATCCTTGAGAGTCTTTTTATTTACTCCCTGTCGGGTAAGTCTAGCTGAGTACAATTGAGTACTCAGGGTTTTATTCCCATGGTTGTAGATGGTGTAGTCTACTATGCGTATTGCAAGAATTGCTTCACCCCTGCGGGCGAAAAAGACTAGACTCGAGGGCAGGGTCATTATCTATCCTTAGTCGTTGTAAGAATGCTGTGACATGGTCATGTGTTGGTACTCATATTTGAACTCTGTGGTGTAAAACTATGTTGATTTCCGCTACTACTGTATTTGTGTAAAAGACTATGTTGTACTCTGATATTTAAATTCAGTTGTAAACTTATGTATCATGTGATCGGGTATTGCTGAATGAATGATCCTTGGGGTATGAAATGTTTGAAATCCTTCGAGATTTCCGGACTACCGGGTTTATATTGGCTCAAGTGTGACTTGATTGCTATTAAAAATGTGATCGTTGTACTTGTGCTCGTATAAATTGGTCGGTTCTGTGACAGAGTAGACACCAACAGAGGATGTTATTCATTAGCAATAAGGTCCTACTAGTCCTACAAACGGTAGGTGGACTACAAAGGATTCAACGGTTCCATATCGAGTTCAATATGAAACTTATAGGACTTATGTCACAACCGCAAGCTACCACCGATCTGGAAAGTAAGGTTTATACACGGCAACCTAAGTCTAAGCTCCACACTTACACTAGATTACTACTCTACTCCCCCTAGGAAGAGACTAAAACACTCAAAAGAGAGACATAAACTTAGTTGAATCAGAAGTTGAAGACCAGAGACATCACAGGAGCTAGCTCAAGCAGAGCCAGATCCCGCCGAAGAGGGAGCACACACAGGCCGGCACCTCCTCGTAACTCTCCCCTCGCTCTCCATCTCTCTACTATCTAGAGCTAGATCCTAATGAGAGGTCATCCTTTCATGTGACACCTCTCAATTAGGGTTTACATAAGATTGAATGAATTGATGTTGAAAATCCTTGGGTCTAGGGTCACTTATATAGGCCGGAACGTGAATCGTGAGCCCTTGCATAAAACTGACTTAAGCAACAGCTTAGATGTGCATTCTGTCCATGGCATTGGGGGAACCTTCTAGAGAATGAGGAGGGACTTCCAGGTGGGCCAGGTTCAGCCGAACAGGTGGTGGGTTTGGTCGAACCCACCTGTTAGCCATTCGGGCTCCGCTTCGATGTGGTGGTCTCTAGTGTCCTCTAGAATCTTCCTTGCAAATTTCATATCTTTATATTCTGAACTCCAAAAATAGCAAACTATAGGTTTGTTTTGATCGTCTCGATGAGCTCTTCACAATGGTGTACTCAATTTATCATTTGAGATACTTTTATATGGTGAAAACTTGAATATCCCTAAACATCCTATAAAATAAGTGAGAACACCAAAACTTGTGGAACTATTTAGAATCAAACACTATATCTATGTTGTGGATTGATTTATGCCTTGATTCATGTTTAGTTGATGGTTCAAAATGATAGATAACTACCATCAACAAGTTCCCCCAAGCTTAACCTTTGCTAGTCCCTTGGCAAAGCCAAACTTGTCAATAGATGTAGCCACCCGTTTGAAATACCCATTGTTCAAAAAAATTACCCTAGGATTAGAGTGAACTACTCTGACATTCAAACTTACCTTTACCACCTTAAACTATGGAGCTTGTAGACTCTCTTGGGTCTTGGGTTATTGAAGGACAAAATGTTTATGTCAAGCACTATCACTCAAGCTCTTTTGCTCAACTCGTATCGTGGAGTTTTTGTAAGTTTTTAAAATAAAACTCAGAGATTCCGTTATATGACCCTCTCAAGTCTTTCAATATGTCGTATTTGTGGATCCTCACCAAGGAAATAGTAATGTATGCCTTCTCTGTCTCACCCTATAACTAAGGCTTATGTGGACCTTATGGGTAAGGAGACAGCTCATAAATACTTGCAATACATATACTGTAAAGTTAAACAATGGATCCAGAGAAACATGCCATACAATCAAATCATGATGTGCATGTGTGTGGATATGTGGTGGTAGATGGATATATGGTGGCTATCCTAATTCTACCTTTGCTCCTTTAAACCATACCTCTCTCTCTTTTTGAACTTGAATTTTGCGTTGCAGGACAATATGAGCTATCTTTCTCTCTTTTTTTCTTTTTTTAGGCAGGCATCTAAGTACCCATTGTTTTGATAATTCAGACACTTGTCCATTTTACCTCTCAGGCGTTTATCTTTAATTTGTACCCATTGTTTTCTCTCATCGCAAACTTTGCATATCTCACCTGAATAAGGAATGTTTTGGAATAGTTTTCATGTTAAACTATATATCTTAAGATGTTATCATCATGTTTCCTTTTATCCTTAACCTTTACTCAAGGATGAGTAAAGAGAAAGTGTAAGGGAACTTGTTGGCAGTACTTAACTCTCATTATTATATGCCTACATTTGAATAAAAATAAATATAAATTGACACAATAACTAGAAAATAGCACTTATAACTAATGGTTTTCATGAGTTCTGGTGTTTTATCATTTGCAGGAGGTCACACATGGAATATACGAAAAACAAAGTTAAAATGCGCAAAGAAACAAAGCCTTATATCATATTGTGCAAAGAAAAAGAGGACAAGAGGGAGACAGTCCACCATACATGCAAATCAGGGCCTCGGAATGAGGAGACCAGCTCAAACCCAAACAAAAACATCTCAACTTCGTGAATACCCTCCATAAGTGTTTCCCAGACATCCACAGAGTTCACCAGAGACAGTCTGGGTCGAACAGGCTTAGCAAGGGAGTGACCGAGCCATGGTCGCGGCCGAGCCACTATTGGCACCGTTCGGACCCATCTTTTGCGAGGCCGTTCCTCTGTCGGTACATGAGTCAGTTCCGCCAGGGATTGCCACATTCCATGTACCTAAACTTTGGTTTTAGGTCAGTTTGGGAAGGATCCAGGAAATATGCCATAGTGCAAGAAATATAGGTACCATATGCTTGCACTCATAGCGAAGAAGATGATGTCATAACAATGCTGGAAGCTAAAGAGTAAAGACTGGTGGAGCCTAAAATAATGTGGTGCATAGATTCTCTAGCTGGGAGTGTTAGCCTCTGTTTTGAGGGACATAAAGGAGAGATTGGATTTGGCTAGATTAGGACTGTTTGAGGTTGGTGTTGTCACTTTGATTGTGGTTTCGTGTCGATTCCAGCAGAAGTAGTCTTGTATTCTTGCTAAGTGCGTTGTATACGGTTAATATTGTAATAACCTATATATCATCTAGGTTTAAATCTTGAAATACAGTGAATGAACTATTTGTCATCAGGCTGAACTTTGATCAAATAACTAATTCTTTTTTGTTGGCTTGTGTTGACGGTGGATAACGTCAACTTTTGTTAGATAATTAGACACAAAAGGATACATGAAAACACACCAGTCTACGGTTTTAACTGACAATTTCCACGAGCTTTGCATACTCTGTATTTTCCAGGGGTTATTCTAGAAAAGCGTAAAAGAGGGATTAAAGTGCTTAAACATCACGAAACTTATCCGTGAAGGAAACAATCTTATCAGGACGTGGGAAGCATCTAGAAGACACCCGAGCAACCAGGGCCCCGGACCCACAAAGTAGGGCTGGCCGGCGCCCCCTGCAAGGGTTTGGGCCCCGCCTTCTGGAGTCTTCCTCCACTGTCTTTGAGGAGTCATCTCAGCCCTTGGTTAAGTCGGTTTGATCCTGCGGCGCACGTTCATCCCACCGGGCTATAAATAAAGGGGCAGACCCCCTCCCTGGAGTCAATCCCTATTCATGAGCTTCAGTTCAATATCTCCAGTTAGGGTTAGATGTAGCAATTAGGAGAGACTAGTTCTTCTAGATCTAGTCTTGTTTAGAGAAGTAGAGAGATAGAGTAGAGGAGTAGAGTTCTGGAGGAGTTCCGGCCTGTCGGTGATTCTTCAGAGTTGTATTCGTCTGGATTCAGTTCCCTCGCCCGGAGCTACGTTCTGACGTACTTTTGTATTCAACATTCTAATTTAAGTAAGCAGTTGTTCTTATTTGTTCTTAAGTTTGCAACTCATATTGAGTACTTTGATCTTGGTAATTGCTTGATTGAAGTAGTATTTCGTAGTGTAGGCATGGTGCCTAGGCTAGGTTTACTTGTGAATGCCCCCTGATTAGCCGGATAGTGGTAGTTCGCGTAGGTGACAGCTACGTTGATTTCTCTGTAGTCCACTTCCCGTTGATAGGTTTGGTAGGTGTATAGGTGCTTGGTAGGAGAGAACTCTGATTTCTGCTCTTATTCAAGTTACTGCCCAATTAGAACGGTATTATTCAAAGCTTACCGGTTGTTGGAACTAGATAGTCAATAGCTATTTCCTCTTTCTTAATATTATCTAGCCTAATTGTAGGGTTAAGTTCATCGGTTTGGTCATTATCACCTACTGTTCCCTGTGGATACGATATTTAAAACCTCCGGGTAAAGTGCTACATCGGTATTATATCTGTGCGCTTGCGGATAATCTAAAAATAATAATATTTAGTAGAGTGAGTTAATTTATACCAACAAGCATTTTTGGCTTCGTTGCCGTGGAACGGTTTGCTGATTTTGACCAAGTTTAGCTTAATCTTGTATTATACTTTTATCTTTTCTATTTTATCCCTACTTTTTTATCATTTTATGTTCATGGATACTTTAAATTCCACGCCTACCTATCTATATGGCATGCGCAAAAGCTTCGGGCCACCAAAATCTGTAGAACCTTTCATAACACCTGGCTATGAGCTGCGCCCATGTCTAATTAATATGATTCGGGATAAACCCTTCTCGGGAGAAGGTAACGAAAACCCATACTTACACCTACGAGAATTCGAGCAACCTGAGCATGCTTGCACATTGCTGGCATGTCTGATAAAACTTTAAGATGGAAACTTTTTCCGTTCTCTTTGATCGGAAGAGCTAAACGTTGGTATAATCGAGCCGTAGGAAGTATGCGAGGTAAACATTATGCTCTGAATTCTGTTTATATTTCTTTCCCATCCATAAAGTAGTTAACCTTCGAAAAGAGGTTCTAACTTTTAGGCAACTAGAACAAGAATCTCTTAGTACATCATGAGATCATTTTAATGAACTTGTTACATCTGGCCCTGACCTTGGTTTTCCAGACCCTGTGCTTATTCAACATTATTTTTATTTGGGTCTTACCAAGAACTCTAGGAAATCCCTTGATTTATCCTCTGGAGGAGCCTTTCCTTATTTGCCTATAAGTAAAGCAAGAGCCATGCTCGAAAAGGTTGCTCAAGCCAATTCTAAACTCCCTGAGGAAGAGAAGAAATCATCTCCCGAACAAGAAGAGGATGTTTTGGTAGCTAAAACACAATCACTCCAATCCCAAGATTTGGCTGTCAATCCTAAACAATCAAAACCCGACTTTGATGATTTAGACTTCCAATTAGCTAAGATGCTCATAAATTAATGTACATCAGATCTTCTCAGAAGAGCATCTTGGAAAAAATATCGTCAACTTCTTTTCCCCTGAAAGACATTGGGAAGAATACAGGGATGGTATGTCTAGTGATGCCATAGAAGGAGAGCCAAGCCACTTAGAAATTAATTCAATCTTCTCCCCTTATATGCCCACATTAAATGTCTCATCTAAACCCATCCTTGACCCCGATGATCCTTCTTCTGTTCTCTCTCCTAAATCCCATAATGACCCTAGGATCCCATTAAGACATCCCAAGAATAGGAGTCATGAAGACTATAGGATTGACCAAGAAGAGCTACGACACTGGCAGAAATGCATAGAGCATACTAGAAACACGTATGCTATTGTCAAAGAATGGATGGAAGAGGATGAAGCCTTAGTGCTAGCATCTAAACTTGGTCTAGATTCAAATGGTGAGCTTAAATCAATTTCTGTAATTAACATAACTCATCCAAGTTTAGAGAATGCCTTAGACAAAACCAATCTTAGAGACACCAATCCATGGAAAATCTTAGAAAATAAAATATCCAATGAATGTCATGGACATGAAATAATAGAGACAAACTTGTTTCCTATAGATAGCTATGAAGAAACACCATCGGAGTTTGAAAAGGGAGATCATATCGATGAGCATGGGAATTATTTCATTAACACTTCATCGAATCCATGCTCATATGAGAAATCTTCTGGATCAATTGGTCTCTCCAACATTATCACACACGAGATCTTTAACCCCATAATTCTACCTGTTCATAAATTTATTGAAAGGGTGGTTGTAGATGCATATGTTTATCATAAATATTTTAGATCTCGTTGTAATCTTTAGATAGGTGCACAAAGGCTCGTGTTCTAGAGGAAACCACCCCATGAACTCAAAATACAATAATTAGAAGGTTTTCCAAGAACGATTTTGTGTCCTAAAATAACCAGTCTTGAAAAAATGAATTGAGATTGCACCTTTCATTTTACTGTAATGCCCTTGTGAATTGAGTGTAGAATTATAATTATGAAAATATTCCCTCGGATATTTTTGTCACTAACCATTCCAGGCTTGAAGTAGAAGGATGACATCATCGGGTATGTCCAACCAATCATCATGCAACAATAATCCATCCAAACTTAGCTTTGCCTTGCAAAATTCAAGCTTGGGGAATGGGCTTATTTATAGAATCTTATGTTGCTAATATTGATTGTCTCTACCCTTTTTATCCATGTTCAAATTGTTAATTGATAATCATGCTCTTTCATCTCTATTTGAATAACACTCTATAATACTTTCATGCTACCTTTATTTGCTATTGTATATGTTTAGGCTTTGAAGTACTTTCATACATCTCTTAAATGAAGCACGGTGCTTAGTTTAGGTTCGGTGATCTTATTTTCAAAAGGCTTTTTGAATTAAGCGTGGTGCTTAGGTTAAAATACCTTCCTAAGTCAAATTAGACGTGGTGTCTATGTTGATTTTTGAGCCGCTCGTATGCTGTAGTAGACATTGGATATTTTGTTGGACTAACCTTTGCAGAAAACTTTCAAAATTAATCTGGGTAAGTCAAGAGGTGAATTCGAATCGGAGATGAGACAAGACACATGCTGAACTTTAATAACTTTGCAGAGGAAGACATAGCTCATTCATTATGAACGGAAGAACTATGAGTATTAATGATTCATTCACTTTATCTTCTACTGCAAGTTACTTGGACTTAAGTCATGCTAGTATAGAACATGATCTACGCTAACATAATATCAACCCTATATTCTTAGTAGAGTAGATGGAACATGATAAAATTCTGGACAAACAACCTATGTTCCAAAGTTGTACATTTCTTCGGGTATATGTTGTCCACTAATCTGTTGCAGGCATAATAATGAATGGAGTGACAAGGCGTCATAAGAAAAAAAAATGGCAAAAAGGATAAGCAACAATGGAGACAAGATGCTCATGAACAACTCAAGATGCAAGAGAAGGAAAGGACCACCAGTCATCTACCCTTCATTACTTAGTGCCATCACGCTCTAATAATGAAGGTAATATCTTAAGGTAAGTGGTCACAATTTTGCTCTTGATCTTGGTATACACATAAATGAAGATGCAAGCATGTTAGAGTTACAGCTTTAATTGATTAATCTAATTAACTCAATATGCTTTGTCCTTTAAGATTGTTCATGGGGCCACTCTTTTGATCTCAGTCTTAACCAAATGTGCTAAAACATTTTATTCTGTCTTTGGAAGATGATAGTCATACTCATGTGAAAATTTATATATTATGTAGAGATAGACAACCCTTCTATTGGTTAAACAATTTAAATCTTTTCTGCCATATGAACTTAAATGTAACATTAAATGCTTAACCGTCTGATCTTACCACTTATGTCATGAGTAAAACAAATTATGCAATATCAACTTTGTCTTGTTCAATGTGCCTAAGGATAGAGAAAATAAAGAGATAGATTTGGTTCTGTTGGTGTTTTTCCACCAGCAGAGCCCATGCACTTGATCTCTACCTTGTTTGTGAAAACAGGACAACACTTCGAGCAAAATTTGTTAATTCCCAAAATTCTACAAGTGAAAGTTCTGTGAACATGTACGCTGAGCAAGATGCTATCAGCTTCCACTGTTAATGCTCTACTTCAACGTGCTGGCCAAGCAAAGAACAAAAGTGACATCACCATCACCAGAGGTGCAACCATCAAGACCTCCATCTTTAAGACGGAGAGATACAAAAGAGTGGAAGGAAAGTCTTGTCGGTAGACTTTAAATCCCGCACCCTTACCATAAGGTAACATTGTAGTTATCTAATTAATTAGTATTCATATTTTACATTAGTAATTTTACTTTAGCATATTCATCTTTATGCATATTAAAGAAAATAATAAAAATATTTATTACCTTATTTACTGCATCATAAAATATTAAAGCCCCAAGTGAATAAACTTATGGTAACCCCGTAGGAAAATTTACTGTGGTAACATAGAAAAGAAAATAAAAATTCATCATGGCATTATAAAAATCTTAAGCCCCATGAGAATAAATATTCTCCGTGGTGGCATAAAAATAAAATATACATCATGCTAAAAAGAGAATCTTGCTTGAATCTATCAATTTAAAATCAACTCAAAAGAATAATCAATTACTTATTGGCTGACCGCTAACCTCTTATTAAATTCGAGCCTCGAGTTTTGGTTTTCTTGTTGGAGTATAATTCTGCAGGAATGACACTATGAGTGAGGAGTGAGTCTATCAGTGAAGCCCACTAGGACTGTTATTGACAAGCTTGCTCTAAAAGATCATCAATACCAAGTATTGCAAACATCTAGCTTGGGGGAGGAGCATCCCCTAGTTATCAGGTAATTATACCTAGGCGATTATCGAGTCTATTTTATATAGTCATAAAATACCAAAAATATATGAGCACATGAAGGTTCACAATAGTATCATAGGAAAATTTAAAAATACCAAAAAATATTGGGGCACATGAAGGTCCATATCTATAGAGTCTTCTGTGAGTCCATTAGTTAAAAGAAATAAAAAGATAAATAACCAATCAAAACCAAATAAAAAATTAGCTATATATTAGAGTGTGTCTATAGTCAGTCTAGGCTAGAGTCTAATAAAAAAACTGGAGAACATTAAAATTTTGTCTTGGAGATGATGAATAGTTGCTCTGCCGTAATTCCTTTCAAGTGCCTAATTTTCAACCTTGACTTCTCCCAAGTTTTGGATATTACTGCCTTGATATAAGAATTTACTCTGAACCTAAAACTTATGGAGGCATATGCTTGAGCTAAGTCTACGTGATTGATTGATACGATACATAAAGGATTGAGTTGCTATTTATCTTATTCCTAGCAATACTAAGTTCTGGAGATTTATTTTGAAAACTTAAAATCTTACATGATGAGCTCTTGTATGACAAAGTGTGAATTCCTATCAAACTCATATATGATACATTTAGAGATAGAAAAACATTTGCACATTTATGCTACTTGCTTTGCATTGAGTTCAGTCAACCTTTGTTGTATACTTTATGAGAGTCTTGTCATGCTTTTAAAACCAAGATCACTTACACACTCCAGGCACGTATGCATTATTTCTACCCTGGGAGTAAGCGCAATCATTTTCCACTTCCATCCAGATCCACCTTAAAAATGTTTTCTCCTACAGTGGGAGTAAACACCTAAAAATATACCCTATAGGACAGCCCCTGTTTAATTGCTCTAAGTTCTTATCATTATCTCTCCAATTATTTATATTCAAAGATGCATGTGGCTATGCAAAAGTATTGAAAAAAGAAAAGGAAGTAAAAGATGGACAAGTGTCCTAACAATTAAAACAATGGGTACTTAGATGCCCGCCTCCCTGAAAAAAAGAAAAAAAGAAAGAAGAAAAGAATAAAGATAGCCCATGTTTTCTCGAAAAGTTCTAAGTTCCAAGAGAGAGATGTATTTCTAAAGAGCAAAAGTAGAATTAGGATTAGCCACCTTATATACTGACACACCCGTATTTTAAGAATAAAATAGGATGCATAAATGACTCATATGTGCCCCAGGAATAGTCACACATATAAGCTGACAAATTACAAATGTATCATCACAGTGTTAAATACATAATGAATAAATAATTATTACATAGTCTTACACAAATATAGGTAATAACTATGACGTCACACTCGCGGAAGCTCCATCACAGGGACACGGTCGACTGAGAGACACTAAGCTTAATACTCATTGCGATAGTCTTCACTCCAATCTTCATCTGTGGTGGCGAATTGCAAGGGTGAGCACATTTCGTACTCAGCAAGTACAACACGGGTTCATGAGGCACAAATAGGCTAGACACTGTTTGACTGCGTTTAGCTTTTAATAATCATGTTCATTTTACAGCAATTGAGTAGCATCAAGATATTCCAAATCCCATAATTAATCGAATGATCAATTGTAATAAGGTTAACAAACAGCAAAGATATTAACAACAATAATCAACGTAATATAATTCATAGTAACGATCTAGCAGAACGTGTGACCAAAGCCGCTCATGACCGTGAGCACGGCTATCATGGTAGATTATTAAACTCTGCGCAGAGGTGTACACTTTACCTGTGAGTCATGATTTTCTAATGCTTGGGTTGATCGGACCCAAACACCAGCTAACCATATAAAGCCATTTAAAGGCTCGTCTAACAAGTTAGGGCCGCAAGGTTTCCGCAGCAGCAAGATGTAGCAACCCCCTTCTCAATATGGCACACTCCTTCTCGGCTATACTCATAAGATTAGGGGCTGTCTTACACCAAGGTGGCACCCCTCTAGCGCCCTTTCGGGTAACCGCTAGTAAGCTAGAAAAGGTCCTCTAAACAACTAAAGCAAGAGCCATATAGCCCTCACAGCTGTACGTATGTCCCAGATTAAACACTTACAGAAATCCTATGGAGAGAAACTAGAGCCACATAACCCCGAGCTCTAGCCCCCTTTGAACAGGAATAAAAGTCATATTAAAGCGTTCATTGCATAATCCATTAATCATATCACAAGATCATTGGCATTAATAAAGCACTAGCAAAAACTATCCAATGCATAACCCAAAAGGTGATCAAGGAATCAAGATAAAAACACTATGTTATAATCTCTAAAGTTGTCAAGGTGGACACATGCATGTATGAATTATGATTATTGTGAATAGGACAACAAGGATAGTCCATGTTATACTTGCCTTGATATGAGTATCCCTGCTGGTCCTGCTCGTAGAAGTAGTTTTGATCAACCACAAACTGCTCACCGTCTATACTCAATCGATTAGCACATCATCACGTAAGCAACGGGCAATCATACACGAAGCAAACAAAATAAAATAATTAGAACAGTACACCAACAGAATAAAAATGGTTTGAAAATGGTATAAAACTATTCTACTCGTTCCAACGATCACATTGACATAAAGATCACGAAAAACGGATTTAAAATGTAGAAGTTATGATTTTCCGAAGATTTGCTATAGAAAAATAATTAATATGCTATTAACTCGAAATTTAATAATGTCAAACTTACTGTACAGTGGTAACAACATGTAGAGTTTGAAACTACAAATCTAACGCAATTTGAATCAATTCAAACGGATTTGAAACGAGCAAAATATGGCCTAAACAATTTTAGTGGCAAAGTTGAAATAAAAATAGAGCTATTTTCGAAAAAGAATAAATAGAATTCAAAATCCCAGCTGACAGCGGACTGAGGCTCGATTTACAAAAACTCGAGGGGCTATTGAAGAAGTTTGCACCCTCTCAGTGAATAGAATTGGTGGATGGCGGGTCCTAATATGCAGAAATAGAGGGTCTCTTAAATAAAACTACCATGTGAAGGGCTGGGAGAGGGAGCTGGCTGATCGGAGAAGAAAGGCTGCACGGTGGCTCCATTGCCGGAGCATCGCTGGAAAACTCGTTCTCGCGCTACAGTGCACCATTTGACGCGGGGAAAAGTTCAGGAGATCTATGAGCTCGTTGCGAACTCAGCTACGGGATCGGTTGGGGTTGCAGCGGCCTGGAGAATGAGCAGTTCGCGCGGCCGCGACTTCACGGCACGGCGTGCTCGCGGGCGGTGCCCTAGGGGACTTTAGCCTACAAAATTAAGAGTTCTGGGAGCGATAGAGAGGTAATTCGAAGCTCACCGAGACTTGAATCGGCCTGCGAAGCACGGAGACGAGCTGGTGACGTGCACAGGCGGATTAAGACCCTGCGGACGTTTGCGGGCAAAATTAGCAGCGGAGGAAGAAAAAGTGGAGGGGGCGAGGCTTCCTCTAGTTGCTACGACTCTTACCAACACCCCAATTGGATCGGAGGAAGGGCAGAGGAGACCGACGACGTCGCCGGCGGAACGAGCTCGACGGCGGAGGAATTGGCGGCTGCGGCGGCCTTGCGTGCCGAACAATGGAAAAGTTAGGGCGGCGCGGGCAGAAGAGGCTTTATAGGGCGAGCAGGACTAGGTTTTCGAGACGAGTTCCCTAACCAACCGGGCTGGCGACGTCCGGTTCGATTCGGTTGCGGCAACAACAACTCGTCTCGAGTTCCATCGCAAGAAAGGGAAACTGACGCTGGGCCTCAAGATGGCAAGGGGAAGGGGGTCACGATGCTGCGGCCCTGCTGGCTGCGTGGTAGGCGCTTGCGGCAGATGGGGTGGCGTGGTTCAAGCCACCAGGGAAAAACACCCAGGCCAATTTGGCCTCTCAGTCTGACAGCAAGGGGCAAAAGAAAAACAGCAGGAGCCTGGGAGCTCTCGGCCAACTCGAGAGAAGAAAATAAGAAGTGTTTTTCCTATTTTTAATTTCCAAATCAAAAGAAGATTTGCAAAGGAATTTCTCAGAAAACAATTTTGAAATATTTTTCCTCCACAAGATCCAAATAAATAGTGCAAAGAAGATGCACCACCATATATGCAAAATACATATATTGCAACTTTTTATAGTTTATCTTCATTCAAAAATCATTATTTCCCTTGCACTTTCAAAATAAGCAAATAAAGAAATATTTGAGCTTAATAATATTATCAAAATTTTCAGATTTTAATTTACTCTAAAATTAGGGTGTTACATATACACCCATCCACCATATTCCATACACATGCACATCTTGATTTGATTGTATGACTTGACTCTCTGTGGAGTCTTCCTCCACTGCCTTTGAGGAGTCATCTCAGCCTTTGGTTAAGTTGGTTTGATCCTGCGGCGCACGTTCATCCCACCGGGCTATAAATAAAGGGGCAGACCCCCTCCCTGGAGGCAATCCCTATTCCTGAGCTTCAGTTCAATATCTCCAGTTAGGGTTAGATGTAGCAATTAGGAAGGACTAGTTCTTCTAGATCTAGTCTTGTTTAGAGAAGTAGAGAGACATAGTAGAGGAGTAGAGTTCTGGTGGAGTTCTGGCCTATCGGCGCTTCTTCGTAGCTGTATTCGTCTGGGTTCAGCTCCCTCGCTCGGAGCTGCGTTCTGAGGTACTTTTGTATTCAACATTCTAATTCAAGTAAGTAGTTGTTCTTATAACTCATATTGAGTAATTTGATCTTGATAATTGCTTGATTGAAGTAGTATTTCATAGTGTAGGCGTGGTGCCTAAATTAGGTTTACTTGTGAATGCCCCCTGATTAGCCGGATAGTGGTAGTTCGCGTAGGCGACAGCTACGTTGATTCCTCTGTAGTACACTTCCCGTTGATCAGTTTGGTAGGTGTATAGGTGCTTGGTAGGATAGAACTCTGATTTCTGCTCTTATTCAGGTTACTGCCCAATTAGAACGGTATTATTCAAAGCTTACCGGTTGTTGAAACTAGATAGTCAATAGCTATTTCCTCTTTCTTAATATTATCTAGCTTAATTGTAGGGTTAAGTTCATCGGCTTGGTCATTATCACCTACTGTTTCCTGTGAATACGATATTTAAAACCTCCGGGTGAAGTGTTACATCGGTATTACATCTATGCGCTTGCGGATAAGCTGAAAATAATAATATTTAGTAGAGTGCAATTAATTTATACCAACAGCTTGGCAGACAAACAAATTTATATGGAAAAGAGAGAAATTTGACTATCTATTTTAGTTTGTTTTCTGTGATTTCCTGCAACGAATTTATATCCCTTAATAGTTACCTTTAAAATTTATTTGACGAGTTTTTTAATTGCGATTTATTTGACAAGTTGCCCTTTCTGTTGGAATGCCAATGTAGACCTAATTAACAGAAGGTACTATTCCAGCCTGCATCTACTTATGAACATATTCGATGTTTCTATAATGCTTAAGTCCAAATTACTTGTATGCACATCGTCCTATGATGATTTAACCTTTGAATATAATGCTTTGATTCATATCAATTAATTAAATCAATAGATGTCTTCTCATGATTAATTTTATTTATGTTGTCATATGTTGACGTTGGATTTAATATGGATTTGTTCATATTTTATTCAATTAAATCAAATAAATACTAAACCCATATAAATGCTGGTGCAAATGATGGAATGAATATATTTGATGACCAACTCGTAACGGCCATGTTTATGGTGGGGTTACTAGTAACTTCCATGGTTATGACGGTAACTCCCATAATTATAGTAATTGTTACTAGTGACTCTCCTATGGTAAAGGTGAGAGTTACTGGTGATTGATGGACACTTCATGTCCATCAAGTCCTTTGTTATTAATCCTTTACGCTCCGGCGTCTATATAAACAGGCGCTGGTGTTCATCCGCGATAGATGAGAAATCGACTAAGCACTATAGTTCTTCTGTTGAGTTGTTCCTGAGCTTCTCCGTCCCGTAACTCTGAGCGCACGGAGTGTCGGGAGAGCAGGTGCCTTCGGAACCCTCGCCTGCGTGAGATCCTTGCACGAGGTGCTCAGCGATTAGGTTTTTAGGGAGCGAATCCGCGACTGCTCGCTCTGATCGACTATTCGCTTCATCGACTAAGTCGCGAATCGACTGTCTTCATCGGCTGGTAGCGATCGGCTGTTCGTGGCGGGCGCGGATCGACTGTCTGCTTCGACTAATTCCTGGTGACCGTTCGTGGGACTGCACTGCAATCCTCTATCTGCATCGACTGTGGTCCACGACTACTAGTGCGGATGGAGCCTCGGATGCCCTCGGCATTGGACCCTCCGCTGGGTACACTCATAATCCTTTTCTTACAGTAATTTGCGTACTTACTGTTTCGATCGGTATGTCGTTCTTGCATGCTGTTGCTTTTGAGAGTGAGATACACATGCATATATTTGTCATCATAAATCTGCTAATTTATTTCTAGATTAAATTGACTTGAAAATTGCTAAATTCCTAACAATCTAAAAACCTAATATTAGGCAATTTTCTGTCATTGATTTTGCTGCTGCTTTGAAGCCAAACACCTTTGATGGCAAAAATTTTATGATATGGCATGCCAAGATGGTGTTGTGGTTGACTGCTATGAACTGCTTTCACGCCGCACAAGGGAAGCCTGAACAATTTCACTCCAGATGAGGAGCGTAAGTTCTTGGCTGCCGACAAGCTATTTCGAGGCGCCATGATTAGTGCACTTCATAGTAAGTATGAGAAAAACTACATATCTTGCGCATCAGGCAAAGAATTATGAGATGCTCTTGATGCAAAGTTTAGAGTTTCCGATGCTGGTAGTGAGCTGTACCTAATGGAGCAGCTGTATGACTACAAAATGGTTGAAGATCGATCTGTAGTGGAACAGGCTCATGAGATACAGGCTATAGCAAAAGAACTAGAGCACTTTCCATGTGTTTTGCCTGACAAGTTTGTGGCTGGTGGTATAATCGCTAAGCTGCCACTTTCTTGGAGGGATTTTGCTACTTCGCTAAAACACAAGAGACAAGAGTTTAGCTTAGCTGAGCTTATTGGAACTCTTGATGTTGAGGAGCGGGCGAGAGCAGGCGGGAGCAAAAGACAACCGTGGAAAAGGAGCTGAATCTTCTGCTGCCAACATGGTACAGAGAAAAAACTCATTTGCATCCCGTAATAAAAAGAAGAAGAACAAGCAAGAGAACAATAATACAAAGCCTGCAGACTGCTGAATTTAAGAAGAAAAACACCAAGAAGAGTGGTGGCTGTTTTATTTGCGGAAGCGAAGAGCATTGGGCAAGTGTGTGTCCAGACCGCAAATTTAAACAAGCCGAAAAGAAACAAGCCAACATGGTAATTAGTGAGACCGAAGGGGGAACATCTGGGTATGGCAACTCTTTACCCTTTTTTCTTTCAGTCTATCAATCGCCTGAGTAGTGGATGGACAGCGGTGCTAATATTCATGTGTGTGCTGATATTTCTTTGTATTCTTCTTATCAGACCGGGGGGGTCTAGAGCCTTGCTGATGGGGAACGGTTCGCATGCGCGTGTTCGTGGAGTTGGTACGGTTATACTGAAGTTCACTTTGGGAAAGACGGTGCTATAAAAGAATGTGCAGCATGTTCCCTCCATCAAAAAGGATCTCGTTAGCGGCTCTCAAATGTGTCGGGATGGCTTTAAAATTGTACTTGAGTCCAATAAGTGTGTCGTGTCGAGACATGGAACATTTGTTCGAAAAGGTTATGATCGCGGAGGCTTGTTCCGCTTATCTTTGCTTGATGATGTGTGTAATAAAGTTGTGAACAATGTTACTATTTTGGATGAGTCGAATATTTGGCATTCACGGCTTTGTCACATTAATTTTGGCTGTCTCATGCGGCTTGCAAATCTGAATTTAATCCCGAAATTTAATTTAGTCAAAGGTTCTAAGTGCCATGTGTGTGTGCAATCAAAGCAACCTCGCAAGCCTCACAAGGCCGCCGAGGTGAGAAACTTGGCACCATTAGAGCTCGTTCATTCTAATTTATGTGAAATGAATGGCGAATTGACTAAAGACGGTACAAGATACTTCATGACATTTATAGATGATTGTACTAGATTTTGCTACGTTTATTTATTAAAAACGAAAGATGAAGCGTTGCATTATTTTAAGACCTACAAAGCTGAAGTAGAAAATCAACTTGAGAGGAAAATTAAACGGTTAAGATCTGATCGTGGTGGTTTCGAATGAATTTTCTGAATTCTGTATGGAACTTGGAATTATTCATGAGAGGACACCGCCATACTCACCACAATCCAATGGGATTGCCGAAAGAAAGAACCGCACTCTAACAGAGTTGGTGAATGCCATGTTGGACACTGCAGGACTATCTAAGGAATGGTGGGGTGAGCCGATTTTGACTGCGTGTCGTGTCCTAAATAAAGTTCCCACAAAGAATAAAGATATCACACCATTTAAGAAATGGGAAAAGAAAAGATTAAATCTATCATATTTGCGTACTTGGGTTGCTTGGCCAAAGTGAATGTGCCTATCAACAAGAAGCGCAAACTTGGACCTAAAACTGTTGATTGTGTGTTCCTTTATTATTCTCTTCATAGCATTGGATATAGGTTCTTAATTATAAACTCTGAAGTACCTAACATGAGTGTTGGTACGATAATGGAGTCTAGATACGCTACATTTTTTGAGGATGAGTTTCCCATGAAAAATACAACGAGTATTTCTGGTCATGATTCTTTAATTCCCCGTGAGCATGAGAATTTTATCCCGGTAGAACAAACAGAGGAACCTCATATGCAAAATCTAGAGGAGGATGACACTATAGTCATTAGAAAGAGCAAGAGACAAAGGACTGCAAAGTCTTTTGGTGATGACTATATTGTGTACCTTGTGGATGATACACCAACGACAATTGAAGAGGCATATTCCTCTCCGGATGCTGACTTATGGAAGGAAGCAATACGGAGTGAGATGGATTCTATTATGTCTAATGGAACTTGGAAAATTACTGATCGTCCATATGGGTGCAATCCTATAGGATGCAAATGGGTGTTCAAGAAAAAGCTTAGGCCTGATGGTACCGTTGAGAGGTACAAGGTAAGGCTTGTGGCCAAGGGTTATACCCAAAAAGAGGGTGTGAATTTTTTCGATACATATTCACTAGTTACTCAATTGACTACAATTCGAGTGTTGCTTTCCCTAGCAGCCTCTTATGGTCCTACTGTTCATCAAATGGACGTTAAGACCCTAAATGGAGAGTTAGAACAGGAGATCTATATGGATCAGCCGGAGGGGTTTGTAGCAAATGGTCAAGAAGGCAAGGTGTGTAAATTGTTGAAGTCATTATCCCCTAAGCAGTGGCACGAGAAGTTCGACAAAACTTTAACATCTGTAGGCTTTGTTGTGAATGAAACTGACAGATGCGTGTACTATCGGTATGGTGGGGGTCAAGGAACTATCTTGTGCTTATATGTTGATGACATACTGATCTTTGGTTCCAGCCTCAATGTAATAGAGGAGGTCAAGGAATTTTTATCGAGTAATTTTGAGATGAAAGATTTGGGAGAGGCTGATGTTATTCTTAATATTAAGCTTCTAAGAGAAGGTGATGGTGGGGTAACTTTGTTACAATCTCACTATGTGGAAAAGGTGCTAAGTCACTTTGGGTTTAGTGACTGCCAGCCTGCTCCTACACCTTATGATCCTAGTGTGCTATTGAGGAAAAATCGGAGAATAGCAAGGGATCAATTGAGATACTCTCAAATCATCGGTTCGCTCATGTATCTTGCTAGTGCAACAAGGCCTGACATCTCTTTTGCTGTATGCAAGCTGAGCCGGTTTGTGTCAAACCCAGGAGATGATCATTGGCATGCTCTTGAGAGAGTAATGTGCTATCTAAAAGGTACTATGAGCTATGGTATTCATTATACCCGCCAACCAAAAGTGTTGGAAGGCAATTCTGACGCTAACTGGATTTCTGATGCTGATGAGCTATATGCCACGAGCGGATATGCGTTTCTGTTTGGAGGTGGCGCTGTTTCCTGAAAGTCTTGCAAGCAGACTATCTTAATAAAGTCTAGAATGGATGCAGAACTGACACATTAGATACCGCTAGCGCTGAGGCCGAGTGGCTTTGTGAACTCCTTATGGATTTACCAGTTGGTGAGAAACCTATACCGGCTATTTCTATGAACTGCAATAACCAGACTGTGATTACGAAAGTTAACAATTCTAAGGATAACATGAAGTCTACATGGCATGTTAAAAGAAGAATAAAATCTGTTAGAAAATTGAGAAACTCCGGAGTGATAGCGTTGGACTATGTCCATACGTCTAATAATCTAGGAGATCAATTTACTACGGGTCTGTCACGTAATGTGATAGAAAATGCATCGAGAGAGATGGGTTTGAGACCCACATGAAAATCTACTACAGTGGTAACCTGTTCTATGTGATCGGAGATCCCGTGAAGTAGGATGGTGAAACAAGCTGGTAGTAGATTGAGAGGAAAGACCCTTAACTAAACTCATCTCTGATGCATATCTTTCCTATCTGTAAGACAGGTTGGTTTTTACCTTAATGTGTTTCAAGTGGCCTAAGAGAAGCAAAGTTGTTGGCCTACAGAATATCTTTTAAGCAACACACCTATATGAGTCAAACTGCTAGTCATAGTCTATAAGATTTGGGTGATCTCTAAATACTCATGAAAAGGCACAGGAGTATGACTTATATGCTCCAAACAAAGGGATGCTCTTGGCAACCTTGTATCAGTAAAGGACTTAGGTGAAACTTATTCCGCACAAAACTGTCAATTCAAGGCATAGTCCATTGTTCAGTTGTGAAGAAGTGTAACATCTGTTCTAGATGGATGTTCAACTTAACAGTCTCCATCGAAACACTGGTATATCAAACAACAGATGAATCGAGAGCATATTATATGTGCCATAGTATTTGGTAAGGATTGTTGGATTTAATATGGATTTGTTATATTTTATTCAATTAAATTAAATAAATACTAAGGCCATATAAATGCTGGTGCAAATGATGGAATGAATATATTTGATGACCAACTGGTAACGGTCATGTTTATGGTGGGGTTACTAGTAACTCCCATGGTTATAGCGGTAACTCCCATAATTATGGTAATTGTTACTAGTAACTCTCCTATGGTAATGGTGGGAGTTACTGGTGATTAATGGACACTTCATGTCCATCAAGTCCTCTGTTATTCGTCCTCTACGCTCCGGCGTCTATATAAAAAGGCGCTGGTGTTCATCCGCGATAGATGAGAAATCAACTAAGCACTATAGTTCTTCTGTTGAGTTGTTCCTGAGCTTCTCCGTCTCGTAACTCTGCGCGCACGGAGTGTCAGGAGAGCAGGTGCCTCCGGAACCCTCGCCTGCGTGAGATCCTTGCACAGGGTGCGTAGCGATTAGGTTTTTGGAGAGCGAATCCGTGACTGCTCGCTCTGATCGACTATTCGCTTCATCGACTAAGTCGCGAATCGACTGTCTTCATCGGCTGGTAGCGATCGGCTGTTCGTGACAGGCGCAGATCGACTGTCTGCTTCGACTACTTCCTGGTGACCGTTCGTGGGACTGCACTGCGATCCTCTACCTGCATCGTCTGTGGTCCACGACTTCAAGCAATGCACTATGTCGACTAGTGTGACTGGAGCCTCCGATGCCCTCGGCATTGGACCCTCCGCTGGGTACACTCATAATCCTTTTCTTACAGTAATTTGCGTACTTACTATTTCGATCGGTATGTCGTTCTTGCATGCTGTTGCTTTTGAGAGTGAGATACACATGCATATATTTATCATCATAAATTTGCTAATTTATTTCTGGATTAAATTGACTTAGAAATTGCCTAAATTCCAAACAGTTGAAATGATTAGTTAGAATCAGCATGCGCTATGTAATCCTATGTTTTGTTTTTTCACGTGCCCAACTGCGTTGTACTGCAAAGCGGTCCAAATTTTCTAGTTCAATAAAAAGAGTTATATGTAAGTTTCTTTTTTCTATGAATTTTCTATAAATTATAAGATAATATAGGCTGCTAGTTTAGTTTTGTGCATTCTAAACACACACACACGCACACACTCTCTTATATCTTTGATAGTGAACATTTGGCATCAGATCCCATGCCAGCTAAAATGTCTATAATAATAACATTGTAGTAACTAAGAGTGCAATCCAGAATCTAAAATCTAGGTTCTTAATAAATCCAAAGAGAAGCTAGGAATAAGAGGTATAACAAGTACTAATGTTAAACTAACATGCATACAAACAAATCAATTACACCATACCTGAAATTGGGAAGCCAAAATCTCAAGTGGCTACAACAAGAGCTAACACAATTGCTCCAACTAAAAAGGTTTCAACTAAACACATGGGTAGAAGAGAATTATAAATGTGAATGAAAATGCATATATATAATATACAAAAGAGAATTTTACTAACGGTTAAATAAAACTGATCTTCAAAGCCAGCTCAACAAACCACAACTATGTCACCGATCGTAAAAATAAGTGATTTAAAACCATCCCCAGAAATTGATTTTTAGGGGCAGATTCTTAAAACAACCATCCATATATAAAAATCTACTTAAGTTAATACTTTTAAAAACATTTTTCATGTTTTTTTAAAAAATTTAGAAGCCAAAAATAAGAAAAAAATAGTGTGGCCATATGCGTGGAGGAGCAACCAGGCACCCTCAAGATTTACCTAGAACCTCTCACCTAGCAGTTGTGTCTACCACAACACCACACAGTCACTTATGACTAGTTTTATGATAGCCATCTATTTATACAATGTCTATATCTCTTGTAATACATATTTTGACTTATAAACAATCTTAAATGGAAAAAATTTCAACTATAAAGTTTTTAGATGTCGTGGAGGCAACAACTTTAATATAGAACATGTCTCCATCCAAGGACATTTGAAAAATTCAAAATCTGAGAACTTTAGTATATAAATAAAACTTTCATCTACTACAAAATTTTAGATCTTGTTGATATCAATAACTTTGATATAAACTTTTGTCTTCATCCGATTTCATCAGAAAAGGTTATGAATTTATTTGTGTTGTAACTATTTTTTAAGGGTGGTTGACTTGGTCAGTCGTCTTTAGAAATTGATTTTTAGGGATGGTTGTCTGGCTTAAGTCACCATTCCTAGAAATTACGAATTTTTAGAGGCGGTTTACATGTGCAAACATCCCTAAAAAAATATTTTTAGGAGTGGTTCTCTTGAGCTAATCGTCATTAAAAATATATCTATTTTCAGTGACGGATTACTTAATAGAACAGTCTCTATACAGTGCTCCTAATTAAAACTAGTTACACACGATTTGCTAAGTAAACCGTCATTGCAAAGAATAGTTGGCGTCCTAAAAATATTTTCTATACTAGTAATGGCTAGTGCGGTTGCCAAACAACTGATATTGCAAGTGCCTAAAGACTATAGAATACCTATATGGGTTTTGGGTTAGAAAATAAACAGATAACTAGTAGAGAAAACAATTATATAATGAGTTTAATTAGTTGTATGTCTTTGAAATTTGCTAGTTCATGTATGAGCACAAGTTAGTAGTGAGCGCAACTAAGGTTGTGTTTCGTTTAGCTTCCGGAAAGTGATTTTCCCCTATTAAAGAGCAGAACAACCAACCGAACGGTGGAACCAAAAGCTACATTTCTAGGAGGTGTCGTTTTTTTTTTTTTTGCAGTACTGTTTTTGAAGCATCTTCTTGCATTGGACACCACTTTCTGCTTTATGCTTTGGAAATAGACACTTGTTTCGCAGCTGTTTCTAGAGATACAGAGAGGATATCTTCTATAATTGTTTTAGTCAAGCAGCTCATAACTTTTTCGCAGAATATAGCTGAATAAATAGAGACACTAAGAAAACAAAACATTAGGGGAACCAATTACCGGAAGCTAGAAGATCCGAACAATAGCTACCCATATATCACTTCTCGAATTCATTTATGATTAGACAAAGCGAACTAGTGAAGTCTCCTACCTAAAGATGGCACAACCGTGGAGTTTACCGATTCCATGTGCAAATAAATTTGAGTGCAAGAAGAGGTCTTACTATAGTATAAGGCCAGCCTCAATGCGTAATTTCATCCCCCGATTTTCAAGAGGTTGATCTCTCAATGAGTAGTTTCAACGCACAGTTTTAAATATGATTATTTAGCCTAGTGTAGGTCCCACATGTGCCCCTCTCTCCTTTTTCCTTCTCTTCCCCGAAGCACCTTTCCCCTCTGCACCCATGGCCGGCAGAGCCCGACCCCATTGAGCTCGCGTCCAGGACCTCGCACGCATCTAGAGGAGCCTGCGCGCGGCAGAGGTCACGCCATGCTTCCTCGCCGGCGCCCGCAGCACGGAGAAGCTCGGTCGTGCACTTGTGGCATGGAGAAGCTAGCAGCGGCCCGACGCACGGCGGACTCATGGCGCCTAGCGCAGTCGCGCGTGTCTGATTCACGACGGCGCGGCCTCTCCCGGTGGCTCCTGGCGGCCTCCCAGCGGCATGCGGCAGAGCTCGCCCGGTGGCGTAGATGCAAGCACACGACTGGCGGCGTGCGGACACGAGCTCGTGGCCGCAGAGCGCGCAGCGGGGCGGAGCTCACACGACCGCCCGCGACGCCGACCGCTGCTTACTCGCCCGCGCGACGCCCACGACGGCGGAGCTCGCGACGGAGGCAGAGCCCGCGGCGCTCGTGGCTTCCCCGGTGGCAGAGCTCGCGGTGGAGGCAGAGCCCGCGGTGCTCGTGCTCATGGCCTCCCCGGTGGCTTCCCCGGCTGCACATCGCCCGCTTTAGTCGTGGCCGGCATGGAAGAAGCCGTGCAAAGAAGACGACGACATGATGAAACGAATTGATTCCTCAATGCGGGTTTCACACGGTTTCCTACGCGTTGGAAACTCGCTCACTCGTTTCATCCCCATGAAATCTTTTCCTTTTCTCCTACCAGTTTCATGCAAAAAGTTCAATTTTGCTAATGTGGTAGTATATTTAATGTGCATGAAACCCTTCATGAAACTGCATTCATAGAAGTCTTTATAAGGTCATCTTGATCAAGTCAACAACAATGAAAACAAAATACCATGGTAGATAAGTTGCATTAGAGCACGCACAATGCAGAAACTATATCACAATTTCTATGTGCATTAATTACCCTGTCATCTAAACATTTTGCTGATGTGGTAAGCGATTTAATGAGGAGAGATAGAAACTAAGTCTGAATTAGAAACCATACCTACATGGGGACCAAAGACATGAAGAGATGTGATAGGTATGAGGGAGAAAGAAGAGTTGTGATTGGACAAAAGATTATCTTGTAGAAACTATTCATTTCTCCCGGCTGGTTTCTCCTATTTTTAAAAGATCCAATTTAACGAAATGGATGGCTCCCATTATTCCCAAACTCCGTAAAATTTCTCATAATAAAAATAATATTACAAATTGTGTGTATACATAGCTCCACATCAATATTCAGGAGGAGAACCTAGTATACTTTATTTTGCGGTAGTTTACAACAAAATAAACATAGTAAATGAATTATTGGCCTGCTTATTTATAGCCTCAATCTCTCTTAAAAAATTATATAGTGGCCAACAATTTTCACTCAATGCAAGAGAGCAGACGTAGCGATTAATTACTCAGAAAACGGGATATTAGTGTTGATAACCGTGCCAGGCTTCAATCCAGCATCGATAAATTCATCCTTGTTGCGGTAGCTATCAGGCTTCACAGAAAAGCGGACGGAGAGGGGCACCTTGAGCGGTTCCTTGCTGTCCATTGTAAAGGTCTTGGCTGGTGACTCCTTCATGTCGTCTAAAAATTCCGTGGCGCCCTTTTCTCTGATCGCCAGCTCATGGATGGGGAGGTTAGCTTCAAGGACTAGCTTGGTGTACGTGGGGGTAGTGCCCTCGCCGACCGTCAAGGTC